>JANBXA010000731.1:24362500-24695000 GCA_030556225.1 Cricetiscus sungorus
CGGTGGTAGTGCATGCCTTTAGTCCCAGCACTCTGGAGGCAGAGGCAGGCACATCTCTGTGAGTTTGAGGCCAGCCTGGTCTACAGGATCTAGTTCCATAACAGCTCCAAAGCCTAGAGAAACCCTGTCTTGGAAAACCAAAAACAACAAAAAACAAAAATAGTTTCATTTGGGGGAACTGAGATGGAATGACGTACAATCAAAATAAGAAAGAGAAAAGAGAGAGGAATAGAAGAGGAGATAGGCAGAGGAGAAGGAGGCAGGGAGAAAAAGAAGGGATGGAAGCTATAATCACAATGCTTTGCCTATCTTATTTTAATAAAATAAGCAATGTAGAAAGTCAGTGAGAAAGAAAATATATTAGATGAATTGGTTTGGGTTATTTCTTTTTCTCTCTCTAAAGCTGTTCATGTAAGTATTAACACAATAATTTCCCAAGGGTTTTATGCCATCAATGGGCTTCTCCTATTTTTATGAGCTTTGGTTTCTCTTTAAGTTCTATTTTCATACTATCACCATATAAGAAATAATAGGAAAAGCTTTAACTGAAGGTGTAGTTCTAGAAATTCTGAGGCTAACAGGAGAATCTGCTTCCCCTGATCCACAGTGTGACTCAAATCCATTTGATAGGTTTCCGTCTAAGTACAGGTGCACTTTAGACTGGATTTCTAAATATGTCCCCGGAAGGAAATGATGTCTATTGCTGAGAAGTGTTGGTTTCATCATCTGTAGAAACACAGTATACAAAGCAAAAAAACACTTAACATTTTAGCATGATGTTTCTTTGTTGGTTGGTTGGTTGGTTGGTTGGTTGGTTGATTGGTTGGTTGGTTTGAAAGATTCTTACTCACTGGCCTTGAACTCCTGATCCTCTTGTCTCCACCTACTGGGATTGTAGGTGTGCACCACCACACCTAAATGACTAACATTTTGTAATAAAAACAAACAAAACAAAACAAATATAGCAGGTTGGAAATACAGCTCAGCCAGTAAAATGCTTACCTTACAGGTATAAGGACAAATGTTTAATCATTAAAACTTATGTAAAAGTCTAAATGATATGACAGACTTTGAAGACTCCCCATGGAAGGCCTCACCCTCCCTGGAGAGCAGAAAGGGGATGGGGGTTGGTGGAGGTAACAGGGGAGGATGGGAGGGTGGGGGAACTGGGATTGATATGTAAAACAAGCTTGTTAAGACAAGCTTGTTTCTAATTTAAATTAAAAATATACATAATAAAAACTTATGTAAAAGTGCCTGATGGACATTTGTCATCCCAGAGGCAGAATCCTCTCAGGAAGAACCTTGGAGCTCAGTCAGTGGGCAGCCAGTGTAGGTTAATGAGAGATCCTGACTCAAAGGAGGTGAGCGGTGTTCCTCAGGATAGTGCCAGAGTTTGTCCCTTATCTTCCACACACACACACACACACACACACACACACACACACACACACACACACAACCACATTCATTTAAAGAAAACAAAAACACCAGCTCACCTGATGGAGTTCATAAAAATAAGTGTATTCTATTTTAAAACTGCTATCAAGAATTACTTTCATGTATGTGCATGGGTGTGAGTATGCATATGTAGACAAAACATTGATGTCCAGAACCATCCTTGATCACTCATCCACTTTATTCAACAAGGCCGATTTCTCAATCAAACCCAGAGCTCACCAGCATGGCCAGCCTTCTAGCCAGCTTTCTCCATGCATCTCCTTTCTCTGTTTTCTGAGGCTGGAATTGCAGGTGGACCATCATGCCACTTGGCTTTAAGTGGGTCCTAAGGATCCGCAATCCAGTCCTCATGCTTGGGCAGCAAGCACTTATCCATCAAGCTATCGCCCCATCCTAAGACCTTTTATTTAAGCCCACAATGGAAATAGATGTGTGTGAGCCAAGGCTAGAGGGCCTGGTAATGACTTCCACATTGTAGTCCTGTGGTTGCTTACATTCCCTCTGACTTACAGAACACTTAATCCATTCAAGAGTGTGTTACCATTGCCTGTGATCATTGGCTCAACAAACCTGAGTTGTTCTTTCCTTATAACTTTCTTACTTCTTCCTTCCCACCGAAAATACATCCTCAACAAGCTCTGGGGAATGCTTTTTCTCAAAGTGTAAGATGGTGGCTTCCCTGAGAAGTGGGAGTTTTGAACAGAGTACTTCTTGAGCGTTTCCCTCATTTGTCTAGGTGGTTTTTCTCTTAAGATTTATTTTTATTTTATGTGCATACATGAGTGCTTGCATGTACGTGTGTGTGCCTGGTGCCAGTGGAGGCCAGAAGGAGGCATGGAATTCCCTGGAACTGGGGTTACAGGCAGTTGTGCACTGCTACCTGGTGCTTGGAACTGAACCTGCGTCCTCTGCCTGAATTCAAGCATACTTGAGCACTGAGTCATCTCTCCACATCCTCATCTAGGTAGCTCTTCCTTTATTCCCAAAGAAGATTTTTTTTTTTTTATTGGTTTGTTTGCTTTTGTTTTGGGCTATATGTTATCCATAGCAACCAATTACATTGTGGCTATAGTAATAACAACAGCACTACATTTAGAAGAGTCAAGTCATACACAAGCGAGAATGGATCTTCAGGCAGCCCATTTTCCTTTGGCTGCACCTGCTGATTTCTTGTTATGCAAAACATTATTGCTGCACATAGGCTACTGTCAAAATATTTATACCAGGCAATGAAAACATACTTAGAAAGGCATAGTCTAGACATCCTGACTGCCTGATGACTGTCATTCTGGGGCGCTGGCATGCAGTTTCAGCCCGGATTACTCAGGTGCACCTCTGAACTCCATGCTCTAACATGAATACAAACAGCTGCAGCTGTGAGCACAAAGACCCACGAAGCCTCAAGTCAATGCCAATGGCCAGCTCCTGGCCCTGGCGCTTGATGACCGTCTGAAAATATAATGCACACATTTTGAGGAAATTAATCCTGGGTTGACACGTTTTTATTATTATACTATATACGTATTGCTTGATACAAAATGCAAATGTATGAGACATAAGTACATATGCATCTGTTATGGTAGCTTAAAAGGAAATTATGTAATGTCACTTTCACAGTTATCTCTGAGCCCCTACACACGTGTACATGCCACTGACACGTCTAGGTAAATAAACATGTAGTCAACAATATGAGTTTAAAAATAATATACATATATAGATTGAGCTTTCCCAAAATTAAATTGTTTTGTATACAATTTTACAATAGTCTCTCCTAACAAAGGACATTTTTCTAAGTCAATACCTCAATATTTCCCTATTTTCAACTTCTTCATAGTATTTGATTGAATGACTATGTCATTGTTTGCCAAACATTTAAAATATTGAAACTATTTCTAATTTTCATCCTGTTGACAGTCTCAGAGAGAACTAAGTCACTTTCCATAGTTAGCATATTTAGCTATTTTGACATGTGTGTGACCATGAGAATTGACCCTATTGCTTCACACTTGCTAGGCAGGCACTGTGTCACTGTGCCATATCCCCAGCTCTACTCTACTTATCTTACAAGTGCCACTCAATTCTTTCTGCCTCTAGATAGAAAATACAAAGTCCTTCAGGAACCCAGGATTGTTGCACTGATGCAAAGTTCCAGAGAGCACTTCTTGAACTTCCAGTAACTGAGTCATACTGCAAGACCATTCTAAGTGGTCACACCTACCTACATACCTTCCTCTCTCCCATACATGAACACGGGGAGTTTATACTATAGCTTGTTTCCAGTGTGTTAGAAAATATTTTCTCTTACAAGAGATGTCAAACTCTAAGCTTCACAAGTCATAGAAATGGAAAAAATATTAGATCAGTCTCCTCATTATATCTGTATTTAGCTGTGGTGGTAAGAGAGGAAAGTAAGACCCCACCTAGGTTAAGTTACCTGCAGCAAGGTTATTCGGAATCAAATGACGTGATGAATGTATACTAAGATTGAGTGCCCTGCTTTGAAGGCAGTAATCAGAAATCGAGTGCTGTGATCTACTCAGCTCTGCTCTTCAGAGAGAAATTCACATCGTTGGTAAACACAGGACAATAAAATCATAGCACTTCTTCGCTTGGGTTCTTTTGTGTTCAGAGGGGCCATGAATTCCCATACATGAATGCAAAGGGAACAATGTATTTATTAGCTTTAGTTTGAAATAAAACGTTTGCTCTTTCTAGCTCTGGATTCTGTGAGGGCTCTAAAGCAATGTATCTCAACCTCCCTAATGCTACGACCCTTTAATACAGCTCCTCATGTTGTGGAGACCCCTAAGCATAAAATTATTTTTGCTGCTACTTCATAACTATACTTTTGCTACTGTTATGAAATGTATTGTAAATGTCTGATATGCAGATGGTCTTAGGTGACCCTTAGGGTCAAACAACCCACAGGTTGAGAAAAACTGTTCTAAAGAATGTCATGAATTTATTTTCAGGAGCAACTTCAATATGTGGCCTGTGGGAAACCTGTTCTAGGTTTCTCAGCTCTGTGCCAATAATTTGTCATTGCCCCCTGCCTTGCTACATCCACAGGAGGAGCATCCCTTGGATAATGGATCTTTTCATGGCTAGCCATTGAACAAATCACTGTGTTTCTGGTTCTCCAGACACATCCTTAGTACTTGTCTTGCTAAATGAGAGCAGTTTCATATACCAGGGGATTTTCATTTCCTGCAATCTCGTCTCCTGAAAAATTGAAAGATTTGTCCTGAAATGAGATCTGACAGATTCAGCTTTAACTGTTCCCTCCCATGGAGAGGAAGCAGGAGCTGAGAAATCCAAGCCATAGTTTTCTTTGAACTTGAATGACAGCTGCATGTCCGATGATGATGCTAAACTATGCCTACTGTTCTGGGCAGAGTTTCACCAAGCCAGTGATGGCTCTGTCAGGCTCCAAACCTCTGCCTGTAAACAGAAAGCTTTGCAAGCACTTCAGAACAAGAAGACCAATAAACCAGGATCCACAGGTCCCAGAAATATCCCAAGAGTGGGAGGAGGACAGTGGAGCTCCTCTACTCCATGCTTCCTAAATGAGAGTTTAGGGAGTGCCTGATCCTAACTAGTATGCTTCTGCATCTCTGGACCAAAGCATACTTGCTTTCAAAGAGGAAAGAATGTATTATGCTTCAACTGCTGTTATCTTATTTACGGGGTGCTATATAAATTTAGGCAGTGGGAATTGTGTTATCTGTGAATTGTAAGTGATCTATGCATGAACACAAGGATCATTAAATACCAAGAATGTCATTATGCCTTTTCTTGTGACTAGCTTAAGTGAACTCATTGTCACCTAGGACCCCTTGTATAATGGGATGAGTGCACAAACTCAGGGTAGTATTTCACAATTTCTCTCCAACCTGCCACATGCTGTCATCCCCCCTGTGCTATCTTATTAAAACATTCCATCCTCTCAATCAGCCCTTCCCTCCTGTCATAGTCATGCTCTCTCTCAATGCATGTCGTCTACTCTGAGGGCATATTTCTCTAAAAAAAAAAAAAAACCCTGACATGACTCCCTCCCAAGGACCTGTTCAAGATTCCTATTGCATACTGGAGAAAACTGATGGTCATTAAGGTGACATCTGGCTCTCCACACCACATGACCCTGACCTCATTATACCTAATTACACTTCACATTGTCCTCAAAACACAGCAAGTTATTCTCTGTGTTCACACTAACTCCCATGGCACCTGCCCCACCACAAATAATTCACCATAGATAGTAATAGTTTTCTCCTAACACTACCCATGTGTCCCCCTGGTTCTCAGTGCAAATTCTACCAGATGCTGTGTCAGTCCATCCTACTTGGGTTGCAGAGAGTGTAGTTCTTGTCTACTTTTGTCTGACCCATCCTAGCACCATGCAGGCAACATGACTCCCCATGAACAATTGTTCCTTGCTCTTGCCCAGTGTCAAGTGTAACATGGGCTACCATTAAGACAATGTCTTCTATAGGTTCTCCCAGCCCAAATGGCTGCTCTATTGCTGTACTGCTGCTGCTGAGGGATGCTGGGTAATTGCTACAGTTGTCATCAGCCTGGCAACTTTTTCAGCTCTGCCCAGTTGTACCCACACCTAAAGCTTGTACCATTCTTCTACATATGCTCTCAAAGGAGTTCTCAAAGAGAGAGAGAGAGAGAGAGAGAGTGAGAGAGAGAGAGAGAGACAGAAAGAGACAGAGAGAGACAGACACACACACACACAGAGACAGACACACACACACACACACAGAGAGACAGACACACACACACACACACACACACACACACACACAGAGAGAGAGAGAGAGAGAGAGAGAGAGAGAGAGAGAGAGAGAGAGAGAGAATAATCATTGGATTCACCTTTATGACATGCATATGAATGTCAAAATCCAATCTTATACAATTAATCCAAACCTGGTAGAGAGAGTCTGTGCATCATATGTGTGCCTTTTCGTGTCTGGGGGCTCTTGTATAGCAAACAGCATGACTTTTAAGACCGTTTGCTGTGGTTGGATGCAAAATATTCTCTATATGTTTCAATACTTGGTCCCCACTTGTGAACCCTTTAGGGGTGGAGTCTTGTTGGAGGAAGTGAGTCACTAGGGCCAGGATCTACTTCATATTCACTTTCTGTTTCCCCACTTGCATATACAATGTGAGCAGCAGCCTTGTGCTCCAGAAGCCATGCCTTCCCCACCATGATAGACCATAGTCCTTCTTAAGCAGTAAGCTCTTCCTCCTTTTAGTGGCTTGTCCCAGTATTTGGTCATAGCAATAAGAAAAGGAAACAATGCATACAACTTCAGAGAGGAGAAACTGAACACTAAAACAGTCATCAATGAGCTCTGAGCAGTCAAGATAAATTTAGCACAGAAGACTCCTGCCCATGGGCTTCATGGATAAGAAATGTCCAGGATGTTTCAGTCCCACAATGGAGCTGTGTTCATGCTGCTACCAGAGACAAGGTCTAGTTTCCCAGACATTGCTTCTAATGACAGTTCAATCCATGCCTTGTTCTTGTTCACCAACTAGTACTCCAGTAAACCACACTCTCTGGACAATTCACAACAGCTTCATCTGACAATGAGAGATTTACAGCACTGTCAATATCACAGCACATTCGGCTGAATGCTCATCTCCACTTGCTGCTGCTGTAGTCCCATTTCCACCTCGACCCACATTCTCAGCCTCTGCCATCATCTGCCATTACTGTGACTGCTGCTGCTGAGGCCATTAGATTGCATGCCTGGCAATTGGTTCATAGCTTAGAAATCATCCCTATGGTTTGTCCTCAGACACCGCAGTGGAGGACCACTGAGGCCATGCCCTTTCCTCTACACTGTAAACATAAACATGTTCAAATCTGAAGAACATGAAGCCATCTCTTGAAAGCCATCTTCACAGAGAAATGAACTTGTCCTACTAGCAACTATTTTTCTCCCAAGTACTGTAGTCCTGTGTTTAAAACAAGGCATGATAGAAGAGCACCTACTAAGCAAGCTTGGTGAGTGAACTAGAGTGGATACAGCGAAACACAGCCCCTACTTCTCAAGGTGTGACTACGTGAGCTAGAAAGATGTGCACATGTACCAGAACACCACTACATAGCAAGAACAATCATTATAGGACTAAGTCACTATAATACTGAACAGTCCTTATGTTATAAGAATTGTAATTTTGACTGAAAAAATGGGCTAATACATTACTTACATTTATAGCCAACCTTCTTCAGAACAAATAAGCATCTATTAAAATAAATTGTATCTTTTTGTCTTTGTACATTCCTTCCTTAAAATACACACACACACACACACACACACACACACACACACACAGAGAGAGAGAGAATTATATCACATATAAGTCAGACTTTTTTTTGAAACCAAGAATTTACCATATGGGGGATGGTGGGAGGGTGGGGATTCAAACAGTTTAAAAATAGATTGCAAAGCTTCAGCCTTGGGGCATCTCTGGATAATAGCATGACAATCTGTTTAGAGGAGGGAAGTTTGTCATCATTGCTTACATCCCTCAAACATCTCTTCCAAAAGCACAAAACAGGATGCCCTTATTGTTTATGTAAGAATAAATAAGAATTCAGTTTATATAAAAACATCAGCTTTATAGAGTTAGCCATCTGAACACAGACTGCTTACAAAGGTGCTAAATATCTAATTAAATTTTAATATCAGTGAGTCAGCTCAAATTAGAGACCATTTTGGCTTAGAAGAAATGATTGCATCACCCAGACATGCTCTTAAAGTTTTGCTTTCATTTATTTTTTTAAAACATGCTTTGTGATTTATTCCTTGACAATTGCAAAGATGTCTATAATGTATTTTGATCATATTCACTCCATTCTCTTCTTTTCCCCCATCCCACTTGTAATTAAAAAAGCACCATGAAGTGAAGTCACACCGTGCAACAAGACTGGCATAGGAGGTGTTTATTGGAAGAGGAGAGAGAATGGCAGTGGAAGAGGCAGAGAGGGGGGCTGTGACAGAGACCAGTTCCTCAGGAAAAGAGTGGCAGAAAAGAAAGAGGGAGGTGGTGTGGGGGAGGGGCAAGGCCCACCTTTTAAAAAGGAATGTAGTGAATGTAGTCAGGAGGTACTCTTAGAGGCTTGCAGCTGAGGTCATATCCTGTCAGGACCCCGAGGGCAGGCCAGTACAAATGACCTAAACACTAACACAACTCCCTCTGGATCCCTTTTTGCTTTCCCACATGTCTCTCATTTTTCTGTCTGAGTTTATGTAAGATTGCATGCTCGCCCATGATCATGAGTGAGTGGTCATGGACAAGGTAGCAGTGGTGAAAACACCTTCCTTTCAGTGGCTTTAACTGCCAATAGATTGTCGGCATTCCTTTCTCCATTCCTTTTGACCCATAAGTGCTGGATCCCGGGCAAGTCCTGTGCAGGTAAAGTCAGCAGCTGTGAGTTCATGGGCACAAAGGACATACTGTATCCAGAGGCCAGTGTTTCACAGCCTCTCTCCCACCTTCCAACTCTTAAATTCTTTCTGTCCCCTCCCCTGTCACTTTTATTTTTATTCATCAAGAGACAGCCTCCGTATCTTCCAGTGAAAATGAGCAGCACAGCACAGAGATACAGAGTTTGCTGATTTTTGTCTCAATGTGTTGAAGCCCTCAAGCAAACCCTGTTATTTAATAACCAAGGAAATATAAAGATCGCTTCTTCTATGACAGGACCGGGACAGGGATAGAGAACGAACACAAAAGATAAGATGCTGACTGGCATGAGAACAGCTTAGACCAAAATACTGAACATTGTTTGTTCATCAGGCTATCTCAATCTGAAAACCTGAGCCAGCCATGTGGCTGCTTTGCTCTGAATAAACTGCCTTTTTCAAAGCCACCTTTTACCCTGCTAACCTGAGTATAAACTTTTGAACATATTAGCCACCAAAAAGAAGAATAAGCATTTGTAAGCATAAAATGATGGCTCTTTATTCATCTTTCTTTTTTACATACCATTATTCCGTATTTCTCTGCTTGTTACTTATTTACATTACAAAACCTGTAGTATTAACTAAACATAAATTTGAAGGCCCTCTGTTGATTTCCCCTAGGGGCAAAGATAATTAAAAGTCACCTACTTATTCAGCTATCGCACTAAAATTATAAATGGCTCTGGTAAGGCTTCGGAAGGCTGGATTAAGTTTGTTGATTGATCATTACATGTTTCTTTTTGACACATTGTATATAAATGACTACATCATGCATTAAATCATTTGTCTTAGGAAGCATGGATGATTGCTACGGTAAAACCAGACATCAAGCACAGGTAACTATAAACTGAATCTGGACTTCCAGCCCCATCAGATCTTCCCTGGAGGCCAGGACTAGAACTGGCCTCTGGCTCCACCTCCAATTCAACTATAGAAATAATGAGGGCAACTGGGGGAAAAGAAAAAGAAAAAAACGATCATGCCTTTGAGATAGGATTTGCCTCTTAGCTACTTATTTGACCTTGCTTAAAATAGAACTGCATTTGAATATTCAGTCTCCTATTCAGCATTCATTCATTCACCAAGAGATGAAAAGGTAATATAGGAGGTAAAGAGGGAGATACTAAGGACTATGGGAATAGGCCCAGTTTTAAGATGAGGGAATACTTTTGAGAGGTTTTGCATTTTGTTTTACTTTTTGTTGTTCCTGCTTGTTTTGTCTTAAGAGTGAACCTGGACAGATGCATACAAAAAAAGGTTAGAATTTAGGAAAGCCTTCAAAATGTGTTTGGCCTATTCACACCTTAGAAAGGACTTGTGAGTTCGTTAGTGCCCCTGTCCTGTTAGAGCTAGCATGCTTGATTTGTGTGCTGTAAAGCTGAATTCTTGGTGTTCTCTGTGCCCACTACATAGCAGATTAGCTTTGCGTATAATCAGAGTGAAAGGTATATTATGAACATTACAGAGCCTCAACAACACTTCTAAGTCCATAGTGATCATGGATGTTTAAAGCTGATGCAGTTTAGTTTCAGAAGCCTGGTAGAAACAGGAGTGATTTGATGTTAACTGTAATATCTACTTTTAATTTGTTCCCAGAGGCAAAGATGGCCTACTTGCTGAAATGGGGTCCAGAAGTGCCTTGTAATTTGAACTAGAATCTTTTCAAATGTAAGTAGAAGAACAGGGACTGTTAAAGCGTGTGATGGACAGCCACGGGCTCTCAGACTGGAATTCCTGCAGCCCTGGCCGGTAGTCAATGGCAGCGGTCCAGTGGCCTTGGCAGCCTTTGGGAAGCCTGTGCTGTGCTGTGACCCAGCAATGAGAAGGAGACACTGCTCTCAGTGAGAGTTAGCGGCAGGGGAGATGCATACCTGTATATACATTCTCCAGAACAAATATTAAAAATAAACTTATTTTCTCCTCTGGACAAAAATAATTTTAAAAGTTTCCTACTTCAAATTTTTTAATTGCCTAGTTATTTTGCTACCTCAATAAAATTATGAATATCACTTAAAGGTTTAGGAACACTGAATTAATTTTTAGTTAAAAATGAATATAAAAATCTTTATATTAAAGATTACCTTCTACCTTTTATTACTTTGTTTCCAGGAATATCACCATGTATTTACTGCCATTTCTTTTTCTCCCTGTAGTAGAATACTAGGAAAACTTTAATGTAAGATTCTATATTTGAATAACGCCCGATTCCTGCCCTCAGAAAGCTCCCAACCAAATCCAGGTCACTATGTGTCAAGTGCAGTGCAGTACACTCCCGCATATCTGTGGGAGGTTGGTTCTGGGTCTTTCTGCAGTTATAAAAGTCTGACAGTATTTACAGATAATCTACATATTTTACATAATCTCTACCCTATTTATAATACCTAGTATACTGTAAGTATCACACAGGTGGTTTAGAAAGCATGAGAACAAAAGGTCATCCATGCTCAGTTCAGATAGGATGCTAAAAGTGTCTGCAGTTTAAACCCACATGTGTGGTGCCTGAGAACACACAGGGATATTGGGTTTTGTTTAATAAGATCAGGCACTGAACACATCTCAGTAATGAAAATGCGGATGGACAGCGAGGAAAACTGTACGGAGAAGAAAACACACAAAATGAGCTCCAAAGGATGGAGGGCAATAGCCAAGAAGAGACAGAAATCCTTCCAATCTTCAAGATTCCGTGGGCTGCCTCCCACATCAGCCTGTCTCCTACCTCCAGCAATGTGCACATGCGCTCAGCTGTTCAAGTCTCCTTGCTGCCCAAGAGTCCATTGGAGTGCTCTGCCCTGTACCTAAGAGTTAGCTTCCCCTTTAGACCTGCTCTTAGTCATTGTTGAAGCTAAACCCATGTGTTAATTCCTCAAGGAAGTCTTCTAGGCGCTGTCAGTGTTCATCCCAGGGTTTTAACTTAAACTGTGAGTTTGTTTACGCACTTTCTGATTCCCTCCCCAGCAATAAATACCATCTCTAGGAGAGCAGACTCCTGTGGTATCTTTTTGAAACACTAAAGCAGCACTTAATAACCGCATGCGAGGGATGCTTCCGTGGTACTCCATGATCCAGACTAAAGAGGATGAGCTTGAACTACAGCAGGGAGACCGGGGAGGGAGAGGGAACACTCTGGGAGCAATTGTAAACCTCACCCTGGTGCGGCTGACCATACATCTACTGGGCAAAGGAGGATCTAAGGGCTCACTGAGACAATTGCCACTAGTTTCCCTTTCGTGGTTTTTCCTATTTTCTTATTTTTAATGGCTCACTTTACGTCAAGTTATAATAGCCTTCTTTTCATTTTATTTTATCTTTTAATTTTCTAGTACAGGGTCTCACCAAGCTAACCCTGAGCTCATGGCGGTCCCTGGGTTTCAGTCTCCTGAGTGCTTCTTCTCCCGTCCTCTGTTTGCCAGACCTTAAAGAGCAGTGTCTTGTTTGTAAATTCATCTTAGACACCTTCCAGGTGAGCTTATTCACTATTGCTGGTGTTTCCCATGGAAACTAAGGAGGTATGTGTGTGTAAAGTTATACATTAAGAGTTTATCCCTGGGTCAAAACAGGCTGTGGACTTTGGGTCAAACGCTGAGTGGCTTGGGAATCCCCAAGCTTTGCCCAGACCAGGTTTCTACAACCATGGCAGTGGAAGGAATTACAGGATTCACATATGCAACTAAAGACACACACACACACACACACACACACACACACACACACACACACACACACACACGAGACAGAGAGAGACAGAGACAAAGATGGAGAGAGAGCTGCATCCTCAATCAGGAAAATATGGCTTTTCTTTCAGAGCCTGGCAAATAACCATTATTAACTGAAGTAAAGTTGCGTGCTTCACCGGGGTGGTACAGAAACCCCAGAATTCTTATAAACCCTTAGGCAAGTATATCTTAGTATGGGAATCACCCTGAATGAACCTGAATCGTCTAATCTTCTAAGCGCATAGACTAGGAAACATCTGTGCACCACACTAGGTGAATCTTGCTCTATGCATTATTATTATTATTATTATTATTATTATTATTATTATTATTATTATTATTATTCCTCCATTGCTCTTCCTGTATCAGTTCACTTTGTTCCATCTCTCCTCCTTTTCCTCTCACTGTTCCTTGCTCTCCCTTTTCTCTCCCAAATGCTTCCTCCTGCCGTGTTTTCCCATAAGTACATAATAATTCTCATTGCAATATGCCCAAGACTAACAAAGCTACCAGCCAGTACTGTAACACACAATCTAAGACACATAAAACATTATGTGGCTTCTCAAGGAGCTTATGTAATGCCCAAGATAAGAAGTAACCATAGGAATGCTTAGGAGCAACAATAGACTCACACACTCACACACACACAAAGCCTTAAGTATCCAAGTTATATAACCTCGTGGGACGAGAGGGGCAGCTTTACTTAGATTAAGGAATGAAAGTTCAAGGTTCGTATTGCCTAACACATCTATAAGGTACAAAATAACAGTGATTCACTCCACTTACAATGTAATATTTAATGTGATTGGCATAAAACTGCTTAAGACTTTGCCAATTACAAGTGTGGAGCCAATCAACAAGGTTTAGGTGGTTGCACCTAAATCACCCCACTGCCCATGCTGTTACATAATCCTCCCCCCACTGTGGAAGGACAGCTCAGTCTCCTCACTTGGACCTTACTCTCCTGATGCAGCAAGTCTTAGTGACCCTGTTCGATCCAGGTCAGCCCAGCTGTGAAATTCTGCTCCATCCACATGATCCTTGGCTTAGAGCCATGAGCTCAGGCTCCTTGTTCAGACTGATGAGGCCTCATCTAAAGTCGGAACAGTGCCCTCATATGCAAAGCCACCCTTGCTGTTCTTGTCCACGAGGTAGGAATCCTTAGAGAAATTCAAGGCAAATTATCAAAACTAAGCAAATGTGATTGCCTCTTTCCTCGCTGTCCACAAAATAAGTGTTTTTCAGAGACTCTAGAGGGAATTTCAGGGATCATTTATGTTGCATCTTTGGGGTAACTAGCAAGCACCTGTCTCGTCTCTCCTTTGTTTGACTGTCCGCTGTTTTCACAAAAGCTGTGCCCTCTCCAGCAATGAGCTACATCCGCATACAACTAAATGTATTAGTTGATTTTGTCATCACTGTGACCAACTCTCTGAGAAGCAGCCACTGAAGAACAGAGGTTTGCTTGTTTGTTTTTGGGTTTTGTGAGAGTTTTTTGTTTTGTTTTTGTTTTTTTTTTTTTTTGACAACTGTTTTGAGTAGACACAGTTCATGATGGTGGGCAAGGGGCTGACAGAGAGAACAATTTGCAACTGTGGCAAGAGGAATATGAGGTCCCAGCTTTGACCACTGTCACTTCACAGCTGGTGGTGGGATTTCTGAGAAGATGGACAAATGCCCCACAGGAAGCAGGAGGAAGGAAAGGATGGACACTTTGCAGATTCCAGCCCTACAACCCAAGAGCTCTCTCTTCATTTCTGGAGGTCTGGACAAAAGATCAATGGTGGCTTCAGTTTTCCTCTTTCTAAAGAAATTGCTTTCTCTCAGATTCAAACAATCTCAACCTGAGAAGGGATCTAAAACCACCTGGCCCCAGCCTTTTATGCTGAGGTTTTCTCTTTGCACACACAGTGGTCCCTAGGCTCAGTCTCAGCCACCCCAACCATACTGCAACATAGCTTTGTCCATCCCATTTGTGGGACAAAAATGACAAAAAAATAAAGCTGACAAAATGTTTTCCTTGTGTAAGGTCGTATTAGACTAGAAATCCTAGCTATCAAGAGATTATGATCTCCTCTATTGGTCAGAAGGTGCAATTTAAAAAATTTAATATCAAATTGTAGATGAGAAAGAAATAAAATTTGATATTTCCATCTGAAGTTTTTCCTGTTTTGTTAATTTCAAATGTTAAAATAAAAAACATTTTATTACATTAGTAGTAATAGGTGTGTGTGTATGTATGTATGAAAGAGAGAGAGAGAGAGAGAAAGAGAGAGAGAGAGAAAGGACAACTTTGGGGAGTTTGTTTTCTGTTTCTATTATGAACTTCAGAGATCAAACCCGGGTCACCTCTATCTATCTATCTATCTATCTATCTATCTATCTATCTATCTATCTATCTATCTATCTTTGTATCCATCCGTCATCTTTCTAGCTCTCTCCATACACACACAAGTGTGTGTGTGTGTGTGTGTGTGTGTGTGTGTGTGTGTGTGTGTGCGATCTTTAATTCCTTTGGTCTTTGCCACTCTTGTTTCGCTGGCATCCTATAAGCATGGCTGATTTGCCAATGGAGGACAATCATGGCACTGCTTCCTTCCCCTCTTCACACTAATGTCCTCTCTTCTTATCTCCATTCCTACGGAACCACAGCGAAAGAGCTTTTCCCTTCCTCTTCCAATTTCCCCCAGCCCTCTTTCCACTGCCCGCATGTTCAGATGTGTTGGATGTAGGTACTGAGTGTCTTTGCTCTGGACATGCATTTTGAGAGATGACCTCATCGGCTCTTGGCAAGCCATGGGGTAGTAACTCAGAATTCACAGTGAACCAAAGCTCCAAGCATGTTCTTTTAAGCACACACCCTTCTGCTTTAGGAAAACACCCCCGCTTGGGGTGGACAGAGCCACTATTCATGCCCTCAGCCAGGCACCTACGTGCAGAATACAGCATGCTTCAACCTGCCGCTTGGGCTCACAGTCTGCCCACCCTCCCGTGTTTGTGGTACTAATTTTCTGGAACTAAGGGCAACCTTTTTTTATCTCTCCCTTTTACTTTTTATCATGTTAGATTTGGCCCATTGTTCCATCCTGGCAAGCTATTTTGGGTTCTAAAATATGTGCTCTCCCACCCAGCTGCAGAGTCATCAAGACATCATGAGTTGCTCAGTCTGCTTGCTCAGAGACTCTATCAAAAGGAAGTGAGATGTCTTATTTATCTCACTGACTGCATGACCCCTCTGCCCTGTCCATGGGCTCCTGACAGTCGAGTCCAAAGTAATTTTTTTAGTATCAACACAAACTTTTTGCTTTGTGGTCTGTGTAATCTAAACTTCTCATTTCTGAAACTAGGGCATTTCTGATCCCCAGCCAGTCTCTGAACACATTTTTAAGGGCTTCCGTTTTCCAGCTATCAGTGGCAGCCATTTTTAACTGGAATCACACAGAGTCAAGAGCAGAGGTCCAGTGATGTTTCTTTTGAAGTAGCTGAACCACAGGTTTTTACAGATAAATGGAACAATGGCTATAACACTTTAAAAAAACAAACAAAAAAACAAAAAACAAAAAACACTGCAGTTTAGAAGTTCCTTTCCCCACCTTTTGTTTTTGCTTTTCAGGAAAAGCAAACTGGTTTTTTTGTTGTTGTTGTTTTTTACTGTTATGTTTAGTTTGATCAGTTTTTTTCTTTAATACAACAATGAAGCTCGAGAAACCAAAAGTGGTAATTTAAAATATATATACAATTACTTATTCCTCTGTAATTGTTTTTTTTCCTCTGAACCCCAACAATTCTATGCTAAAGGTATGGTAAAAATTATTTAAAAAATATAATTAGTATCCCAATTTAATCCTGGGTTAAAATTCCAGTTTGAAAACCATGTTGGTAATTTAAGTTCTATAATAATATAGTTATAATTACATACAGGCATTATTAATGAGTTACTTTTAGTTCACATTAACTCTAGTTAAATACTGAGTTCTCCAGATCAAAGCCAGCCTCTCCTTAATCTTGTTTTAGTGGCCAAAGAAGAAAGGTATAGAGACATATTTTTTCTATGTGATAATTTATAGATTTTTCAAAGGAAGTGTTATGCCTACAGAAAGGATCCATTTCAACCAGCAATCTTTTCTTTTCTATACATCCATTATCAAAAGCTATGTATGCCACCCTTCCATTTTCTAAATTCCATGATTGTTCAATGTGTCCACATAATAAAGCAGAAGTGTCTGCCAGCTCCCTGTAGTCAATGCCCACCTAGATGATTCATCCACACAGAACTGCAGGGGTAGCTGTAGCTAAAAGCTGAAGGAAGAACCCAGGGTTCAAATACCAAAGACTCTTTCGTCTCCAGAGCTTTGCAGGGATGCTGGTCATGATACATCCATTCGTTTCTGATGGCCACTGGGAGGGTTTGCCATTTTCCTACTGTTGTGAACAATGTCATTCTACATTTTAGTGCATACCTTCTCTTAGTGGTATATTAATTTTAGGAAGTTTGCTGAGTTAACAGATGCAAGGGTTGGATACCATGAGATAACATCTAGCCATATCCTGAAGAGACTGTACCAACCCCTCCTCTTACCAATAGGACCTAGAGCCTATTGAGCCTTACCATTTTCTATACTTAGGGATGTCAGATTCATCATCATTTACTTAAAAATTAGTACTTATCCCAGTTGGGACTTAATCTCTTCCTAACAACCAATGACTTCGGGGACCTCATCACTTGCAATTATACAAGTATTTGTTTTGTTTGTTTGTTTGTTTTGAGACAGAGTTTCTCTGTAAAAAAAAAAAAAAAAAAAAACAAAGACAAAAACAAAAAACAAAAAAACAGTCCTAGCTGTCCTGGAATTCCCTCTGTAGACCAGGCTGGCCTGGAACTCACAGAGATCTGCCTGCCTCTGCCTCCCGAGTGCTGGGATTAAAGGCGTGTCCCACCACATTTTTCCTCTCTTCCACATGCTCTGGCTCAAGGGTCAAATCCTTACCAGAGCAAATCCCCTATTCTAGGCTTGGTTATAGTAACTTTAAAGTTAATTCAAGGTCTAGTAGAAATGAGATAGATACCCCACTTCACCACAGCATCTAGCATCTGTTTCAGGCTTATATTTAAATAGTCTATGGCTTTTGCTGAGCATGGTCACTGTGCAGAAAAATTTACAAAAACACGTGTTCTGCCTTCAGCACCAAGTTTTCCCAAGCATGTGAGTTCCTAGTAGCCAGCAGTAGTGCTGGCTGCATGAGTTACCGATCACACCTGATACCTCTTTCAAACCCCAGCCTGCAAAGGCTGGTAACTGCAGGCAAGGTTTTCCCTTTATAAGGGTATCATCATCAGTAGACTCCCATTTGACAGGAAGTCATTACAACATGCAACTGCTATTTTAAAGTCTTGGAATACTCTAATCTTCATCCCTTATATTTTCAGACACCAGTGTCTAGCACTATTGTCCAAAGGAGAGCAAAAATAAATTCAGAGACAGGAAGCCCAGAGCCCACTTGCAGATACCTGTTGTGACTAAAATCACAATCAGTGCTGGCAAGACAATGCATGAATGTGGGTGAGAGGGCAGTTGAGTGCAGCGGCTGACCAGCTTCAGTCACACAAAGGAGGTTAAAACTCCATTTGCTGACTCCTAGAAGCTGGGGTTGGAGGAGAAATATTGCAGATAATAACAAAAAGGATGTGACTTTGGGGTGGGTGGGGTGACTAAGGAAAGAGAGACTTCTAGAAAATTCTCACTTTCTTATCTAAAGTAAAAGGTTGCTTTAACATTCTTCTTATTATAATAATGACAAATGTTCTGTCATTTACAACAGAGAGAAACTTGTGGGAGAGATTCTCCTTTGGAACTGCCCTACCCAGGATAACTGGAATTGAATGACTGAACCTGGAGATATAGGCAAAGTGGAAATTAGTGTAATACAGCTTTCCTCAGTGATCTTTGATGCTGGTACTTTCTTCTAGCTGAAAAAAAGGACCAGGACCATCATGTGTTGCCTGGTTACCCTGGGAGTCTGCAGGTAAACGTATTCAAGTCTGATTGGGAAGTGAGTAAGTTACAAAGGGGATGTGTGTCTTTCTTCTCTTAATCAGGGCCCTGTTTCTGGGGTATCAGAGAGTACATAACCCCTGTATTGAATATGTTATGTTTGTCTGACTCTTAGGCTTTGTCAGTTGCTTTAGTATGATTCAGTAGATACTACCATTGGATCTTGAGAGACTAACATTAAGCCTGGTTTGCTTTGAAGTGAAGGAAAACACCTCTTTCTGAAAATCAATAACAGGTCTTCAGAATACTGCATGGAAATTGTAAGGCAATAAATAGTCTTTAGAATTCAAGCAAGAGAAAACGGAGGATAGCTACAAGCCATGAGATGGATAGATAAGAAATACTGCCTAGGTATGTGACCCTTTTGTATAAAGCAAAACTTAAAACCTGGACTGCTTTGAATTAGAGATGACCTATAAACAACAGGGGACGAGCAGAATCCGTGTTTGGTAGCTGAGGAAGGGGTGACGTGAGCAAAGACCAGGCTAGAGGATTGTGTGTGGGGAAGGTTCTAGGGTAGCAGGTTCATGATGGTTGTTGCATGAGAGAGAGAGAGAGAGAGAGAGAGAGAGAGAGAGAGAGAGAGAGAGAGAGAGAGAGAGAGAGAGAGAGAGCATGTGTGTATGTGTTGTATAAAGCATTGAATACATGTCATGATCTAAGAATTAGGTCCAATCCATTTCTATAGACAAAACTAAAAAGCATCTCTCCTTTAGTTTTACAGTGTTGACCATGAAGTGAGTGAAGCAGGGCTCAAAAGTGTGGAATAGAAAACCTGAGGTCCTCTCTTGCCTTCAAACCCACAAAAGAGCAAGCACAGCCAAAACAAGAATGCGAGTGCTCTGCTTGATGAATGCCATGCAACCCATGACACTCTTGTAATTTTTAAAAAGCAGTGCAAGAGAGAAAGACACCATGTGACAGAGTACAAGCAGGGAGATTCTTATTAGGAAAAAAGGAAAGCAGAAAAGAGGAAAGAGAGGCAGAGGCAGACAGACAGAGTGGGGGAAGGACAGGCAGAGGGATAGAAAGAGAGAGAGAGATGGGAGGTGGGCAGGGCCCTTTTAAAAGGTAGTTTAGTGAATGTGCACAGGTGGTGCTCTTAGTGGCAGCAGCTGAGAGCGTATCCTGTCGGAACCCCTATTGCCGGCCAGTACAGACGCCTGAATACTAACACTGGTCAGGCTTGTGGTGCTGGGCATCTCATTCTCCAGGGTGTGCTGGAGAATTTTCCATCACTTTTTGTTCTTAATGCCCATGAAAAAAAAAAAGCCACTTCAGGACTGATGCACAGAAGGTGTGTATGCAGTGTCCACTCAGATTCCCTCAGTCTCTGAACTGTGGGACACGGGACAACAAGATTAACAGAGGACCAAGTCTATATAAGATCTATCTTAGATGGCTGCTCTGCATTTATGACCATATTCCAATCTCCATGCATTTTGTGTGGAACCAACCCTTCCATTGACCCTGTAAACTAGGCTAAAGGTATTATTTAGGAGAGGCATTTGACTAAAAACCAAATCCTGGCCAACTTTGGAATCACTCTAGTGTCCTAGTTAGAAGTAACAAGGCACAACCTGCTCTCGAATCCTGTCTCCTGCAGCTCCCAACATCGTACTCCTGTGTGCCCTAAGTAATGACAATAGCAACAGCAACAATCTACAAAGGAATAGTTATTGTGAGATTTCTTTCTGCCTATAAAACTTCGAAGTAGCCAGAGAACTATATAAGGAAAATGTGTAAAATATTCATTATCCTTCAACATGGAAAAGACAAGCTTGCATTAACTTCTGTTTTGGACCATCTGTTATTTTTCTTACTACATACATTATTTTTTTTTTATTTGTCTATGCCTTCCATCTCTTTAGGTATTCAGATTACATTGCTTTATAGTCTGCTTTTGGTCTTATTTAAAAAAAAAAAAATACTTTTTTCCAGGATTCCATTTGTCATTATTTTTAGAAACATGTCTTCTAATGGTTGCATTGCATGTCATTATGTGGCTCTATCATGTCTCATGTATTTCCCTAGTATTGAACATTTGCTGTTTTCCCAGTATTAAGACACAATGTTGAGTGACTGTGCTTGCTTGTAATTCATTCTATATGTCTGTGATTTCTTTTAGGGTAACTTGTAAGAAGTAGAATCTCTGAATCAAATGACATGCTTTAAGATTTTTAAGAAAGTAAATACACCAAATTGCTCTTCAGAACATTGTATTTGTCCTTATCGTTATCATGATTTGATGGGGAATATCAACATCATATTGGTTCAGTATGCAGTCCTCTAACTATTGAGGAATGACCTTGAGTTGTTTATTAGCCACTTACACATTTTTAAACATTAAGTATTTTTTACTTCATATTTTGATATTTTTGTTGTTTATTTACCATTCTGTTCATGGAACGACAGTGACACTGTGTTATATATGTTGCCAAAAGTATTCAATAATTCTGCCTATTAAAAATGGGTTGGCATTTTCATAGACAGAGAAGCATTTGTAAATGTTCTCTCCTAACATTACCACAGGTAACAATCCTCCCTTTGAAGTTTCCCTTTATTTTCTTTGAAAGTTCATTTTATAACAGGATCAAACAAATAACAACTTAATTCTTTTTCTGTTGCTTACTTCATTAGTGGGCACAATTACTTTGCTCATCATGATCTATTTCTGTCCTTGACATGAAGTAAGGATCTAGTGATGTTTTCGTACAAATAGTTAACTGCTTTCCTGGCATTGTTTAATAACTGTTCTCTTTTCAGATTGGTTTGTGAGGCAGATGAACCACTGGAGGGCACAGAAAAGCAGGTCTGAGCTGAGATGAAAAAGTGTCTGATCCAGTAGCACCCTTAACATACCCCACTGTGGCTCAAGGGCATCTTGAACCTCCAGCCTCTTGAAGCCATCCTCTTAAAGGCAGCCTTCAGCAGCACGAGACTCCTTGGCAGAAGCATCCGAGCTGGTCGTGGACAAATATTACTCTCATTGTACAAAGTCCAGTTCTGGGAAGAAAAAAAATGTTAGGATGGAAACAGGGTTCACCACACAAAAGCAAACACTTTCAAACGCTTAGATGAAAACAATACAGCTCTCACCCCTTGTTGAGTTTGTTTTTGAACCATTTCACTATTTTTTTTTAAAGAATTTGTTCTCCTGTGATGTTCATGACAGCCACGCTATCCAAATCAATATCAAATGAGAGACCTAAAGGGTCACAGAGGCTACTGCCTTCTAAAATAGGCTGGTCTAATCAGGCATCTCTCGCAGGAAACAGGCCCTTCCTACAGCAGGAAACAGGGGGAAGCAGCCTGGAGACAGCGGTCCCGTGGCTCTTTTTGCCAGAAAGGACAAAATGGCTCTTCTGGCAACCCGTGACTCAGGAAATCACTGAATTAAGTTGTCAATCTGCAAAGTAATTTAGCATGTCATCTGCTTCCTGGCAACAGATATTTGGAAGCATTTATATTCTAATTCAACTCTGTCAGCAGGAGGCTGTTGTGGTCACTCTGCAGGAGCTTCAAGGCCAGAGGTTTCTCTACAGCTTCTCCAGGACCAAGTCTCTCAGCTCTTTTCTCCCCTTGCCTGCCTCACCTCCCACCCTTTGATTGTAGTCTTTGTCAAGCAAATACTTGTCTTCAGAACTAAATATAAATTGTGGATGGGTGGGTGGAGGGCCTTGTGGCACTTTCCGTGCAAGAGTGAAGAGTGACTTTGATGCCCAAGCATTGCTGTGGCATTGTTCCCTCTAGAGTGCATGAAATTAGGAAAGGCAATCACTTCTCTTGTGGTTTTTTGTTTTGTTTTGTTTTGTTTTGTTTTGGTGAACTTTCCTTGCAACCCTTGCAACATGGAAGAAAGAATCTTCCTGCTCAATCTTCCAACCCTGTTTTTTTAGGAGCAAACTTCATCAGTGACAGCCTCCATCATTTGCAGACACTCGAGCTGGGCAATAACCAATCTCACATTTGAGGGGGATTGCATGCGATGGGTGATAAGAGCTCTGTACCTAAACAGAGAGTTTCACACAGCTGGTGAACATGTGTCCATGAAATTCTAAGAGCAAAATATGTATCATACATACAGCAGGACCATGTCCATGCTATTTTTACTATACACGTGCACGATCGGATTATTAGCATCTGAGAACAATAGATGATTTGGGTCATGGTGGGGATGCTTCAGGAGTTTAGTGGTGGCAGTCACTTTGCTCCTATCTCCACAGGGATTCTGTGGCTGCAGTAACAAAGCCTAGAAATGCATGCCCTGCTGCAGTAGATAGTCAAAATGAGAACTAAAGTACACACTGTCTAACCACCAGGTTACAATCTCCAAAAGTGGAGTCCCACATCTTCCTGAAAATTTCAGTGAACTTTTCTGATCCATAGTCAGACGCGTTATCCATTGCACCACTGGCCCCGTTTCCAGTGAACTTTTTAAGTTCCTTTTTGACTTTGGCTTTTGCAGTCCTGTGAGACCATTTCCCAGATCATAAGAATGGGTGTGTGCATTAGAGAGGCTAAGCCTAATTAAGCTTAATTGCTTAAAAAAAAAAAACAGGTTTTTCCCCTCCTTTTTATTTATTCTTTGTGTCTTTCACATCATACATCTCAACCCCATTTATCTCCCCATCCCATGAGCTAAGACTTTTAATGGTACACCAAGCCCTCAGCCACACAATATTTCCTTGTACCGTTTCCAGTAGTCTCTGCGTCCTGTGTTCTCCTTATCCACAAATTAGAGATAATAAGATCTAAGTTTGTTCAGAAAAATCAAAAGAAGTTACATTTTTAGCATCTAGGAGAGTGCTTTGCAGAAATATACATTGTAATTCTGATATCAACTAGGTGTCACTTTCTATCCCTAACCTCATTATTCAGCACATAAGTGAAAAGTCACTTTACATGTCACCGATGTAAAGAATTGTCCTGTTTTAATGTATTTCAGCTGTATTTCAAGGTGCTATACCCCACGAGTTCTCCCAGACAGCAAACTCTGCATTTACCATTACTTAACTTATCGATTCATATAAAACTCCATGCATTATTGTTAAACATAGTCATATTTTTCCAAAAGAGAAATCTTGCCTACTGGTTAGATTTCACGGGAATGAATTCAGACTCACAGGTTTTTGTCTGCTTTCTGTAGTCTTACCCAGTAGAGGCATAAGAGCACAGGTGCCCTTCCGGAAACATGAATAAAATATGAAGATCGCTTGTGTATGATTATAAGCAATTTGCTATTCAAATTCACTAATGGGGACATTCATCAGGAAAAGTATCCCCAAAACCTATTAGGAACTAAATTCTAATGTTTACCATTTCAAAACTACATAATTTGAATACATTTTTGAGCCAGCCAATGGAAAATTATATTGATTCCACATGTATCCCGCTTGTAGCTAGCTCAGTAATTCTTTTGCTCTTTCCAGACTCTTTTCTTTCCCTGGTAGAAAAGTAACTGTTTTTGAAGGATGGAGGGAAAGTAGAGGATGCAGGCCTATGACAGACTACATAATTCACACAGGACTGTGGAGCAGTATTGAAGATTATGATAAATTATGAAAACTTTTGATTCCCAAGATCTAATTCATGTACAGAAAAAAAAAAAATAAAAAACTTACACTGTTTTAGAGATTAGCACAGGACTATATAACAAGCCAATCCCCCTACCCCTTTATAATAGTTTTATAATGTATAGTGTTACATGCCTGTATTCCAAGCACTGTGGTGGCCTAGAGAGGATTGTGATTTATAAATTAGCCTGGTGTCATGCTGTGAGACCCACATAAAGAAGAAAGAGTATGAAAAAAGAAAGAAAAGGAAGAAGAGAGGAAGGAAGGAAGGCAGGGAGGGAGGGAGGGAGGGAGGGAGGGAGGGAGGGAGGGAGGGAGGGAGGGAGGGAGAGAGGGAGGGGAAAGAGAAAGGGAAGAAGCAAAGAAAGGAAGGAAGGAAATGAGGAAAGAACGAAAGAAAGGAAGGAAGGAAGGAAGGAAGGAAGGAAGGAAGGAAGGAAGGAAGGAAGGAAGGCACTTCTGTAAAGTTCAGAACCTTACATAAAAATAACTGGAGTTATTTATTCCTTTTCATTCAGACATACTTTAGTTGAGGTCATGTTGCCCAAGTCTGGCCCAGACCTCCGGATCTCTAAATCCAGCTCCACATACTGTGTCATGTGTTTTCTAGCTTCGAGAATCCCACCACCACTCATGTTCTAGGGCCCAGAGTTAGTAATGATACTTCTGGGGTTACTGTGAAGATTAAATAAGTAAGAGCTACTCTGTACAGTCTGGAGTCATGTCTTCATGTAGTAAGTATACAGTAAGCCCCTTATTTTGTTTTAGCTGTTATTATTTGGGTAATGAATGTCAAATAATGAGACTATTAGTTTTTAACTTCAAAGCTATGACATTTGAAAATATTCAAAGTAGAAAATATGAGCATACTAATGTATTTTAAATATTTTCTGTTTGCTTTCTAGCAACTGAGCTAATGTGTTATTACATCAGTTTCATTTCCGTTAAGAAAGGCCACTGGACAACACTCTCTACCAGTGGAAGAGACATGCTCCAAGTCTCGAAGTCTCCCTGGATCTGTTGTTGATGTTTTAGTACAGATTACATTTGCTTAAAGAAGTGCTTAGCAGCTACAAGTCAGTGTTAAGCCAGACCTTGGGCTCCCCCAGGGCCCTTTAAAATGCCTGGGAAGGCATGATTTCCACAACATCTACATGTGTCTTAGTACTGCAACTAGACAATGCCACTATAGAGTTTACTGTAAACCTTGCATGGCCCCTGAAAATAAGGGCCATGGCTACATATATTCCCTCTCTCCTTCAGGGCCCTCTATGCTTAAAAAAGTATTTTCTATAATTGCTATATTATTCAATCTAAAACATTTTAAAGTATTTTAATTATGCTTGCTTTGTGAGTCCTCCCACTTTGAGATAAAAATAGAAATATTTCTATACAAAGAAATTACCATTCCCCTTCAGAAGTCATAGGAACAAGGTAAACAGTTTAAAAGCTCAGGGCTCCTTCTTATGCTTCAATACCCAGGGTGGGGTCTTACTTAATTGCCAATAAGCCAGGTTTATCACATTTTAAAAAATTCACTTCCAGTTATATGATGATTTTGTTTGTTCGTTCGTTTTGATTTTTAGGCAGGGGTCTATGTGGTCCAGAGTGTCCTCAAACTCGAGCTGAGCAATAAAGGGTAGCCTTGAACTCCTGATCCTCCTACTTCCACCTTCCAATGTGGGCATTTCAGGCATGTCCCATCACACCCAGTTCAGTATATCATGATTGTTCTGGCAGGTTTGCATGCTTGTAAAAATCCATTTTTATAGCCAGTCAACCCTCTCTGAGGATTAAAATCTAAGTACCTGATATTTGCAGTCAGTATTCATTGTAGTCAGTATTCCAGGTGTTTCATTGCATTAAATGATTTAATGCTACCACAGTTCTGTGAACGCCATTGTTGTCCCAGTTTATTAAATGACAACAACAAAAATAAATAATAATAATAATAATAATAATAATAATAATAATAATAATAATAATCCCTGTAAACAACATGAGTTCACACAAGGAGCTAATAATAAAAAAAAAAAAAAAAAAAAAAAAAAAAACATCTGGTTCCAAAGTCCTTAGTCTCAATCAGTTATCCATATTTGTTTTATAACCACAAAATGAAAGTAGGTATCTTTTCATTTGGAGACAGCACACATTATACTTTCACCTTCATAAAATGTTTAGGAATGGTATACTAGCACACAGTTGTAATCCTAACTTTTAAGGAGCCAAGGCATGAAAGAGACAAATTTGGGGCTACTCTGAACTATACAGTAAGAGTATTTCTCAAAATAAATAAATAAATAAATAAAAATAAATAAATGAGGAAATAGAGAGAATTAAAGCCTCTCTTTAATGAAAAGTTTTGCAATCATATATTCCAGTAATATAATTTATTGATTTACAATATGAATCTGATATCTAAGTCTTTGTCACCACAGTAAATCCACAAAAGTCATAAATGTTTATCTTAGTCAAGTGTGTTTGTGCATACGTGCACATGCGTGCACCTGTATGTATTTAAAAAATGTCCTATCTACAAATTTCTTTACAAAAACTATCTTCTTTTAGCACAGCCCTTACCATCAGCACCACAGGAACCCTTATGAAGGCCTTTTATGCTGGCCCTTGTCTGCAGTGGCATTCTTAGTAGTAATATTACATTAAATTACTGAAGTGGTTGCTTACAGAGTTATACATACTTATTGTGGAAATCATAAGTGCAATCAATGTATAGCACATGAACATCAAACAATGATTAATTTACAATACATTAAAGAAGGCATTTATTGGTGAATAGCTATTATCCAGGACTGGAAATAACCTGAGACTATTTATAGATACCAAAGTCCCCCAGATGCCTCAGAGGCTAGGGCTTCGCTTTGAGTTGATGTAAACACAGTTTCCTCCCCAGTCGCTGTTTATGTGTCTGCTTGTCAACCCTGCACCAGACACAGGCGCTACCTTTTTCTTTTGGCTGCTCCCTCATCCTGTTTATAGGCCACAGAAGATGACCATAGGTAGGTAATTGTTTAATTCACCACAGCTTTGGAAGAACCAGCCGGCTTTTCTGGTCTCCAAGAAGACTCACTCTTATTTTAAGACTCATTTCTAATAGCCACTCCCTTATAATTCATTGGCCCATGCAAAATTTACTACTATTGCAATACCATCAAGCATTCTCAAGAGAGATATTACATTGTACTCTGGGGCAAAGGATCCTTTTGTTTTATACAGGGAGTTTCCTTACATTTGTCAGAAGGTATTTTAAAATAAATAAATAACTTTTTGGGTCCTACACCAAACCAATTACACAGGATCTCTTTTTAAAAGTTTCCCTTTGATTCCAGAGTACAGCTTCAAGTGAAAAATAAAATATAATGTCATTATTAATTATAAGCAACCAACCAAAAAAGTGATATATATGTATATATATACATATACATATATATTTGTGTGTGTGTATGATTAACTGAGTGTAATGATAGTTTTTATCAAACCCTTCTGAATGATTGTATTTGTGTAATGGCCACAGTGGCTGGGTACAAAGAGCAATGAACAGGAATAAAGATGAACGCTGTGGTGACACATTCATTTATCTGCTCCTACTGCTAAAGTAGACCTTGTGAAGAATGGGATACACATGAACGGCCAGTTTCCAGAGCCTCCTTGGCATAAAGGGAAAAACTGGATTATGACTCTTGCCATGAAACTCAACTTGAAAGAAGAGAATTACGATGCTCCCTTGATGTTAGAGGCAACCCTCTAGACATCAAAAGACAGCCTTGAAAAGAAACCACAGACCGTCTTCAGTGTGAGGAAGGGGAGATCAGAGATGAGCTCTGAAGTCCTGCTTCCTCAGCTGCTTTCCAGCCACCCAGGACGTCAAACAAGGAAGACATAATATCGCTGAAAATCAACCCACTGCTGAGAAAGAGCAGAGCACAAGCGGGGTGCTGACCAGACTCCCACAGCTCTGCTTTGGAGTTCTACTGCAGGTTGTCAACAATTTCATGGAAGAGTGACACTAGATAAGGCCTCAGCATTGTTGTTCTTTCCTTACAGTTATAAGAATAAAAGGTGGAGAAGAGGTGGGGGTGGGGGTTCTGAGTGAGGGTCCCAAGTGAGTGGGGTCCCAAGGTAAGGGACCAAGTGGGAGAGCATAGCAGGTTCCATAGCAGGTGAGGGTGACTGAGGTGGCGAGGCGGAGGGAATAGCACGCCAGGCAGATAGAGCTTAAATGAGGAGTTTATTTAGAAAGGAAAGTGAAGGAGAAGGGAAGATAACATAGAGACACCGGAAACAGAAGATTGGGGGGGGGGCAGGAGAGGGGGTAGCTGGTGGCCAACTGAAAGCAGGAGAGAGACAGAGAGAGAGAGAGAGAGAGAGAGAGAGAGAGAGAGAGAGAGAGAGCAAAAGAGCTTAAGTGGCCAGGGGTCTGACTTTAAAAGTCCTTTATATCTGCCTACAGACTAGTACTCTTGGAACCCTGGGCTAACCAGAGTACTGTCTGTGTGCATTCTGCCAGGTGACAGGGGCAGGTCAGCATAATGCCTGAATCCTTAAAGCCATGGCCATGATGGAACAGGACAAGAACAAGGCTACTTCAAAACAAGGTCTGAACACATAATCACGAACATTTTCCAAGCAATAACCCCATCTCCCATATCCTGGTTGACCTGAGAATTGCTGCTGAATTACATTCACAACATTAGACTTTGTTCAGTTGCTCTTCTCCTACAATGGGAGAATTAATCCTGTGTCCAGACTCTGACTAACACAGAGCTTAACTGATCCCCCATGTCATCTAATACCAACCCATGTCCTGCAGCCCTTTTCAGCATCCTTCATGGTCCTATGGATCTTGCTGTTCATCTGTTCTAAACTGACCTTGCTGAGCTATGGGCATGTTCCTGGTCATCTCCATCTCAAAGGCACTGACAATGTTTTCATTAAACATGAAGTTCAGGCTCCTTCAGGAGTAGAAGACACAGAAGAGTCCAGTACTGCTAGTGTTCAGAAGGTTGGCGTAGAACATAACCATGTAATCTGGGCTCTGCCCAACACTAGCAGAAAGGTGCAAAACATTCTTGAAAACTGCCATGAAGTATATGCCATAATGAAACCCATTATCATGTATAATGAATATGTGCTAACAAAAGAGTTTAAAAAGATAAAGTATGATAATATATGTATGAAATGTCATAATGAAACCCATTACTTTGTATGCTAACTTAAAAATTAATTTTAAAACGGGAACAGAGGAACCTACCATGAAAAAGATAAGACAAGTTCAGCACTCGGTGATGGGGACGTAGCTCGAAGAGGTGAACGGGGAAACACAAAACCAACAATGTATGACTAGGCCATAATAAATCTGATATTTGGCATGCTAACCAAAAAATAAAACTAAAGGTTGAAAGGAGATGTCCTGGGTGGATGGACAAAGGTGCTTCCAGCAGCTATAAATTATTAAACAAAGACCCAGCACCAGGGTGGGGTAGGCTTCCTCCCTACAATTGTTAGTCAGAAAGACTTCTAAATCCCCCAAACAACGTAGGCAGCTGCCACTTCGGTTGATTGTCCTTCAGAATTGAATGATAAGGCCCAGTGGCTGAAGATGACCCATATCTTGGTCACAAGACGGAGAAACATTGATCTGGAACTGAGCTTGGAGTGTCCTCGCTGGTGGCTATCTCTTTCCTTACCAGAAGTACTATGTAAACTGGTTGGGCTTACATCCATAGTCTTGCTTGGGTTGAGACCCTGCATATAACACTGATGGGAGATGTCATTCTGTAAATATGTTTATCTTACTGGTTAATGAATAAAGCACTGTTGGCCAATAGGAAAGCAAGATAGTCAGGACTAGTAGAGAAGGAGGAGAGAGGAAGTAGTAAGGAGGAGTCAAGATGGAGAAAATGGAGAGAGAACGCTGGCCATCCCTCCAGTAAGATAAGACCACGTGGAAGTACTTAGATTAATAGAAATGGGTTAATAATTAAGACAGAGCTAGCTGATAAGAAACTAGTAACTGGCCAACAGAATTATATCTAATACAATGTCTCCGTGTGTTATTTGAGGCTGGCGCAGCTGTGGGACCAGACTGGCAGGAGGAAAAAAACTACTCCTAACACAACAGTACTGATCAAACAGACATAATAAGCCTACTGGTACAAAAGTGGTAAGTCAATTATTGAAGAAACCACTTTTTAAAAATTTGAATTTGATGCTCATGTCACAGAAAAATTCAAATTATTGTCAGGTACTATAAACCTACTCTAAATTACCTGCCTAGGAAGTTCACAGGCCTGAGTAAAGAAGCCACTGTTGTCATTTTGCTAAATGGACATTATGTGACTGTCAAATAGACTTCTAAATAACAGTTTATCCACTTAGAATACTGCTGTTGCCAGCTTTGGTCAGACAACCATCTACGGGCTTCACATTCCTAAATCTGTTCCCTGCGTAGTCACAGCCATATTTAGGAATCAAATCCTTTTTTCATTTCAAGGCTCTTGATTCCTGATTCATCTCAGTCCACATACCTTGGCAGCCATTCACTTACACATGCAGGCTGTGCAGCAAATGTCACTTTAGTAAATTAGATATTTGCAGTGCCAAACACATTTTCCCCATACAAAATGTGTGACAGGCAGTGGCTCTTTATGACGTCCAGAGAGTAAATAGCTGTGGATCCAAAACTCAGGTGAATGATATTAACACACACAGAAATACAAACTTTCTTTTTCTTTTCTTCCTTTTTTTCTCTCCTTCTTTCTTTTTCTTTCTTTTTATTTTACATATCGATCTCAGTTCCCTCTCCCTCCCTCTCTTCCTCCCTCTCTCCCTCCCTCCCATGCCCCCCACCACCACTCTCCCATCCCATTCCCACACACACACATACACACTCTACAGGGAGGGTGGTACCTTCCAGGAGGGGTCAACAAAATCTGTCAAATCATTTGGAGTAGAGACTAGGCCCTCCCTCCTGCCTCTAGGTTAAGGGAGTATCCCACAAACTTTCTAATAAAGCTTCCATGGTAAAAGGGTTAGTATAATAAAGGTGGGGCCTGGATCATGCCATGCTCTGTGTGTTATGGTACTGGAGCCTGGGGGTTCTGAGAAGAATCGGCACGTTCTTTGAGGGTTTCTGAACTAGGAGGTGGACAGCTGAGGCCTATCCAGAGGAGGCATGGCCACCTGGAGATGATGCTCAAGCAGTTTGAGGCAAAGGCAGGGCAGTGGTGGCTGGGCTGCTAAGATCTGTGGATACTCTATCTCTAAGACTGTTCTCCGAATCAAGTAGAATCCTGCCCTGGACGAGGATGCCAGCTATTAGGAATCAACCATCAGTCTCATGACTCCACACATGATTTGAACTAATTACAAGCACATTTATTCAAATATAGATGATGTTCAGGGGCAACTAGTGCTCTACAAGAGAAAAATAAGCATAAACGTTTGTTTCTGAAGGAGCACCACCTTAGGAATAGGAAAACAGAGGCATCTGGTGTCCTGACAAGGGACTATTGTCTACATGTTTCCTTTAAGAGCAGTCAGAGGCAAACCAGAGTGTATACATTATTGCCATCTTTGGCATTAGGAAAATACACCCCCTCCCCATACACACACATCCACTCTTACTAATTTGCTTGGAATTCAATTCTTCCTCTATTCTGATTTCAAACTATTGAAAAAGGAACAAAACAAAACAACAACAACAACAACAAAAACCTCCAAAAACGAAAAAATAACTAAGCTATGCTAAGCTTGGGAACATTTTTCCAGTGGAAACATGTCATGCTCTCTTGCTCACTCAGAAAGCTACAGCAAACCAGGTCTGACAGCTGACCTCAGCATAGCTTTCCCCTCCTTCTGCATGGTGAAGAGGAAAAGTTGACTTACCACTAAGTAAGAGCAATAAATTTCATTTCTGTTTTTTTCACAGGACTCTCTATGGCTTATGTCACTGTATTTCTATGCCACTGTCAGGAGAAGGAAGAACCAAGGATCATGGGTTTCTTTCTTGGGTGTTTGGGCAAACAGAAGAGAAAATGAAAATTAGTTAAAAAATTAGACATATCTAATTTGAAGTGCCTATGGGATATGCAAGCAGTTAAGCGATTTCAAAGGGATGACTAACATTCAAAAATTACTGTGAAAGTCATAAGGATACACATGACAGAGTTTGGTACAGATGTCCACCTCTAAGAGAAAGGACAAAGGAAAGACCCTTAGTGACCATCTTTGAGGGAAAAGCTTCTCACATTTCAATGTGCAAGGGGCTCAATCCACTCAAGGTCTTGTTCGATGTGGATTCTCCAGTCTGGAGAAGAGTCTGAATTCTTAGTTCATAATAAGTTCCCAATTGCCTGTGATGCCTGCCCTGGACTTAGAGAAAGTGCCTGGGATATTGAAGTCAGTAAATTCGGAAAACAGGAAAACAGACCTGGAAAAGACTTTTTAACTTTTAACACCACGGGCAGACAGGAAGCCTGGGACAAGAAAGCTAAAAGAAAGAGAAAGTTAAACGAGGAGGTGCATGCTTCAAAGGGGAGAGAACTAAAGGGATCATTGAACTTGGCATGTGGTGGCTGCCATGAGCTCAGCTAAAAAGTCTGGAGGCAGATTTCAGCAGGGTTAAGGAAGTGTGGGTGGTGAATGTGGACTTGAGAACTATTGAGCAGTAGATGAGCACCAGAAGGGACCCTGTCTCCCCTTGTAGGTCCTTGAAAGGGGAGAGGTGGAGCCCTACAACATGGGGCTCTGCAACTGTAAAGAACGGACTTTTGACCTTTGACCTGAGGGCTTAATGACAGCAAAGTATTAAACCTCAGTGTGTGATTTCTAAGCTAAAACCAAAGAATGGCAGCCAATGTAAAGACCTAAGCCAAAACTTTAAAGTAAATGTCTTTGACACTAAAGCCTGTGTAGTATAGTCACAAATTTATATCTAATTTGTATATACACATAGAAAATAGTTGAAATATATAAAGGAAAGAATGGTTGTATTATTATGGAACAAATAACTTAATATTTTCTTAGACGAAAAGAAAATCATATGTCTCTATATATTGTTCATTTTATAAATACCAAACAACTGCAGAAAGAAGGACAATTAATCTTCCCAAGGATGAGCCCTCTGATTGGTATCCAGGACCAAGGTCAGACCTAGAAACATATACATGCAGACACCATGTCAAACACAGCATGTTGTGTTTATATGTCTATTCATTTCTGTGTATATGTAATAATAATGGTTAAGGAAGAGTCTATGAACTTGGGAGGGAACAGGTAGAGACGGGAGGAGTAAGAGGCAGGAGTGGGAGGGGAGAAATGATAAAATCATATTTCAATTAAATTTGAAAAGAAATAATCCATATTTGAAATAAAGAAAACGTTAACAAATATTTTGGTATATAGAGGCAGCAGTTTCTGCTTCACCAGCCAATCCTAAATAACCACACAAAGGTTTCATATTAATTGTAAATGTCCAGTCAATAGCTCAGGCTTGTTACTAGCTAACTCTTACATTTTTAAATTAACTCATATTTCTTATCTACCATCTGCCACGTGAAGTTGCCTGCTTTCAGCATGGCATGTTTATCTCTTGCTTCCTCTGCCTCTGTCCTGAGACTCTCCTGACTCATCCTTATTCTTCCCAGCATCCTCTATGTCTTACTGTCCAGCCCATACCTCCTGCCTAGCTACCAGCCATTTAACTACTCTTTTATTAAACCAATCAGAAGGCAGCTTGGCAAATACACATCTTCACAGTAATAAAAATATTATTCCATAACAGGTATACATTAAAAAAATACAAAAGATTCTAAACTCTTCTTAACTACATGATTTTAAAATGTTATTTTTCCCAAATAAACAGGGCAACAGTATGATGTTAAACATATTGTGATATATATGTTTACATATATGTATATATATGTGCTGATTTATTTCATGTATTAGTTCCTTTCTGTATTCATTGCCAAGAAAATAAAGTCAAAGATTCTTTTCTATTTGTGAAAGAATGAGTGTTCTTGCTTGACAAATGTAGATAGCTCAGAGAACAATTTACTCTTGGAATTTTTTCCTACATCCTCCACTCATTAAAATATAATGCATGTTTGATTTTCTCCTACTCCAAAAGCCACATGTGGAAATCAATCAATTACCACAGAAATCTGTAAAACTGGTTTTAAATGCCTAAGAGGGGGTAGAAGCCCCTTGGCACTATTATATTAACTGGGTAACTGTTTCTAAGCCAACATAATGGAACAAAGGTATCTTTCTGGTCCGTATCTGGGTTTAGATTATTTAAGCACTTTTCTTAGCATCCATTAATTCGTTTCTCTAATTGTGGACAGTTTAGTGAAGGCTGCTACATATCTCTAGCAACTTTGTTCTGTTAAAACCCACAGACCGACCGATGACAACCATGTTCCTGAGATTCTAAATTTCTTTAATGAGAGGAAGTAGCAAATGACTCATCCTGCCTTCAACAGAAGAGTAGAAGTGCCATCTCTCCTTTATGACAACGCTGACTCCTGCCTCCAAGCTACAGTCATCATGTGTGACACCATCTTAGCCACAGGAGAACTCAAACAGTGGTCTCTGCCTTAGATAATACAGAGTTTTTGCCTAAGAAATTGGGTAGAGCTATAGTTTAGTGTGTCTGCCATGCACAAAAAAATAAAGACTACAAATAAATTAATTAGTTCTGAGGGGAATTTCTTTTATCACAACCTTCCCTGAATTGGTATTATCAGTTATTGAATCTTTATGAATCTGTAAGTGAATAATGGCTTTAACTAATTAATCCAGGAATTGCTGCCTCCTACATCCAGAACCCCACCTCTAACATACACTCTGCCCGCCACTCTCTTCTTCTAGCTGGCTCAGTTAGTCCCCCTCAAACATGATTTCCATTCTCTCTCAGCTACCCTGGAGACGTGTGGAAGATTAATAACATCTGTGGCAGTTTGAATGGAATTGGCCTGCATAATCTCATATAGAGTGGCACTATTAGGAGGTGTGGCTTTGTTGCAATGGGTGTGGCCTTGTTGGAGGAAGTGTGTCACTGTGGGGGTGTACTTTGAGGTTTCTTATGCTCAGGAAGTAGTCCAGTGTTGCCAGTCGACTTCCTGTTGCCTGCAAGATGTAGGACACTCAAGTTACTCCTCCAGCATCATGTCTGCCTGCATGCTGCCATGTTCCCTGTCATGACAATAATGGACTGAACCTTTGAAACTGTAAGCGAGTCAACCTCAATTCAATGGTTCCTTTATAAGAGTTGCCATGGTTATGATATCTCTTCACAGAATTAAAAAATCCTAACTAAGAGAACATCTCTGTAACTTATTTGATTAATCCCAAGGCATTGTTCCAAAATGTTCCCACCTTACTGCTGGATACTTTGCCACCCTTTATAGTTCCCAGGATCTGTTTTCTTGGTTTCTGTTTGTAGTAGCAGGGGCTTTTAACTGCATGGAAGCTGTGAGCCTCTTTTTTAGATGCTGTGTGCATGCCAGTGAACTTGGGAAATGGTGAACTTAAGGGGATTCGCCTCCAGCCACTCTGTGACAATGTTTGGTTATAGTAGGAAAGAGGAATTTTCATGAGCCATTCAAATGGCCATGATAAATTTCTATAGATTGAGCTCAGAAACGGTAGGATTTTATACCATGGAGTTCTGTTGGCTGGGATTCTATGATCAAGATGCCAAACAGGTGATGGGGATGTCCTTCTGTGTATGTTTCTCTTATTGGTTGATGAATAAAACACTTACTGGCCAGTAGAGGCAGGGAGATAGGCTCCAGGAGATGAGGAGAAGATGCTGGGGAGTAAGACCTCAAAGAGTTGCCATGTAGAGATCAGTAAGATAGGACGCGCCAGGTGTTCTCTGGTAAAAATAAGCCATGCAGAAATACATAGATTAGTAGTTATGGGTTAATAGTTAAGAGAGATCTAATGAGTAAGCAGCCCTAGTCATCAGCCAATGATTTTATAATTAATATAGCCTCTATGTGTTTACTTGGGGCATAGCTGCTGTGGGACCATACTGGAAAGAAGCTCCAGCTACAAATGGGCTGCATTTTGATGACGGGCTTCTTTCCTGTTTGCAGCCTACTAAGGCATCTTTTCTGGAGGAAGGAGCTAGCTAATGCTCGGTTCTAATTACATTAACAAAGATTGTGCCTTCCTGACCCAATCATCCCCTAAAGGTCCTACCCCGAGTCACACTGGGATCAGGATTTTAGCACATGAATTCTGAGACATTTAGACAGTAAGAGGAGAATAATTCCTGTCTGATGTATCACAGAATGGATGGCCACCGTGGCTGGGGACCCAGCGGGCAGCAAGCATCCTCTTGAAAACAGCAAGAGTAACTAAAGATCATGGAATACCAGGGGCACTGAGGAAATCTGGAGATACACAGCACAAACATGTTGGAACAGAAAAAGAGGCCAATGCCAAGGAAAGTACATGAAGACTGAATATACTCAATATCCCCACCCCATAGGACAACCAGAAATAACTGACAGGGCAAGCATCCGCTTTACAGAGGTCTAAAAGACAGAAGCCAGCAAAACATGCCTCAGTTCACCTGGGACTGATCTCCACCCACTGCAACTGATAATGTTTTATAACCAAGCTTCTCATCATGACCATAATGGACATATTCATTCACTGTACTAGGATTGTAAATACATTAAATTTTCATTTTTAGAAAACAATACTGATGATAACTGCTCTTATGTAAAATATTAAAACAAAGCAAATGTATCTAAAAAAGAATATTATTTTGAGTGTTAAAAAAAAAAAAAGCCTCTAGTCTTGGGAAGGAAAGGCAGAAGGACCAGAAATTCAAGATCACCCTTGACTACATAGCAAGTTCAAGGCCATTCATTAAATGAATGAATAAATAAAACATAAAGTAATGAAGACTAGATAATTACAATAATAATAAACCTCTTACTATTTCATTTGCAGCTTTAGAAACTTCCAGACCTTTGCTACCCCATGCAGTAAAGTGCCTGAGGGAAGATGGACTTCTGAATGGTAGAAATCCAGAGTCTACGGGTAGATCTTCACAGAAGCTGTGTAGCAATCAGCTCTGCTTAATCACTATGAAGATGACAGCACAGTAAGAGGTGACAAGATCCAGACAGCATAGCAAATCCTAGGTGGAACAAGAAGAAACACAAGGACAGACGGCCAGGAACGACAGGAATAAGGAGCTCCCTGATCTCATTATGTGTTGTAGCATGTGCTTCTTGCTCTGTGACAGAAGTCAAAAAGGACATTGCCACAAAGTGCCTGCCCTAGGTAGCCCTGAATTGTTGTAAGGAGTCAAGAGTCAGGCATGTGTTTGTTAGAGAGGCTTCCTTCTCATGGGGACCAGTTTCACACGCAGTATTGCTAAATCAGTGACCACTGAAGTTCTGTGACATCCCTGACTCAGTTCTCAGTTAAGTCAACACAACATTGAGCTCTCCCCGGGGACTAGAGTTAGATGTGACAGTGCCCAGATATTGTCGAGTTATTTGTAGGACTTCTAACTTGACACTCCCCTATCTTTGCAAAAGTTGAAGTATTTTTAATTCCTCCTTCAGCTTATCTGGATCTTAAAATTGATGTTGAAAATAATATCCTCATTAATGGGGAAAAATAAATAAAGAGAAGAAACTCAATGAATCCTTCTTAGCTGAATTTGGTGTATGGGGTATTAAGAGTTCTTTGGTACAGGACCTTTCATCAATTGAAGAATATGTATAAATGCATCACTATAAAAATCTATGGACGGTATCCTGGAGAACTTCAAATAGAGTTTTTAGGGTGTTTTCCAGGGAAGCAAAGACAATTAAAGATGGACATTTTATCTGGAGATCTGGGCAAAGTGAGTAGTGGACAGGACTTCCAGGGCCAGACAATGGAGGTGACCATGGAAATGCAGCATACTACGCAAGTCCTCATTGTTGGACCCTTCCTGTCCATCGCTTTAATCCTTGGGTTTTGAGTACTTCCCTAATGAAGCCCACTCTGCCAACAGCAAGGAAGGAATACCCCCAAGGCAGACATGGGTATGATGATGAAAATCCTGGCGGCAGCAAGGCTGCCTTATGTTCAGTCAGAGCACGTAAGTCTCATTGAAGATTGTTTTTTTTTTTTTTTTTTAATGTTCAGTAGCATATTCGTACCAAGTGAACAGGAAGCAGACAAATTTGGCACAAGTTCAGCTTCCACCCCACCACTTCCCTCTGCCTTTCAGCTTGACACTGGCTGCAGGATTTAAACTGAATTTCACCTTGTGCCCTCTCACACCTGTGCTCACCCTCTCACACCTGTGCTCACCCTCTCACACCTGTGCTCACCCTCTCACATCCAGACTTACCCATTCACACCTGTGCTCACCCTCTCACACCTGTGCTCACCCTCTCACATCCAGACTTACCCATTCACACCTGTGCTCACCCTCTCACACCTGGGCTCACCCTCTCACACCTGGGCTCACCCTCTCACACCTGGGCTCACCCTCTCACATCCAGACTTACCCATTCACACCTGTGCTCACTCACGTCTAAGTTTATCAACCCACACCGGGCTCAGTTCTACAGCAAAGTCATAGGACAGTGAATAAAACGTGAAATACAAAGCAGGGTTCTTCTGTATATAATTCTAGCAAATCCTGTCTCTGGGGTTTGTAATCACATTGACTTCCCCAGATGGCCAGTAGGTGGGGAGCATGGGACCCTCAACATCACAGGCTAAGTATGCTCATCACGTTCTCAGTGATGAGCAGCCTTAAGGGGACAGTGTGACATCAGAAGCAGATGGGAGCCAGAGTTTTTGTCATCAGCCATATTTTCCTACTATTTTACAAGCTGAGACAACTGATGATATTTGAACTGGATGTCAGTGGCCAGCCAAGCCCTCACATCAAGGAAATAAGCATCTCAGTGCATGATCTAATGAAGAAGGTTATCAGTCCAGGAGTAGTGATGGAGCTGGACACATCAGGACAGATCTCACAGGTCACAAGTAGAAATGACAGCACGGACTACGGGAGATGGCTGATATTTACTCTTGAGACCACATCATCAACATTTCCAAGTTTCCTCATAAATAACAAGACTTCCATGGTGGAATAAATTTGAGGAAAACTAGGAACAAACTAGAAATGAGTTCTTCATATAAGATTTCTCAGAGCCTTTAGTATACTCATTTCCACTGCAAATCTCTAAGAAGCAATTTTATTGTCACTTGTGTGGCTTCTAGTTATTTTACCTAGCTGTTTCATCCTCTAACTGTTTAACTATTATCTACTGTTTAATGCTTGCATTTGAAAGATTTTTTTCTTTTTTTTTTTTTTTAAAGAAATGATATAACAGATACAGCTGTACAGATTTGCATATTTCTGAGGATGCTTATTTGATGAGTTCCTAAAATTAGAACTGCTAAGCCCAAGTGCATGAATTTTGAGTTAGCTAGATATTCTTAGGCTGCATCTTCGGAAGGATTATGCTAAACTGCACCAGGAAAGGCCACATTGAAGAGGGCTTGATTCCTCTCTCTTGAACTTGTTTGCAGACTTCACACTGTCTCCCTGGAAACTAAGACACCATGAAGCTACTCTGACCCTGTGTCAGGCTTTGCTTTCTCTCCTCACTCCTTTTTGTTTTGCATGGTCCATGCAATTCTCACAAGTTTAGAAATAACTTGGAGACATGTTAAAAATTAAGAAAGAATCTGTGTCTTTATGACATGGAATTGTCTTTCCAAGGATGGGATATATGTTTCTGTTTGCATGCTTTTATTGTTTGGTAGAAAGCCAATCTTGCACAATTTTCTATTATATTATTAGCCGTTTTATTCTTTTTCTCTGGAAAATTAGATAGTTAAGATTGTAAAATAATATTTTGGCTTATTAATTGTATGTGTCTCTTGGCTGTGTTTATTGATTGAATTTTGTGTATATGATCACATCCCATTTGAGTAGCCATTGTTTCATTTCCTTACTTCCAATTTTATGCATCTAATTATGTTTTGCTTATTTACTTGCATTGCTTAGTATCTCCAGCTTCATTACTATTATAATCCTGTGAAGAGACATCAGGATCAAGGTAGAAGCCTATGAAAGCGCTTAACTGGGTGCTTGCTTACAGTTTCAGAGGGTTAGTCCCTGATCATAATGGCGGGGAACACGATAGCAGGCAGGCTTGGAGCAGGAGCAGTAGCTGAGCATTTACATCCTGACCCACAAGCATGAGGCAGAGGGAGGGAGTGGGGAGTTACTGAGACTAGACCTGTTGTGTGCTTTTGAAACCTCAAAGTCCACCCCCAGAGGCACACCCACTCCACCATGGCTACGCCCACTCCAAGAAGGCCACACCTCCTAATCCTTCCCAAATCCTTCCTCAACTGGGGACCAAGCATTTCCACAGAAGAGACTATGGAGGCCATTTTCATTCAAACCACACCCACTTGTCAACCACCCAAACCACCCTCCCATCCTCACCCCCCATCCCCCCAACCCCCCATTCCCTCACCTCCCACCAACATTGTTATAATACATTGGCAGACACCTTCTAGATAGGAGGATTCTGTGGTCTTTCCTCTGTGCTTCATCTCACTGCCTAAATAGATTACTGTATCATCCTATCTCCGAGGTCAAAATGTACAGCCAGACATTCTTTCCTAAGTAGCAGCTTTGTTTTTGGCAGATTACATTTAAAGTCGACAATTCTATAAAGAAATTATGATTCTTAAACTTCCCAGAAGCTTCCCAGAAGTTTAACCACAGGTGCTTGTTTGTTTTGTTTTTTGGGGGGGAGGAGTTGCCCATTTTCTGTGGTATTTGAACAACTCTCTTTTATTCTTTAGCTGGTAAAATTTCTACATAGAGCAGAGAGCTGCTAGAGGATCAAGTAAGAAATCACTCTCTATTGTGTTCTAAAATATGGAAGACATAGTCCTATCCCTGTCTTAAAATAATCCCCCAAACTGAGTCAAAAGTTCCATCTTCTCTATTGAAAGAATTGATATGTGTCTTTGATATTAGATGTCGTAGGGGTTCAAGTTGAAGAAAGGAACCTATTTGGCTATAGAAAAGATGGGCACTCTAAGACTTCAAACAGGGTAATTTGGGGATGCATTCCCTTCTACAGAAAAAGTCATGACCTATTTCCATGTGGCCTCGGATGAAGAAGGACAATGAAAGCAGAACCTGAAGCAAAGATTAGCTTGGAAACTTCACTTACACCATCCACACAATGCAGAGATTGAGTAACTAATCTTGCCTCAGTTTCCTTATGGGCAAGTGCTGGCTTGTCCCCAGGATGGTAGCAATAGGGAGCAGTGTATACCTTTAACAAGTGAGAGGCATCTAGATCACTGACAGTATGGCCTACAAAGTAATTATGGTCCATCCCATTATTCTCTGCTTCCTGTGCAGGATGCGTGACTATTCCAACATGTGCCGCCAACAGCATATGCCACTTCTCCAGACGCCCTCAACAATAGAGTTTCCCAATGTTGGACTTTGCCCTCTAAGCCTACAAGCCAAAATGAACTTCTCTTTGTCTCACCTGAAGCCTATGTTCGCAGAGTTCATTATATTCTGACCCTAACCCTAACCCTTCCATTTATCAAGGTTTATCCTGCAGTGACCAATGCAGCTGAACTTCTGTTTTACCAACAGCTACCCTCCTTTGATAACACAGGAAAGCAAATCCCACCCCTTGCCACATGGTATATCACTCAAGCCTGACACTAGAACAATGAGCTCAGAGGAAGTCACCAGCCTAACAAGATGAAGGAGTAGGCAACAGAGAGAAGCTGAGATGAGGCTACAAGGTTTGTGTCCCAGAGTGGAGGCTGACGCTTGACCAATGGTTAGCACTCTTTAAAGACCTGGTATCCACAAAGGTCTTACATGAATGCTGGATATCCAACCTGCTGCTTTAGAGACCAGAGGGTTTAGGACCAGATCTAATGGGACAGATTAAGAAAAGCAATGAGGCATCTCTTTCCACTACAAGTTGGGAAGGAAATTCAGATCAGCTAAAATAGAAAAACAATATAGCTTACTGCACAGTAGCTTCTCATTATAGTCATTTAAATTTCTTTCAAATACCCACTCACCTTCCCAAAATTAAGTATGCACAGACAATCTAAAAGAAATCTGTGGAATTTCCTCATGTTGAATTTGGAGGAAGGGTATAAAAAACACCAAGAAAAGATGTCACCTGTGCCTGTTGCCATCTTTCCTTCATTTAACTTCGAGATGGAACCTCTCCCTTTCAATGAAGCAGTCAGGGATTAGCTTCTACTGACAACTTAATGTGTACCTGATATTTACAAAGTTCCTTAACTACTATTGTCTAACTTGATCCTTATAACAATGCCTCCTGGCAGTGTTCTTGTCCACAGCACATGCAATCTAAATGTAGAAAATGGGATCTAGAGAGTGTGAGTAGTTCAGAGCCGAATGGCGGCACTCAAGTATCTTAGGAAGGAACCAGAGGGAAGCTATTAAAAATAAGATTCTTTGTCAGAAAACACCAAAGCAAAGAGTGTGGACTTCATTGACTACTTCACTTGCTGCCACGAACTTTAAGAAAGAGCCACTTAAAGAGGAGATGGCTCCGTGGGTAAAATACTTGCCACACCAGTGTGAGGCTGTAGGGTTTGCTCCTCAGAACCCATGGGAAGTGGAATGCTGTAGCACACACTTGGACACCCTGCACTTTAGCAGTGAGAACGAACAGAAGGGAATACTCCAAGCCAGTTAGCCTGGTGTACACAATGGCAAATGATAAGAGTTCATGTCTCAGACAAGATAGAAAGGGAAGGACAAGGCCTGAGGTCCACCAACCTCTATACATACTTAGTACCATGTCATACCCTAACCAATACACATGATTATGTACATTTTATACTCACAAACATGAAAATTAAAGAAAGAGACACAACTGTAGCCTTGCATTCACTATCGATGTAGAACTAAGAATATAGGACTCAAAACAACAGCATTAAAAAAAAAAACTTTGCACCAATCCACAGACTTCTTTATCTTACTCTAAGCTGATAAATCAATATGGCATCTAGAGAGGTCAAATATCACTAGCAGGCTGAGAAATTGCAGTCTTAGAATTGAGGACATTTAACTAATCCTTGCAGAGTGGAGACGCTACCATTTACACAACTACCTACCACTGATTTGTCTCCCAACATTGAGGAGGAGTCTCTGGATGTTTTTTATTTGTTTTGGAAAATGATCCCTACTAACATAGCCCAGTGGTATAACACTTGCTTAGCAAATACAAGGCTTTGGGCTCTGTCTTCAGCACTGAGAACAATGCAAAGAAAAATGTCTTTGGCTGAGATAACAATGTTAGAATGAGGTACAAAGAGATGTTCCTCAAGGTAGAGCCTTGCCTTGCAGAGAAAGCAGGAAAGGATTTTCATGTTTGTAAGCAAGTTTGAAATGTGGGCTGTAATATTTTCAGCAAAAGTTATACTGCACTTCCTGTTCAAAGATAGGATTTCTCAAACAAATGTGGGCAGATGTGGATGACTGCATTAGATTCCACATACCACAGTGTCTCATATTTGTAGCAAAAGTGGTCCTTATTCATTTGAAGCAGTTGATGGCAAACTGTCTGAAGAGACAGGAAATAGTCAACTCCTATAAAGCAAAGAATCTGGAGGTTTTCTTTTTTTTTTTTTTCTTTCTTTCTTTTTTCTTTCTTTCTTTTTTTTTTTTTTGGTGTCTATTATGAATGACATGAAAGCAAAGAACTCAAAATGCTGCTTCTGTGGGACATCCATGGTGATTTCTAGATCCAAATCTGATCCTACTTCTCATTCATTAAAGCATCTGATAGCTTCCCACTGCTGGTTTCCAACCAACCCATGAGCTTACTTGAGGCTGTATTATCCCTGAGTCCATCTTTTACCTCTTGCCTTACACCTCAGGGGCACCACTGGTTCTCACCATTGACCAGAGCATAAGCTATTTCCCATCTACATAATGCTTTCTGTCTTAAATTGCTTGAATCCCAACTGGCCTGCAGGGCATAGCTCAAATAGCATGGGCCCCTGGATGTTTTAGTCAAAGTCACTTCCCACCTGCTTTGACAGCATCCTATATGAAATAATTTACTTACCAATTGCCTTCTTTCATGGAGAACATGATTTTCGGAAGGAAAATTGGTACTTGTACCATATTATATTTCTGAAACCTGACTTAACACATGAGATACAATAGTTTCTCATTTGTTCAGTGAATGAAGTCACCTCTTACTTTTCCAAACTACCCATAAATGAGTAGTATGTGACAGGACAGTTTTTAAATTTTGTGTAATTCAATGACATACTAATTATAAGCTATTAGAAAAAAACCATTCCAACATATGTTGTGGGCTGATTAAGTTGAGGTACATTGTAGTGGAGGCTAATATACCCAACTACAATTTCTCAGATTTTTCCTCAGTGGGGTATGTGATCCTAAAATATTTCTTTTTTTACTCCCAAGTTTCATTGTCTGTTAAATTAATACTCCTTTAAAGCTTTTTCTCATTGTATAATAGAGAAGGTAATATTGATAAGGCATAAATGATGATTAGCCCTGGGCCTGACATATAATATGAGTGACATCAACATTTACCATTTGTAATTAGTATTTGTCACACACAGCTGATTGCCAATAACCCTTGTTTAATTGGGTAGGTTTTATCTGGGCAATATTTTACTATCTTCTCTCCTTGTTTCTTAATCAGTGACATGTCAGAATTGAAGTTCACCTTGTTTCAGTTCCTTTAATTATGAAATGAGAATACAGAACTGTGTGTTTGCCCATAACAAAGGTAGGAGAGGATATCATGGGTGACAGGTAATGAATATGAAGAAAGACAAAGCAAGCTCCATAAGAGGCTCAAAATGAAGAGCTAAGAGAGTGGGAAGGCATAAAACAGGCGAACTAAAAAGATCCAATATTCTAAGCCTGATAGTAGCAGGAAATAAAGCATTTGGTCTCCAGCCTCACGATGGAAGCAGCTGTCTAGTGGAACTGTATTGTTTAAGGTTGTGTTTGCCTGCATAGAACCAAAGCCAACCAGAGTCTGTGGCTCTGATTTCACAAGAATGTTAAAAGTGAACAGTCCAGGAATGAGGCACCTAGTCCTTTCCGCCAGGGGTTAACAACTTCAGCATGAGACCTTGTCTATGGCCATGGGATGACTTACAACTTCAGGTATAAAGTTATCATAGTGTGCAGGAAAAATAAAAAGGATAAAGGACAAAGATGGGGGTCAGCAGGGTTTACTGCCTTTTATCAAGGAAAAAAATAGGGCTGTGTTTTATGGAAGCCACACCTCTTGCATTGTATTAACTAAAATTCAGTCAAATAGTCAACATCAGTGGCAAGGAATTCTAGGCACATTGTACTCAGTGTGTAGGACTCTTTAGGCAAGAAGATAGGCAAAGTAGGCATGGCATAAGAAACTAGAATGTTTATTACTCGCCTCCTGATCAATAAAGAAAATTGGACTTAGCTATCATATAATGAAACATGTACTATATATCTTGTTTGGTAACGACTGACGTTAAGTTAATTAGATAATACAGATGGAAAACAAGACAGTGATTTTCTGTTGCATATAAATGAGTCACAAAATCAATAAGTCAGCCTTCCTTTCCTTCTACTTCTGGATGTTCCTTTCCTCTACAGACTTCCACCTAAAAATATAGAGCTGTGTTTAGCATATTGACAAAAAAAATCTATTGTTTCTGAGTCATAAGAACTTTCTAAAAGGTTCATATATCATATTATTTTAAACTTTTTTTTTAAGTTTTATAGCTCTGAAGACAATCCATCCTAGCACATTCTTATGTTAGATCTAGCATATTATTTCCCAGTTTCCCTTTCTTTCCCACCATCTCTGTTTTAAGCAAGAGGAAGCAAATGTGCCCACAGATTAGGTCTCTGGATATTGCAGTGTAGACTTAGTTACCCCTTTAGTTCTTTTAGTATCTGTGATATGAGATCTAAAATACAGCATGGCTCAGTATAGAGAGTGCAGTGGTTATACAGAGGTAGTCTCCAGGTGTTAAACAATTGTGTTGACTTAAAAGCAAAAGATACAGGAAAACATGAAGACCAGTAAATTTCCCACACATGCACCTAAAGGAAAGCCTTTGTATGTGGTTATCAGGGATATATTTGCAAGTTAAGAGACAGTCCCTAAGTATCAAAGAATCTACATTCTAAATTGTTTTTTATAAAAGAAATACACAAGCAGTTCAAAGTCATAATTTTTACATCAGATATTACCCAAGAGTGGCCTGGTGCAGTCTTCAGGGAGGTAAGATGATGATCTAACAGCTCAGCTTTGTATTCTGAACCACCATCATTCCCCTAAACATTAACTCGGGCAAACTTCCCTGTGCGAATCAGATTCCATGGTTTGCTCAAAATCTTCAATAGTTTCCTTTCAAAATCTCTAGAGTCATACAAGAAAGTAAAAGAATAGGGAGTATATTTAATAACTGTTACAAATCAATTCTACTAATAAAAACCCATTTTCACATTAATGACAAAGAAACCTTTTGCATTTCAGGACAAAAGATGCTCAACTCTTGTTTATTAACCTTTGATTTTCTTTTGAATTGCAGAAAAATATTCTGAGTTTCTCAATCCATCATCTGGAGGCAAAGTATATTCAGTCAATTTCTAGGATCAGATAAAGAAAACTAATGGCACATTGGACTGCACATCCATATGGCTACAGACCATCGAAGAAATAAAAGCTCTTACTCCCCTAATGAAAGTGAGAGTAAGGAGAAGCCGTGAGAGCTCTGAAGGAGTTCTGAGTCCATTGGAAAGATTACACAGCCATAGTTATGGAAGAATTAACACCAGTGATCACTTTAAATTGTTTTTTAATGCTATTAGCTACAAATAGTAGAACCCTTCCTTGTCCATGATCAAGACATTTCTCTAAAAATTAAACAATTTTGTACTTAATTTGTAACTGATTAATGTATTTTATGTATGTATGACAGTTTTGTCAGCATATATATCTATGTGCTGTGTGCATTGACAGTGTCCATGAAGGCCAAAAGAGGTCATTGTATGAGCCACTCTGTGGGTGGTTGGAATCAAACCTGAGTCCTCCAGAAGAGCAGCCAGTGCTCTATTATTATTATTATTATTATTATTATTATTATTATTATTATTATTATATGTATTCATTTTATTTATGTATTTTTTATGAATGTTTTGACTGCAGAGGTCAGAAAGTGGAACAGCCTTCCTGGAACTGGAGGTAGGAATGGTTTTGAGCCACCATGTAGATGCTGGGAATAGAACCCAGGTCCTCTACAAGAGTAGCAAGTGTTCTTAACCACTGAGCAATCTCTCCAGCCCCAGAGCGAAGAAGTCCTGATATTGTCTGGAAACTCTAGAAGACTCAACATCTTCTAGTGAAGATGAATAAGTGCTCAAAGTGGTTCCAAAGTACAGACTCTGTTGACCTTTGGACTATAAGGAGGCAAAGGGAGTTGTTTCCACATTGCCAGGGAGCAGGATCTGAGGTATTTCAAGCATTCATCCACACAGGATTTGAGAACACGCCATTATGGAACTATCATTCAAAGGAATCAAGCTCTGAGGGGTGAGGAAATAGTAACTAGGGTTCAAAATTCCACTGCTTCAAATGCTCTCTAAGAACCAGAGACAAGCTAGGACTCTGAGGGACTAGCTCTGCAGCTTCCCGTGGGTGTTTAAAGAAGACAGAGGAAGCTGATTCTTACATAGCACATTGCTTGCATACCACTATTAAACCCTCCCAGTGACATTTAGTGTTCCTAATCTCTTCCTTGTAATTTTATCATAAGAAGTAACATCCTGCTGCCAAGCTCGAATGCTTGTTTTCAATGTGGAAGGCACCAAATTGTGTGACTGGTGAGATGACTCTTTAGAAATTAGCTGCCTATTATGCTAGAAATCTCAGGCTAGGCCCTAGTCTCGAATGCGAAGGTCTCTGAGACACTTTTCCACATCAAAGGGTAAGAGACGAGAAGCTGGAAGTACAGCTGTTAGCATGACATAATCCTGTAATATGTACATTTTGAGGGATGTTGTCTTCATATTCGTAAGTTGATACTAAAGTTCGGAAGCTCTTGATGTCAGATGTGTATGAGGTGATGGGGTGGGGTGTTCCTTGTGTGCAGATTTTGAGTGTGTGTGGCAGGAATTGGATATTGAGGACTCTCTATTGATGAACAATACCAACCACCATTTATTTGTCTACTCTACAAATTATTTATCTTACTTACCCTTGAACATTTCCTCACATTTTAGATGAATCAATAACAACTGGAAAGGTGAAACAAAATTCTAACTGCTAATCACATGTGCTCAATAATTCAAAGAACTGAGTACCACATACATTTCCATTTGAAGCTGATCAAGGCCAAGATGGTGACCACTAAAGAGCACATAAAACTGGACATGGGCTGAAGGTCTAGACTTTGGATTCGATTGCATTAAAGACTGTGTCACAATGTAAAGCTGATTGGGCGAAAATTTGCATACAGATAAAGAAGGAGTGATAGGATACAACAGGCATCCAAAGGGGTAGCCAATGGGAATGGCTAAATTAAACTTGGGACATTGTCATAGCACCCACCTTTCCCAGGGCTGATCAACTTTGAGATTTCAAACTTCTTACTCAGCATTCAAGCCCACCCCTACTCTGAGCTTTTCTAGGAGTGTGTGGGTGCAACAGGCCTATCTTTTAATTGTAACATAATTATCTGAAGGAATCCCAGGTTCCCCGGCTCAGTTGACCCACTTAAAAACCTTATTCAAAATAACCCTCATCTGTCTTACCCTTGATGCTGACTAAAAGGGAGTCTCAAATCTCACATGGTGGGTCTACCCTCCCACATCCATGAGGCCAGTTTGCATCCCTGTCTGAGAAGGTGGGTCTTTCAACAGATTGACTGGGATTTAGAAGATAAATTATCTTAGTTTCCCTATCAGATTTAGAACAAACTGAGAACCCTGCACAAAATTCAACTGAAGTCAAAAAGTCAGTTTCATTGCTAGTGTTGCTAGGTGAAGAACCATATTTAGACATGATGCTAAAGGGTGTCTAATACAACACCATCACTATGTGGACTGACTTTTTCTATCTGGTTCATCACAGACCTGGCCAAAGGTTTTCTTACAAAGTGTTCAGGAGTTTGCTGCCTGGAGCTAGAAACTACCACCCTTGTGCAGACAGAAGAGCAGCAGATTCCATGGGAAATGCCTCATGCCTCTTTCCCCCTACACCAAGGTTCCCTTCATGGGAGGATGGTAGCTGCATGTGTGTTCATTGGTCAAATAGCTAAATAGTCTTCTTCCTGCCAAGTGGAGGAAATATGTGTCCAACAGAGAAGCAAAAGATACAGACTTTTTAGGAATGGACAATCTCTACAGTATTGCATGGGGTGGTGGTGTGTACTTATTACCCCAGCACTGGAAAGGCAGAAGCAAGAGGATCAGAAGTTTGAAAACAACCTGGGGTACATATGGAGACTCTCTCCAAAAATAAAACCAAAAGGCAAGCAGATCAGGGGTGTAGTTTTTAGCTAGCATGCTCAAGACTTTCTGATTAATTCCTAGTGTAAAAGAAAGTGGGGGGGGGACATAAAAGTGTGAAATTGAGAAGCTGTGCTTTGCAGGCTCACACGACAGAAAAATTTCCCCCAAGAGAACCTGGAATGAAAATCCAACAGGACAAAAGGCCATTTGCATATTCACCAGCAAATTTGGATGAAATGTCTCATAAAGCAGATTTCAGAAGACTTTTAAAAATACTGGAATTTGAAGCAAAAGCTACCATATTGAAGTTGGACACAGCAATCCAATAGGTAGAAAAGAGTCCAGTAAGTTTTGCTTCATCTTATTACATTTTGTTTGGTTACTATCTCTTAAAAATCCTGTTCTTTTCTAATGAGAGACAGAAAAGGAGTAGATCCGGAGACAAGGGGAGGTGGAAAGGAACTGGGAGGATTAGGGGGAAGGGAAACTATAACTAGGACATGTATGAAAAAAAAGAATTTATTTTCAGTAAAAGAAAACATACCGGGATTTGTCTATAGTTACATCTCCCTGAATGTGCCCGATCTCATCTACATTTGCTGGAAGATTATACTGGAATTTGTAATCTCAGTTGTCTCAAACTAATTGAACTTAATCGATTCTGAGTCCATTTTTAAGGCATGCTTGTCAATATAGAGAGGGGAAGAAATAAGAATAAGGAAGAAAACCACAGGTTGTGTTCTCAGACAGGTCTCTGCTTCACTCATTTTAAGACCCAAGAATCTAAGTTGGGGTATGTGGGAACAGTAGGGAAAAGAGAATATGACTAAAACATATTCTATAAAAATGTTTTAAATAATAAGTACAAATTTTATAACAAAAGAAAATTAACTAAAAGGTCACCAATAGCTAGAAGGGTCTAACGGATGACACCTGACAGGGCTGGGCTCACCGCATAGTGGGGTCTCAGGGTCAACCTCTGGCCTCAAAATCCTTACCATGTGATCTTTTGTGGGTTGCAAATGGGACCCATTTGTCTGGGTTGTCTGAATGAAAAATATTATATTTATTGGCAAATTTGGTTATATTCACTTCACCCTTAAACAACTTAGGTTAGGAAAACCCATCTGATGCATAGTCAAAAATCTTCAAAAATCTTAGCTGCCAAAAGCCCACTATTCACAAGAAGCCTGATCAGTGCTGTTAGCTCACCCATTGTCACATGACAATGAAAATAGGGGAGAAGCTTGAGAGATCATGATCTGCCAGGACAGATGACACTGGAGATATTTCCTGCTTGGAGACAACTGGTACCACACAGAATTTTCTCCACTCTTGGAATGCTGAGCTCATGCTACAGTAACAAGAAGGTAGCCATCAAGTTATCACAGTGACACAGTATGGCCACAGCTTATTTTGCACAGTTACCAACTAGTAACTTATTTTCTGTTTATTTATGTTATCTCCATGGCAACATGAGCAGCCTGTGAGTATTTGAATGTGTTTTGATAAAGTCTGACTTTCTACTATAGTTCTATATATGCCTCATGGCAGTAGATAATAAAATAGACTATTACCTGTATGTTTTATGCATTTATGGCACATCTTATTCTTAATTTTTGTAATGATTCTCCATGATTAGTCTTCTAGCTTTTTCAAAATTATCACAAACCTCAAAAACAAAAAATTCCTCCACAATAATCTATGTAAACAGACCCACTCAGTTCAAACCTGTGCTGTGAAAGGATCAACTATATTGAGACCCATGTATCTGTTCAATTATTTGATGGCTCATGAATGTACTATGTTTAATTTCCCACCTCAGAAAGAAGAGAGAGATAGGATCAGTTTGTGGAATTTCACATATAACCACGACTAAGAAGTATTTTAAACCTTGTTAACTGATGTCGTCCTTGAGTACCCATGGTACATTAGTGCCAGCAAGAGGCTGTCACTTCATGACCATGACTTCTCTCATATTTGAAATTTCCCATGTTCAGGCTTCCAGGGTAATTCCCATGATTCATTTCATGTTCAGCAAAAGGCACCCTGCTCTGCCCAACTCTGTTTTCTTCCCTGAAAACTGCTCACTATGAGCTTCTACCCAACCCTTCTTGGGGAGACAGAGCCTCTCTGACTGGTACACTCCCACTAAAGGGGGAGAGAGTAGAAAGCATGTGGGGTCATTAGGGAGGGAGCTGGATTGCTCACTCCTGCTGTCCAGAACTGAATCTGTAGAAACCAGTGCGTTCAATATGTGCCTCTGAGTTCACATAACGTTCCACTCCATTTCCTGCTCAAGATCAAAACTTTCCAATAATGCTTATTGGTTTTTTCCACTAAAATAAAAGGTCCAGTAGTAATTATCCCACTGAAAAAGTACCAATTATCCCTTAGGAAAAGTGCCAATTATCCTATAACATGCAGTCTGTCTGGTGAGTCTGTTTACATAGAATTGTTCAGCATATTAATCAAGACGTTTTGTCAGTAAACTATTCTAGGAGCACTCAGGAAAGAGAAGAATATTTAGAACTTTTTCTTAAAATATAAATGACAAAGGTCAAGTTTGGAGGGAGATCCTTTCCACGTAACCTTACAGATTAGTTGGGAAAATTTGTTTCCATACATCCGTTTCTTTCCGGGTGAGTTGCTCTTTGTTCTGGTTGGTATATATATATTCTAGATCCTCACTTCTGAAGCAGCATTTTCACTACATGGAGAAATTTGACATCTCTTCATCAGATATATGGTTTGTTGGCTTAATGAAGAGCTTATGTATAAACTGAGGCCCCCAAAAGCCTTTGAATGGTGATTGGAGTCAATTACTCAAACCACAAGCATGCCATGATCTTTTGAAGGCAAAACACAATGAAAATGATTTGGATCAGTTACCTGAGTTTTCCTAGGGGAAACTGTCTATTTCTAGTTCATCTTTGATTATGCAAAATAATGTTATCTATACCAAAATGTCTTAAAGTTTGTCACATATTGGTTATGATACTGAATTCGTTTGGTATCATACTGATACCTTGAGACATTCTTTTTAAAACAGAGAAACCTATTTTTAGCAATAATTATCAAGCATCTAATGGCTTATCCACTAATGTTCTGAGATAATGCATCCTAATCACATTTAAAATGGCTATTGCACTAAAGATCGTGCACATTTCAAAGCCATTTTTGCTGGCCTTTGCATGCATGCACTGATATAATGGTTTCATTTAACTGTATGTTTTAAAGAATGTCCCCCAAAGGAAAACCTATTCTTATTAGTCAAGTCCATTTAAAGTATAATCAAACTATGGTTTGTATTGTCAAAGGAATAATGTGCTGTTTAAGCTGAGTTTTATAACACCTTACTAATGCTTGTCAAGCATTTCCTCTTTGGCTTTTCACCATCATTCTATAAAATGTACCTTCATCTTACTGTTGTTGCTGTTGTTTGGGAAAGAGATTCACTTGCATGACAGAGCCATCAAGTTAATGATTTTAGACACCAATCTAGGACTTCTGTCTCCTTGTCTAAGGTTGTAACAAAGGCCCAGGAAAATATTTCTTAAACAATAACCATAAATAGCCTAAGAAAAATTAAAATATTTTATTTCTACCTTGAAAATATTTGCCCAAATTACTAAGGAATGTTATTAGAAAATAGATGCTCCAAGAGAATGCTTTTAGTTTGACAAAAATTATCATCCAGTTTTTTAACACATACATATGATTCACTCTACCATAGAAAAATAAAATTTAGATGCATGTGATCTCTTATGCTCAGTGAAGTTCTTTCTTGATGAGTACCATGACATATATTTCACTCTTCTATTCCAAGAGATAGGCCAACTTCATACAACTGATAGAGAGGATTCAGAGCCACAGAAAAGACTGAATATTTGACTTTTACCAAGAGCCCCTCTCTACTAATGTTTGATGGGCATGTGTTTCTACACGTTATCCACCTGCTATGAGTTGTATTTTCTTTAGTACTTAAGACTGGAAAGGACAATTTACATCTGGCATCAATCTAAAAGAGGACAGGGAAGCTAAAATCATCAGTCCTCCAAAATAATGCTGACTTAGACCATAAGAAAAAAATGCCAGTATCTCAGGATGGGGAAAGAGAAGTTTCCAGAAACCATCTTCTCTAATATGAGAATTTAACACAAACCAGATTGTCAGGGAATGTGAAGGAGAGTTTATTAAGTGTCATTTTCCAATGGTCTTAGCAATCATGGAGAAAGAACATAGGCGACACAGACCATAAACTGGTTAATCGCCTCTCTGCCTCTCTGCAACAAAGCTTATCTCAGCAAGCATGTTACTCATGGAAAAGTCCCCGTGTAGCAACTACATTTGGATTTTATTCTCCATGTTATCTTGATCATCAGTATTAGTGCTGTGTGCTAAAAAGTCAGCACACAATTTGCAAAAAAAAAAAAAAGCTTTTTGCAAGTGGCAATTTTCTTAACTTTTAAGGATTCTATACACTTGATGGGAACTTTGAAATTGATTATTAAATGTTCTCAAATCTTTCTTCCCCCAACCACACCTCTTTGCTTTCAGCAATGTGGGCAATTTGTGAAAAACGATGCTCTCTGTCTTCCTCAGATGCATTCACGAAAATTTGACTAACTGACAGAACACTTGGACGCACACAGGACTGCTGTCAGTCAACCCATAGAGTGAATCACACATTTAGGATTAAAATGAATAGTCAAAGCATGGCATTTTTCAAGAACAACGTATCTTCAAGTCCCTCATAGGGAATCTTCCACTGAATCATCTATTTAAACATGCAGTGATGCACTCTATAAGCACCAACTGTAAGCAAACCCAGAGTCAGTCCAGGAAACACAGTAATGAGGTAACACCCCATCCTCCATTGCGATATCATTTAAAAAATGTACAATTGAATGGAGAAAAATACTTCATTATAATTATATTTGACAAGTAGTAAAGGAGATACAGGTAGCAACCTGACTAGTGAAGGATTTAGATGAACTCTTAATTTGATCCTATACATATACATATATATACATACATACATATATATATATATTTACTTTATTCCTGCAAGTTTACTAAAATGAAAAGAATGTAAGTTTATTCAATACTTTCTCTGTGCCTCAGTTTCCCTGTTCACCATCACGGAGCTCATGCCTTCATTCAAAAACTTCTCAGCAAATGATATTACTGAAAATGCTTTTCATTGACACACGGTTTTGCATTTTTGCGAAATTCCCGTCGCCAAAATGTTATTGATTTGCATATATAGTTGTGGGTTAGTTTTGTTACATGTTTCCCTATTCTGTTAGAATATTTGAAATACCTTAAATATGAAATATTCTCTCTCAGTCCTAAACCAGACATTTGAAATGAAAACTAAATTTTAAATTTAAATATTGTCCAAATATACTAATATACTTTGGAATGTTTCTGTTTTGTTTGAAAGAAACAACCTATTCTTTATCTTTATGGATTTTAGTAAAAGTCTAGTTCATCTAAAGTTTAAAGGCTGATGCTTGGTTCTTTAGTCATTTCCGTGTCCTTCCTTCTCATTGTCATGGCTTTCATTGATCCTTTGATTCCGGGGACTTGCTGGTGTGCTATGCCTGATCCTCCCAACAGCAGCAGTATTCAAAAATGAACACCTATTTTAGTGAGAGAGAGAGAGAGAGAGAGAGAGAGAGAGAGAGAGAGAGAGAGAGAGAGAGAGAGGTGTGTGTGTGTATGTGTGTGTGAGCACAGGTGTGGGAATTGAGCTCAGGTCCTCACATTTGAAGGACAAGCCCCTTGTCCACTGAACCATGTGCCCCCCCCCAATAAACTGATGCTTAGATCCAGAGGGTCGTCTATGTATCTAGCTACAGGGATAGACAGGGCTAGACTTCGAATGATGTCCCAGAGCTCAAGCCGCTGCCTCTGGTTTCTTAGAGGAGGTGATGTAAACCCTTGCACTGACTGAGCCCTGGAGCAGGAGGGTCTGCCTGCTGGGCTTCAATGCATGTTTCCATTAAATCAATGGTCTAGTACCTCCCTCATGGCCTCAGCCTCCCTACAAGCTCCAGCATTGTGGGGCAATGAGACAGAGTTCTGGAAGAATGTGTCCTCAGATAAGGTTACCCTGAACCCTTCAATGGCCTCTCTGTGCAGCTCAGATCTGAGGACTGAGATTGCAAGGGCATTCATTTCTCCTCTGGCCATTTTTTTCCTGCCTGCTCCCTTTTTAGAAGAAAACCTAATTTTGCAGATAAGATGCTGTAATTTAGTAGAATCTAAGAGGTAACTGCATATGGTCAGAAAGTGCCAAAAGCAGTTTCTCCCAGCTCTTACCCTCCTAGCCCTTTAGTGAGAGCCGCCCCGGCTATCAGGGAGCAGCTCAATAACAATTTCCATGATTGGAGTTAAATTGCTTTAGCATCGCTACAATTACTTCTTTTGTTGGAAAAGAAGTATTCAAGTTGTAAAGTTTATTGGCTTCTGGAAGTCTTTTAAACCCTCAGGTACAATCTAAGAACATTTGCTAGGTAGGAGGTGGGAGTTAAAGAAAAAAAAATTTGCTTTTTTTTTTTTCTTAAAGCTAGATTCCAGCACTGAAATTACCAGCAATACTTCATTACATATATTTTTTTAAAATGTTTGCAAGACTTCAAGAAGTTTGGAAGAATACGTGGGAGGATAAAAAAAAAAAAGAAAGAAAGAAAGGAGGAGGAGAGGAAGAAGGAAGTAAGAGAGGAGGAGGTGGAGGTAGCGGAGGAAAAGGAGGAGGAAAAGGAGGAGGAAAAGGAGGAGGAAAAGGAGGAGGAAAAGGAGGAGGGAAAGAGGAGGAAGAGACAGCCGTTTAGATTCCTGGTCATATCATTTCTAGAGATGCTGATCCACTTTAAAATAAGACATATTTTCAGTATCTGTGTTGACCAAGGTGGCCCTATGTGCATGAGTGACCCTGCGCATCCTAAGTCTGTTTACGCACACTGAAAAGCAGCTTCTATAGTTGGCATTTGACATTATTTCCGAGACAGCTTTATAAAATTTTGGTAAATGAATGAATCTAGTTAGGTACTTCATTTTGCTTTCCCCAACTGCTGCAGGGCAGACACACACACTGCTCCTGTTTTCTGGAAAAATATATCCAGAAGTGCCATAGGGACGTCATCTGCTCTGAGCTCCCAGGCACTTTGCAGTGATATATTTTTGTGACTCTCCTGTGGACGTTTGAAGACAACGAGCTGTGATCTTTAATCTTCTTAAGAGACACAAGTGAAAAACCCCTGGCAAACCAGAGCAGCTTCCAAATGGGCGACAAGGAGGAAAGAGACAGTGCCAGTTTGAGGGACCAGCATGACAGCACCATCCGGATTTAAACAGTTCCGAGGATAAATCCCATCAGTTCCAGCTCTAACTTGAAAAAGAAAAAGATTACTTGGTGTTGGAGCTTCCAGGAAATTAAAATGCATGGGTTGAACACGTAAATACACTATGCTCTTCACTCCATGGTAGCTCTTCAAAGTAAATAAGTTAGTCTGCTCATTATATACCAATTTCACTCCCAAGCAAAGGTCCACTTTCTCATTTCCTAAACTGAGAAAACCCTAAATTGAATCAATTCTTGCATTCAGCTGGAAGCCTGGAATGCATAGGTTCTCCTATTTTATTTCCAGTTGTCATCATCCCGCTCTGGTATTTACGACTTACAAACTAAGTTATAAATTTATCCTCAAAACAACAACAACAAAACAAAGAAACACACACACACACACACCAAAGTAGTGGGTGGAGTGAACAGAGAGATAAGGGATCATAACCAATTACATGCCAGTGTGGGCATGAGGACCAGGTTCCTCCAGCAGATGACCTGGGCCTTGGCTGTTGCTCCATACATGCTTTCCTGTATCCCCATCATTCCCCATCCGTGTACATCCTCTCTTCAGCCCATACTCTAAAACCACACCCTAGTTTCTCTCCCTGAGGAATTAGTGAGTGCTGATGGTCCATCTACACGGAACCACCAGAGCTTTCCTCTAAACTTAGATGATGATGGTGGTCTCAGGGGACTCCTCAGAGACCCCTAGGGTTGCAACACCTCATGCCCATGTCCACCATTTTTCTCCTTTCTCTGCTTTAGAGTGAGAACTGTATCTTGAACTGCAAGTGAAGGTCCTTCAACTGTATTTTGAATTCTGTTTTTTTCATTGTTGTTTTGTGTTTGTGTATGTATTCATTTTTATTTGTTTGTTTGTTTGTTTTACCAGTTTACTCAGTGTTGCAAATAACCCGGGTGGGTGAGTAAGAAGCTCAATTCAGTGGAAACACTGTTGAATTCTCACACCAGATGCATTTCCCTCCCGGGACCGGAAGTCCCTAAACCAGCCTAGCGCTAAGTTTCAGAGTTTGCTGAGTGACTGTAAAGAGGTCTCATAGTAAGCGCCTCCTGCAGAACCACTTGCAGTGGATGTCCCTGTATGTACCATTTACTGGTCCTGGAAGCATAGCACCATCTCCTAGCTAGAGATTCTTAAGGTACACTGCACTCAGCGGGAACACACTAACTCTGGAGAGAACACGGTCCAGCTAGTGTTTTAAAAAATGTCAGTAGCCGTTTCCACTGTTCTGTAAACCCACGTGTTTGGAAGAGATGAACATATATAAGATTACTTTGTTACATGGACATTAGCCTCGAATATTTGTCTATAAAAAAGCATCTAGTCCAAAGGCTGTGTTGTGCAGAACACCAAGACTATTGGGAGACATTTTGTAAATACATTGCAGAAACCAAAAACACACGTTGAAATGCAGAATAATTATTATTACCATAAAAACAAATCTAGCGAGGAACTTTCCACCAAGAAAAATTAGACCCGACTCTTTTAATGAATATGAGAGCAAACACAAAGAAATGAAGGCACCCTGGGAGTCATCTGCTGAGGCTGCATCCACCATTGCCACCATCAGCACCAAACCTGAGCATGAAAAACCCCGGTTGGATCAAAGTACAATGCACCACCAAGTGTCTTCTCCACTTCTACAAGGGGGAATTGACTGGGGTGGCGACTTATACTGCTTTGTTGTTGTTGTTTTCTTTTTGGTTTTTGAGACACAGTTTCTCTGTGTAGCCCTGGCCATCCTGGAACTTGCTTTGTGACCAGGCTGGCCTCAAATTCACAGAGATCTGCCTGCCTCTGCCTCTGCCTCCCGAGTGCTGGCATTAAAGGCATGTGCCATCACTGCCCAGCCTGTTTTCATCATTAAAACATTTATTATTTGGTTATTTCCTACAATGTGTGCTCATTATATTCACTCCTCTCCTAACTCCTCCCAATCTACAGGGGCCTGTACTCTCTGGAGAAAACTGATTCTCCCTCTCCCAGAAGCTATCAGTCATCCTTCGCTAGGGGTGGGACTTCATACCCATCTCCCCTCTCCTTACAGGGATCTGGTATGACTTTAGTTTGTGCATAGGGTCATAAATTGCCGTGAATTCATATGTACAGCTGTCCTTTGGTATCTAGAAGACACTGTAGAGATGAGGCTTCAGTAATATTTTTAAGCATATTGTCCACCTTGTCATATATATGTTATGAATATGTGTACACCACACTCCCATGTCCTGCTTTCTAATCATATTATAAAGAAGGCAACAAAATGCTAAGGAGAATGGTGCCCCAGGGGACTGGGAAACAATCAGTATCTCCTAAGGCCAAAATGTGTTGTTCTAGAAACTACAGTGACACTACCTGGGATGACATATCAAAGGGGCATTTCTTACCAGACCAGATAAAAGAAAATGACTTCTATTGTCTTCTATTAGTTAAAGATCAGGTGTGTGTGTGTGTGTGTGTGTGTGTGTGTGTGTGTGTGTGTGTGTGTGTGTGTTCTATCAGTAACTACTAGAAGATGTATATGGGGTTTTGTTATTGGTGTTGTTGGTTGGTTTGTTTTGTCTTTTGAAATAAACTCTCATATAGCCCAAGCTGGCTTCAAACTCAACCGTATAGTTGAGAATGACCCTGAACTCTTCTTTCTCCTGCCTCCACCTCCAAAGTTCTGGAATTATAGGGATGTGTCACTGCACCCACACTTGCAAATGTGTTTTAGAATATTCTTTGTTTTAGTAAGAATCTTACTAAGTCAGTAGTACTTAGAAGTAATGTTTGACTGCGCTTTTGATAACTCTACTGTTCTTCATGATCTGTCATCTATTAATTCTAATGGGGGAGGCAATGAGTAAGCAATACCACTCCAGTGTTCTCTTCAGTTCAGCATATCTACAGCTGCTCCTGATTTATACACTGGTCGGGAGAGGAAGATCCACAGAATGGTTTTGGCCATCCAAAATAGGCCATATTCTCTGGGTGGCAAGTGAAGCTGGCATTCTGTCAATCATGGAGGATATATAGTCTGTCCTAACTAGATGTTGGATAACTGAACAACCACAGTACAAAAAAAAAACAAATATAGGCTGAAGTTAGTGGAGGTGTGGGTAGGACATGCTTCACAGATAGGAAAGCTAAAGCTGACCAAGGAAATAGATTAATAGTTGAATACTTGCTGAATTCAACAGTTGAGCTAGCAAGGGACATCTCAAACAGGCCAATAAAGACCTCAGCATAATAACCAATAGTCAAAACTGCCATTCTTAACAGCCACAAAGACAGATTCCCTAGCCCAGACACTATTTAGAACAAAATAGTGACCATCCCAGGAAGGAAGTTTAAAATATGGATTTAACTGAGTATTTATCCACAATGTAATATACTCATTAAAAAAAATTAGGACAATACAACCTTTTTGTCAAAATTATGCGATCTCTCTCCCCTTCCTATCATTAAAGATATTTAAATGCAAAATTTTAAATATTTTTGAAAATATTTACTTTTTTACATAGTGCTTTTTTACATAGTGTTATCATTTAACCTAAACTAGCCAATTTTCCCTCTCTGTCCAGCCAGCTTAGGTTTTCCTGACCATACATAAACCAGAATAAGATGCACTCAAGTTAAGAATTGGGAAGACAACACCAGGCATGAGAAATCTTTTCTTGAAGTTGTTAGTTAGGGAAGGCTAAGAAACTTTGCAAACAATATAGGCTATTGCTGTTGTCCTTGATTACCTCCAGGAAGTAAAAGGTAAGTCCTTATTGCCCCAAATACCATGTACTTTGGACACAGGAACTAGAAAATTCAATTTCTGACCAATTGAATGTAGCAAAAGGAAAAATGCAGCTTCCAAAGAGAAGAAACAACTAATAGTTCTACATGGCCCTGATGCTTATGAAGCACAATGACTAACATGTGACAATATCCCTAAAGACGTAATAGTGGCACTCATATCTTGGTGGTAACCAACGGTTGTGTGATTGGAATTAAGGCCCATGCAACGGGAAGAAATTCACATCTGGTACAGGAAACCTAGCCAACTACCCAAGACTAGTAGGGTCATTGACCATACAGGAGAATCTATCAGCACTTTATTAGATGAGCATAAGTCTTAACTACATTCTAAATTCTTGTTCTTAGACCCACAGATAGGGCAAGATTTTACCCCTCATCAAAGAAAAGCTCTATGAGTAGATAGTGATTATCATAGAAAACCTCACTGGTCAAGATACAGAGAACAACCAATCATAGGCTACCAGCCCCAATCAATACATCTACAACATAGCTCCTGTACCAAAGGTTCAGGGAACATTGTGGAAGATGGGGTGGAAATATAATAAGAACCAGATGACCAGGAAGTCTGCTGTGAAATTGTGTCTCCTAGAATTGACATGGAAGCTATGTCCATGACACCATGGTATGACTATCTAAATAAGACACAAACAATGACAAAACCAATAGACATGCTATCACACAAGGGGGAACTTCAATGGGGCCTCAGCCCAAGACAGAGTCCCAAGACAGTCCCAAGGCAACTAAGGACTGCTGAGAGAGGGTGAGCTAGTCTGCACTAGAAATGAGACCCCCAGTTGGTTATATAGCACCAAGTAGCAAGCCCTCAAATAATGTACATACAAGCAACTCAGCAAAATATTTTATATCTGTTGTGTGTGTGTGTGTGTGTGTGTGTGTGTGTTAATAATAATCAAAGAAAAAAAGGCCATGAACTTGAGGGCGAGTAAGGGGAAGAAATAGGATTGGAGAGAAAGGTTGGGGGGAGGAAAGGGAAGATGGAAGCAATTGCTTTTAAGTTTTCCTAATAAGAAAAAATTGAATTGGAAAGAGAATTAGAACTTGGTGGACAGAGCACTAAGGGATAGGCAGAACTGTTGTACTAGTGCCATTGTTAAAAGAAAGAAAGAAAGAAAGGAAGGAAGGAAGGAAGGAAGGAAGGAAGGAAAAAAGGAAGGAAGAAGCCTGATAACTATGCCACTGTCAAATAGAGGCTGACAAACATTGCTGAGTATGCCAGCACCACCACCCAAGAGATCATCAGCCTCGTGGCTAAATAAAGGTACTTCTGGAAGAAGCACATTTGGAAATCATGTAGGAAAAAAATATGGAAGTTCCAGGGATCTGTCCTGTCTGTTACAGAGCCCAAGTGATGCCTTGGTGTTCCGAGTATATAGTCTTAATGCCAGAACACAAAAAAAGGAAATTAAAAAAAGGGGGGGGGTGGAGAAAAAGAATAGATCCTAATAAGGGCTCAAGAATTCAGAGCATAAGTCAGATCCAACAATAGATACGTCCTCTGAAAAAGCTGGTGCTGGTCTGCAAGCCTTTGATTTCAGGTGACAATGAGTTTTCCAGGCCACACCCATTGTTGAGGCTAAGTCTATGGAGGCCTAACAAAGCTTGGGAAATCAAGGGTTGAAACCACTACTCTGAGCATAAGTCTCCATGCATCGTAACTCCCCATTACTTGTATGCAGTTACACTTCCGTTCTTCCTCTCCTGTGTACTTACATAAGAGTCTGACCCTGGAATGAGTAAGGCTTTCAGTATCTGCTTTCTACCTTTGGCTATTACCAAGTACTCAGAAGGGTCCAACAATGTACTATGGATATTGGTCTTCAGCTATTTAACCGTATTCTTACAGGACATGAAGACAACACGCTGGGGATTTTCTCTCTAGAATCTCTCACAGCTACTCTGATAGGAAGTTCATTGTAAAGTGTCCCTGGTTTGACATGAATCTAACAGCATGAACCTGCTTGATCCGGCTTTGTACAAGGAGCAGCACTGCAATTGCTAAGGCAGCTGCGCCTCCACCCTACCCCACTCCCACCCCCACCTCCACCCCCGTAGAAAATAGAAAGATGCTTTAACGCACTCAAAAGTGTATAGTCATTGTGTAGGTTAGAGCTTGCCCTTAAAGCAACAAAAGACCTTCAGATAAAGAGCTCTCAGTGGCAAGTGTTTTTCCCGTGGATGCTCGAGGATAATGGGCCCAGATTCGTCGGCATGCAGTTGACTCATCTTCTGTGACTTTCCTGTGAACAAAGAATAAAGTGCTATGAAGTGAACATACACTGAGTCATACCGGGGGATGCTTTGCAGTTCCAAAGAAATGCTTCGGTGTGCTGAGTTCCTTACAGGGAATTGTGGGAGTTACACAGGTTCAAGGCGTACCCACAGATGTACTCAGCCCAAGTCTGAATCCAAGAATCCAACAAAACTCATGTTACACTTTTTGAATTGAGTCAAAGAGAATCAAGTTACAGCTGTGTGGGTTTCTGGAACTTTTCAAAAAAAAAATTAAATTACGTTTTGAAAAGATGTTGAATACATGTAAAGGAAAATCGTGTTTCCAAAGAACGTTTCACTAGTGAAGAAAGCAAAGCTGTGTGTTTCCTGGTTTTGTTTGCCCAAGCTGCCCACTGCGGCCTTCCCCACTACAGACCCCACTCACACCAGCTTCTCCCCGATTTCTCTGCTGCTTCGTTGCTAAACCTTTTTTATACACCAAGTCTGTGCACATGGTTCTCTTTGCCCTAGAAAATTTCCTTTTCCTGCAGATCTCATGTTCCTTATATAACTGCCTCCTACTGCTTTAGGTCTAAGCCTTAGGTGGCTTCAGGGTCTAGATCTTTCAAAAATTTGAAATTGGGGCAATTTAACCAACAGGCATTCTTTAAACAGAAACTATCAAGCTGTTTATAAAACTCCTATGGAGACAGAAAGGGCCAGGAGCCACCAAGAGAATCTTAATGAAGATGGCAAACACAAATTGGGAAGGAAAAGGTGGACAGCAGCGTAATAAAGCAATGTCTCTCTGTTCAATAAGCACAGTAAGATCAAACATGTATATGTCCTGGTATGTATCAGCGTGGGTACGGTTTCAACTCCAGAATCTATAAAAAATTCCCACACCTCCATGAGAAGATCTCAGTAGGAAAATGAGCAAAAGATTTCAATAAGAGCTCCATAAGTAAAAAAAAAAAAAAAAAAAAAAGATTATTAACACACAAAATAATGCTCACCCACCCTAACAAGAAAATGGAATTAAAGGTCCAATTTTAAAAGACACACACACGCACATGCCTTCTAATGCAACTAAAATTTACAACTGGCAGTGCAACAGAGTGTTAGTAAACATGCAAGAGAAAATTAGAATTCTCCTTAATTGCTGGTGGGAGTGTGAACCAGCACGCCCACCCTGGTAAACAATTTGAACTTTCTTTCTACCAAAGCGACCCATACACATATGCTGAAACCTGTAATTTCACTCCTAGGTATATGAATAGGAAAATGCACCCAGATGCTTTGCTAAACACCATGCAAAAATGCACTCAGTGTGTTTTCTAACAGTGGTCCAAAACTGGAAAGAACCCAAATGTCTGTCAACAACAGAATGGGAGTAGTTAAGCAAAATGTTTTATAACCACATACTAGAATACCAACAAGGAACACAAATGGACCAACTATACTCAACAACACGGACCAATCTCACCCACAATGTCAGAGATGCCACATGTGAATGAGGGCATGCTAAATGCTTCCAGCTAGGCAACTTGAAAATGTGGAAACATTAATCCACAGTGTTAGAAGCCAGGGCAGGGCTGTCTTAGGGGAGAAGAGGAAGGCTTCTCTTTGCTAGTTACAGCTATTGCCTTCCTGAACTAGGAATTGAAATATGAATATATTTGCATGTGAAATTTGTTTACATTTTCCTATGATTTATTAGTGTACTTTTCTGCATACATGATATGCCTCAGTAGAAGGTGTATTTAAGAATGTGTATATCAAATACAATGAAGTGAGCTTACTTTGTCAGTTCCAAACCCAAGTGTATCTGAGAAATAAGTCTTCCTGCCTATTTTTTAAAAATGAATTATTGTGTGTGTACAAGATGTATATATATACATAAGGCACACATGCTGTGCCATGTGCATTAGAGCTCAGAGGTTAAATCCCCCTTTACATGAGTTGGGGGCAGGGTGTGGAACTCAGGCTGTCCAGCTTGCATAGCAAATGCCTTTACCCACTGAGCTAGCTCACTCAGCCTAGGTCTTCTTTCTTTCCTTTCATTGTAATTGAATTTCCATTTTGAACTCCATTCATTTCTTCAGACTTAGTGCAGTCCTGTCCCCTTACCTCAGAGTGTGGATCTAATCCAATCCTGGATAACTTTCTAGGAATAAGGCTGGACCTAACTAGTGTCCATTGTGTACCTGTGGCAACCTCTGCTGAGTGTCAATATCCACTTTATTGTCTTCAGACCACACAAACTGCTACTGAGCCATCCCACAGCGAGATGTAGAAATTCTATTGTCCTTTATAACTCTCTTTGGCACCTCAGAAGCAAAGGACTCAAGGGTTTTTTGTTTTTGTTTTTAAATAATCTATAAGCATCTAAACATCTATGGCGTTCCCATCAGGGCTGACCCTACTTTTAGATACTTAGTATGTCCTTAAAGCTATACATGAGTCTTTTATATTGAGTCCTTTATACTTCCTGTGGCTCTCAAAATACTTGTGAAATTCAAAAGCCAGAACCCAAAAGAAGTTGAGAGGAGAGACACAAGATGCCCGGAGATACTCTTTGATCCAAAGAATTAAGCGGAAGTGACCTGTACAATTTCCATCTTAAGTCTCATAAAACCTTGTCCTCCCTTCTCCACGCTTACCCATGCTAAGAAACCCAGGATAGGCTCCTAAAAGGATGAAATACAATGTGGAGACAGAGCTTGTCCAGCGAGACACATCCTGATATCAGCTGCCTGGTGCATAAGCTCGGCTGTTGGGGGCCACCAGATGTTAGTCATTGGTTGGTGACTGCTGTCTGGGTGAATCCAGGCAGCAGAAACTGTCCAGCAGAACTCGGTTCAGCTTGTGGATCCACAGAATCTAACAAACAAACAGCCAGTCTTTCAAATCACTAAGTTCTCTAGTGGGTTATTACCCAGCAGCCAAGTGATGCAATCTCGTGTACAAAGCCTTACATCATTTCTCCTCTGCCTCTGCTGCCTGTCTGTCTGATGCAGGCTGTCTCCCATTCCTATTGGAAAGCAGTTTTCTGCTTAGCACGTTCTACCCATGCTAGGAATACATTTTCCTCAATAATTTTCCCAGCTAAAATGTTCTCATTTTTCAAGTCTCAGTACGAAGGACAGAGAGTCCTTTTCTAGTTACCCAATATAACTAGATTCCCCTACCTTCTTCTTTTGGTAGGATTCTATTTTTCTTATAGTATTATTGTAATATATAGCTATGATACATGTGCCTGCTTAATGTATAGCTTTCTCTACAGACAATATATGCATGTTCCATATACATGAATACCATCATGAATCTTACTGTCTGTAGAGAAAGTTGTACGTTATATGTGTTGCTAGTTCTACACCCAGCATCTATATCCATCAACTGACTCACATATAGTAGTTGCTTAATAAGTTTGTTGAAGAAACATGTTTTTTATGTGTTGTTTTGGTGTTTTTTATTCTGTTTGTTTTGGCTAGGCCACATACTATATTTCAGAAACAGCTTGATTGAAATGTCTAATGAAACTAGTTTCCTGTCATCAGGCCACCAAGAAAGGCTTAAGTCCAGAATACTGGTTACTTCAGCTTTGTCCCTCTATGGAAAAGAACAGCTGATAGCCAGAACATTGTCAAATGAAATTATTCCATTGCCAAATTTGATGTCAAATCTTCCTAAAGCTCTTATTTCTTGTTGTTTTGATTTCAGTAAAAGGGATTAGTTAGGTACAGTTGTCAGAAACAAAATTTATTTGAAACTTAAGCCGAAGTCCAGAGGATTTGGCTTTATTGATTCACTGCAGACACAAATTAAGTTTGATGGGGTTTTAAAAATTTTACCTTCTCAAACACAATACCCATACACCTATGTCTATACCATTTAAATAATGACATCACTCTAAGCATGTAGAATTTTCCAGATAGTAAGAGTACCATCAAGTAAAGAAGTATAAACCTGTATTAAAAATTAAGATACAAAGGCTGAGTAAAAGGAAAGACAGGAAGAACTGGGAAGTGAAACCCATTATATACATAAGATGAAGCTGCTACTTCCTGTTAGTAGTTTCCATAGTCATCAAAGGTGGCTACTGAAGTTCCAGCATTCATATCTGTGTTCCTGGCAAAAGGATGCTCCAAAGAGTATTTATCTCCTTTAAATGTTTCTCAGAGCTCCTACCTGGTGCTTTGTATTTCGCCTCCTTTGGCAATCTCTAATCTCAGGGGAGACCTTAAACAGAGTCCTTTAGTTGATTTACATCATCTCTCAGAATAAAATGAAGGGTTTTATTAGGGAAGACAAAGAAAATGGGTATCAGGCTTTCAATTTTCAAGTTTGTTACTGGAGCCACATGCCACAGAAGATCACCACTTACTTAAGGATGAAGCAAATTGTGAAGACCAAACCTTTTGTGTTCCTGGGCCCTCCCAGCCTTGCTGCTTCAATACACTGCCTGTCCTCCATGTTCCAAGTATTCTTCTATTGTGCAGAATACGACCAGTGTGGATTGACTGGGGACACTGGATTTCTGCTCTCCTGAGGATATTACAAAATTTGGGAACTGGAAACATAGTCACCCATTTTTAAAAATAGAGTTGCCTTTCCAGCATTTTCTTTGAAAGATTATTTTCTCCTTAATTGTTTTGCCACAAAACCTGAAGTTAAGTTCCTGCCATAAGTTCTTGTGCGCACTCTGATGCTGCTTTGAAAACAAGAATAGTATTGTGTTGTTACCTCTCCACCCTTCCTGCCAGCCCATGTTACCCTGGGGTTCCCCTATCACAGCCACAAGGGCACACTGTATGCATTCTCTCTCTCTCTCTCTCTCTCTCTCTCTCTCTCTCTCTCTCTCTCTCTCTCTCTCTCTCTCTGTCCCTTTCTCTTTCTCTCTGTTTGTCTCTCTGTCTCTCTCTCTCCATGCACGTGTGTGCGCACGTGCATATATGTTTGTGTGCACACTCCACAAATTATTTTAAATGTTAATAAAATGCATTTAGAATATGCAATGGAGCCTGGAATTTTCAGCCACTTATGTGAGCTCAATGTAATTTACATTTTTCAGGAAGAGATATTTTGGTATTAGTTTTTTATTTCAAGAAAATAGCATGCTTTGTCCCTGACTATGGTCTTTTTTCTTGTGTGCCACTTTAAGCATGAAAAAGCAGCTCCCATTCCCAGGAACAGATTACTTCCAAAAAAGTCTCTGTGTCCCTCACAAGCTCCCCACCCTTGCCTTCCTGCCTTCTTCCCAAGAAGTGGGTTTTCACAGTGCATCGCAGTGTATTTACATATGTATTTAGGTTCTGTCTATGTATTGTGAGTCCTCAGAGTCCCAGAACTCTATGATATTCATTTAAAATGCTTGCATAGTTTTGGTTAAAATGCTTCATCTTGCAATGTTTGCAGCAGGGGAGAACAATTTGCATGCATTTTGGATTTTTTTAAGGTCATGTCATTAAATCAGCAGAGAACGAATTTCTCTCTTTGATATTCTATATTCCTTTCTTTCCCATCTTTATGTAGAAACTAAACAATCTCTTTATAGTTTAGGGCTTCCAAAGGACAAGGACAAAGCACATACACACATATACACACACACACACACACACACACACACACACACACACGTGAGCACACAGACACACAGAGGCACACACATATATGGATACCTGATATATATATATATATATATGTAGTATATATATAGATATAGATATATATAGTAAAATAAAAACTTACATGCATATACCCCCAAAAGCTGAGAAAATCAATATGAATGTGCCACTAAACTCATATCACATGCAAGCAATCATAAATTGGCCAAACACTGAGAGTCTGTTGTGTTTCTGTGTCTAGGGCCACCCCACACACACACTTCTTTTGTTCACGTAACGGCTGTGCTTGCTCCCTGAAAAGGATGCACATTTTGTTGTTTAAACCAGGCTGACCCCAAGCCTCTGCAGTCTGTGAGAGCAGTCAGAGTGTGCCAGGCCTGGCCTGACTGTTGGCTGAACATTCCCATGTGGAAGGGATACAGATGGAATAAATGATTTCTGAAGGTGCCTGATATCACAATATATACTTAGCCACGATAAATAAGTCATGGAACACAGAATCAAATGAGTGCCTTGTGTGGAGAGGAGTATGCAGGCTTGAGAAGGAGAGAGACAGGTCCTGCAATATGCCCTGGGCCCCTTTATTCAAAACATTGCATGCTCTGTTTTTACAGAGTTCACAGTAATTTCTGTTAGAGGAGTTTCAGTTTTGTATCTGAGAGTTCTACTCTATGACAAATCAAAACATAAATATATCAAAAAAAAGCATTCAGGAACATTAAATATCTCTGCCTCCATTTACAGATCTGCAGGTCTTGGAATTTAAATACTTTCCAGGGAGTTTCAGCAGTCTTACTGCCAAGACTTTTACACTTAACCCTTTCAGATAACATCTACAATGGTCATATGCAAACACATATTTAGGCTGTTTGGGTAACTACTAGAACCCTTTGAAACATTTTTATTAATCAATCAGTATCTAAGTTTAGAGCAAAGAGAAGAATAAAATGCAAATGAGCTATTTCTACAGTTTCTCTTTCATTTTGTGAAGCATCATGCCATAAAGGGGAGAGGGGAACCAACGTGAGTCTTCTGCATTCTTTAGAGATGTTGTCTCCCATTATATTAAAGAGTGTGATTTTAAAGATTGTGTGTGTGTGTGTGTGTGTGTGTGAGAGAGAGAGAGAGAGAGAGAGAGAGAGAGAGAGAGAGAGAAAGCAAGTAAAGGATATGGAGATCAGAAATATGTGCTGTGTCTCCTAGAACTGGAGTTGGATGGTTGTGAGCCATTGCGGGTGCTGGTTGAGCCATTGCGGGTGCTGGTTGAGCCATTGCGGGTGCTGGTTGAACCAACTCCTTTACCAGAGCAGTAAGTGCTCTTCACCGCTGAGCCATCTCTCCAGCCCCCAAACTGTATTTTCCACATCACTAGCAAGTTTTTGGATGATAATGTGCTTTAAAATACCCTGAATGCGTTGATTTAAAGGCTCGTTTGTGCTATCCAACTCTTGAGCACTTGGCTCCTTGGTGTGGTGTCTTCTCCACGTGTTGTGAACACGTCCCAACGAGGTGACAACAGCTGTGCTAAAAGGAAAAGCCATGGGATGGGCCAGCTCCAAAGCTGCCGCAAGTGCATCTGTCCAGTCTGCCTTACCTGAGCTAGAGATAATGGCAGACATGGGGGATGGGCTCAGCTAATAAGATGCTTGCTATGCAAGCATGAGGACCTGAGATGCATCCCTGGAATCCATGTAAAAAAATCAGGTGTGGTGGCATGCTCTTATAGACTCTGTGATACACAAGTAAAGACAAGCAGAGCCTTAAGGGTGGATGGCTGGCCAGCCAGACTAACTGAATCAGCAAATTCATGCCTGCATGAGAACTGATCTAAGCCAGGTAAATGGCACTAACTATGAACAGGCACAAGTACATTCACACATGCACACACACACACACACACACACACACACACACACACACACACACACACACACACACACACACACACACAGAGAAATATACACACAACAAAGTGGGCAAATATAAAATCTGGAAATGAAGAACTGACTTTATGGATCTCAGGGAGAAAAGAAAACAATAAAGATGTTCTTGAAGATTGAAAATGGTATATAACTCATAAACTTGTGATAATTTGAATGAAAAATGTCCCATGTAGGCTCAGGTATTCGACTATTTGGTCCCCAGTTGGGGTACTATTTGCAGAGGTTATGTAACTTTTAGGGTGTAGAGGATGTAGAGGAAGTATGTCGTAGAAGGCAGCGTTATCGCAGTATCCCACATCTGGTTCTCTCTCGGCTTCCGATGCATGGTAGACATGTCTCTCTCAGCTTCCCACTCCTGCCACGCATTTCCCACTATCGTGATCATCTCCCACTCTGCAACCATAAGTCAAAATAAATTCTTTCTTCCAAAAGTTGCTTTTGGTTCTAATATTTTATCACAACAACAGAAAACTAACTACTATAGTACTCAAGAAACAAACCCGAGAGAGTCTGAAACTGAAACCTGCTTATATTAGTCTTCACAATCACCCCGACATTCTTTACCCATGATCAATAGGGATACAAAAACAAAGAATTGCCGTTCAAATTCTTGTCATCTAAAAGACAGAACCTAGGGATGGATGTTCCTGCATGTTCACCTTATATGTTGTCACAGAGCATTTATAATCAATCTAGTTGCCTCCACTGCCTTAGGTAAACCTTAAGAATGATAGTGTTTCTTTCTGCTAAGTTCTTGATAGACCGATAACTAAACAGCTATATAACAAATACATTGTTTTCCAAACCTGGGCTTTGGCAAAATAGTTTCTATGGATTCTCATCAGTTCCCTAGCTTGGGTAAGTAAAAATTTGTTGGTGTCTAACCAGGAAAAGTCATATAGCAGTGAAGGAACACATACACAACCACATAAGTGTGCGTATTACATATATCCGTGCAATATGTCATTGTTAATCATTATCTTAATTTTTATAAACTATAAACCTTGGTGTGTTATGTAATTTTGAATCTCTGACAGCAACAAGTTCAGGGAGGATCTGTGGTTCATGTTTCAAGGCATACAGGCCATCATGGAAGGGGTAGCATGGGAATTAGACTGACTGGTCCCTGATGGCAGGACTTTGTAGCTGGATATATGGTGGCAGTAGACACATATCAGAGAGCAGAGAGCTGAGAAAAGAACTCCATTGGCAGGAGCAACCTTCAAGGTCCCAGAATTCTATACATTTTCAAAATAATATTATCAACTGAGGAGCACGTGTTTAAAGGCATGAGCCTGTAGGGAACATTTAACATGCAAATCACAACATTTTTTTTTTTAAAGGAAAGAAAATACAAAGCCTCCAGGAATCATGCCCATCTATCTTCAAACAATATAAATCCAACAACACATGAGTCAGACACTGGATAAGTCAATCAAATCAAAGTCTATGCCAAAGCTATGATTCATCACTTAAACTGAATTCATATTCATGTTTCCCCATACTTGAAGGCAAACACTGCAGATTAAGTTATTTTTAAAATGCATCTTCTTGACAAACATGCCAGGCTTGCAAGTGAAAATGCTAACTTCATTTGATGCCAGGCCTCCTCAGAAAAAGCATATATCCTATGCATCACGGACAGAGCAGAGTGCATGTCTGGAAACCACTGACAGGGGTGGGCCACACCAGGGCAGCACAACAGAGACGACTCAAATGACCACGTCTCAACCCTCTCGTGCAACAGGGCTTACCTGAGGGTTCTTAAGTAAAAAGAGGGAGCCCTGAGCTTCCCTCCTCTTCCAGTACAATGTGGGCAATTGGTCTCTATGTCCCACCTTGTCATGGTCATGATCAACCATATTGTATGCTCTTCACACACGCAGAAGGACAAGAAAGAAAGGCATTTCTGCTCTTCCCTTTCCTACCACCTCTATTTCCCATTTACTACAGCTTGTAAACTAAGGCATTCATCTTCAAGTCTGTTGAATACACATGCGCGCGCACACACACATACACACACACACACACACACACTCGTAATCATTTTATGAATGTTAAGATTATCACATCTTTGACATATATGATGTATACTATATGTTCTATGTATAAGTGAATATACCTTTATATACTTTATATATTGCATAGGCAATATATCATTAACCGTTTATATTGGATTAATTTTTATACATTATAAACTATGGAATATTGGGTTACTTTTCTCCTTCCTATCAGAAACAATTTAAAGGAGGAAGGTTTCTTGTGGCCCATGACTCAGGGGATAGTTAGAGATGGGATCAACTATAGACAGAGTTTTACACAATGCTATTATCCAAGTCCTCATCCCAAACCAGGTAAATGACAGTCTCTGGAGTTGGGGGTGAAACTGTCACGGGTTATGTTTTGAAGCCTCCCAGTTAATTCCTGGTGCAGCCAGGGCATTAGCATCACCTGAGACTTCCTGGAAATGAAACTCTTGGACACTCTCTTAGGGGCCTCATCTTATTGATTTGATCCAATACCAATTACTTCCAAAGGACTCATCCTCCAAATAACTTAGTTTATAAATCTATGAATTTAGTTTCGGACACATGAAATTTAAAAGACACATCAAAACCTTCACAGCCCAGACTTGGGATGGAAAGTTCGAAGGGAGGCCAGTTAGATATTTTGTAAGGGCTACTGACAAATAAAATTGGTGTGTCACCTGGAAAAGTAACATTCAGGGTACTAAAATACAAATTTTTGCCTTCTTCTGTAGTCTCTTTTCAGCCTGCAATAATGATTTTTACTTGCTGTTTGATCTTGTATTCCTGGGCATCGGATTGGAACAGGGACCCAGGGAAGAATTCTCAAAGACCGAATAGAGGCTTCTACAAGCCATAGTTCTGGAATGAGAAATGTGTAAACATGTCACTTAGTCTAATATACTGTTATTTTTAAAGCTTGAGCTTCTAAGAAGATAGGAAATTATGAAAATGGGAGTGATCATCTCCTTAAACAAAATGCACTTTTTGAATGAGGTTGTCTTCTGAGGTAGGAAAACAAAATCTTCCTAAAACTTCATGAGATTGTTGTCTGTAAGTTAGATGCTTTTGCTTCCCTACAAGAGGTAAATTCCTTCCAGACTGGGTCCCTTCATTTCCATGTCAAGGGCATGGCACTGAGAAGCCTAGCATTGGTTCAGAGACAATAAGCTGCTCCTATAAGCAGGGAGTGTCTCATAAAGCCAACATCAAGGAAACCTGACTTTCCTCCCAGCCCCTCTTTTTGGCATGCTAATCCTAAAACTACTATGGCCTGACCACTAGTCAGAAAATGGTGCCCTAAAGTGGATTCAGTGATTGGAGCCTCCTGGTTCTCTGATTGATTGATTGTTAAATCACAACACTCCTGAGGTGACTTAGAAGAGACATGGGGTGGGGGGGGAGAATGTCAATTTAAAGGCTACAATATCCAACAGAGTAGCAGTATTAGTTCACAACTTGTCTTAAAGTTTCTTTTAACCCAAAGTAAAAATAGAAACACTGTCAGTTCAATGGTTTTCCCATATTATTCATCAGGTGCTGAGGATGATGATGGGCGATGATGTCACTGATAGTGTGTGAACATATGCCAAAGCAGCCTTTGCTGGTTGTCTCTTATGGTGACTTTACATGGAAAGTATTGAAGTATAAAGCAGTAACTATGACTATTGTTTCCTGTCGTCCATTCCTGGGATTCCATTTCATATTGGTGGTCATGGGTCTTTGCATTCCCACAACTGGACACGGGCATGTGGAGATGTGGGTGGATATGAGTCTAGGATATAGGACTTGCTGGTGGTGGAAGGTCTACTGTCATTATGCCATTAGTTACCTATAAAGATGTAAGGGAGCTCACTGGCATAGTCGATAGTGAAGGAAATGGGATCCCATGTTAAGACTAAATCCTTCTAACCTGCCCCTACATCTGATATGGAAACACCTTCCTCCTCCATCCATCATCATAAAGCAAGCAATCATCCTTGTCTTCATACACCGGCTACAGACCAGATGATGGACAGGATGGCAGCACTGGCAGACTTGTCTTAGTGAATAGTGACCTCTGGAGAATACTCAGACTTTCTGGAAAAGTGTGGTCAGTCTATAGATAAATGTCAGCCTGGCTGGCACAGTGCTTCTGATGCCGCAGGAATCAAAATAGATCCACCCCTCAACCCTCCGAGCCATCAGTAAGTAGCCCTCTCTAGCCATGTGTAATTAGGACTTAAGCCTCATTTGAGCACTAAAATAATGCCTTTTGTAAACAAAAATATCAGTAGGGATCTATTGCTCAAATCTATTGCTGACTTTATGTGGATTAATGTGTGACGTAACAAAGGGACTGGTAACCAGTGGGGAAACAGTGGGCAGAGATGGTCTCTATTCCTTTTCTCATTACTATGACAAAAACAATTTAAGGAAGTAAATGTTTGTTTTGGTCCATGATCTGAGAAGAGAAGGTCCATGGTGGCATAAATCATCAGAGCAGCACAGAGACAGACTGGCCACGCTGTGACCACAGTTGGAAACTGAATGGAGACCACTGATGCTCAGCACACTTTGATCTTTCCTCCTCTTTACTCAGCCCGCCCTGTCCCCCTCCCCCACCCCCTGTCCATGCTGGCATTCAGGGTTAGTCCTCCCTCCTCAGCTAAAGGTCTCTGAACCCCCCCCCCTCAGAGGACTCATCATAGGTGTGCCTCTGAGGTGATGTTAAATCCAGTCAAGTTGAAAATGAAGATTAGCCATCACACTAGCAATGATGTGGAAAAGACAAAGTGAAGGTCCCACTTGTTAGAGACAAAATTTTACAAAACACACACACACACACACACACACACACACACACATAGCTATAGATATGTACGCATATATGTCCTAAAATTACAAGATAATATGATCATAAAGGAAGTCACAGGTTTAGAAATGCCTGTTTTAAAAAATGAAAACATCTGGATGGGCAGTTTAAAGTAATATATAAACTCTGGAATTTAATCAAAATGTCTCATTATTTGTATTATTTGGAATTTATCATTTTGCCATAAAATTGAAAAGTTAATTTCCTGAGAATTTATTAAATACATTTAAGGAAATTTAACTAGAGAGTGAAAATGTCTTATATCCATTCCTGTTCTAGTTAACTTATTTTATTTGGTTGTTACACTGATTAGTTTTAATTATCTTGTTTTTACCGCTAGCACTCATTTCAATACATTAAATGATATTCCTAACTAAAGGGGAGAAATTTAAGGTCATCTGAAGTTCTATGGGGCCTTTGTAACGTTAATTATTCTCCAGGGTTGGAAAAATGTCTCCACCTCATAGAATTGGAGCCAAAGTCATGTCACTTTAATGACAAGAAAAGGATTACCCACAGCTTTACTAAGAAGGAACATATATTGCCCTGAGTCCAATAAAGTTTTTACTTTTCAAGCAAGTCTTCAGAAATTGAATTCATTTTCATTTTCCTCTTTTCAACTTCACAGTGAAGAGAATATCCTTTGGATACAGGTTCCCATGGAGTCCAGCACATACTGTCCAGGGCCTGACATTGGAGGACATCAACATCTTGGGTCTCTCACTCTGAAGACAAGTATGTGAGCAGCTATCACTTTTCCTCCATGGCTCATGTCATACTTGGTAACTACACATGTGAATGATCATTTAACTTATATCCATCTCTTCCAACAGACACATATGCCCAAAAGTTGAGCGCAATGACTGTTTTGCACACCAGCATACTCTGTCCCTTTGTAGGCCCTTACCTGGAACATATGGCTATTAACTGGATGAATGAATGAAAATTAAAGTTAGGGACTGGAGAGATAATGTAGTTCAGTTGGTGGCGTGCTTGCCTGGCATGCACTAAGCCCTGGTTTCTGTCTCCAGAATCAGATAAACCAGACACAGCATCAAACGCCTAAAATCCTATCACTTAGGCGGTAAAGGCAAATATACCAGAAGTTTAAGGTCATCCATGGCTACATAGTAAGCTCTGGGCCAGCCTTGGGTATATGAGACCCTGTCTTAAAAGAAGTTGAGGTTGAAAGAAAAATAGCAAGCTTCATCATGTCTTCCACACCCTCAATCCAAATGCAAGAACTCGGAGACACGGGGTTCTAATTCTTGATATTTTAGTTACAGTCTTTAGTTATTTTTATACAGTATTTTAGCTAGGAAAGTGTGCTTTGGTTTGTTAAGTATCTTTAGTGTTAATTGGTACCAGTGACTATGGACAAGCCACTATGCAGCATTGAGGAATGTATAACAATTCCAATAATGAAGCACACACATCTGCAGGAAGCAAAGGCCCAACCTAGGAGCTAAGGGACTCTGGGACAAAAGTCCCCCACCCCCAACCAAATCCTGTGAAAATTGTATTTGCACTCTGAGAGTGTTCTAACCCCGGCATAGGCCATGCCCCTGTCCTCTGGTACTTCTTTCTAATCTCCTTAAACTGTTCTCTCCCTGTCTCTCTGTATTATCCACCGGGTGTTGCAGTCAGACATGCAGGGAGTCTTATCCTCAGAGCTAAGGGATAGTATCCTGTAGGAGAAGGGGCCTATGTTCTTCTTACTTGCCTTCATCTCTTGATAGAGAATCTTGGTATTTTCCCCTTTGGGTTCTTTTTCAAGCACAGATAAATTAGAGTGCCCTCAGTAGGGAGACACTTCTTCAACATCTGAAGTTATGTATGTACTAAGTAATATGTATATTTTAAAGGCTAGGTTCTCAAAGCCACCCCAGGTGGCCAAAGCTATTAGAACACATTTTTTGTAGCAGGATCACAGAGTTCAGCTAAATGGTCAGGAAAGCTGTGTTCCCCTTGCCCTTTCTGAACTGTGGGAGAAGGGGTAGCACAGGGTAGTTTCAGAACAGGCTGCTGGCTAATCCACATTTCTCCTCACTGTGCTCTTTGACCAACCTTCAAGCCTCACCTGGCACCTAGATCTTACACAAGTCACAGCACATCATTCACACTTTGCCCTGCCCTTTTCACGTGAAGAATTCTGTGTCCCTGTATGACGTGACCTTTCCCATGGATTCCCACCCATTCTGCATGTAGTCAGATCAGGGTTATGAAGCCAACTCATTCATAGCAGTGTTAACTGTTAAGACTGAGGGAGCTGGTCACTGGGACTATTTGCTTTGGAAACTAGATTTCATACCCGAAGCACAGAGAATAAAGTCTCTACAGGTCACATTGCAAAAAGCATAGATTAGGAGTGTGCACCGAGCCCATGAGGGTGAGAGTATTGGGGGACTCATACGGAGAATGTTGACGTGAAAGAGCAATGATATATATAAAATCCACATAGGAGAGGCAGAAACATACACACATCTGACTATTATAAACAACAACAGAAACAGGCATGCAGAAGTACCGGTGAGAAAAGCTAGGAAAAGCTGGGGGCTGTTCCGGCTGATAGTCTTGCCTGTGCTTTGTAGGAGGGAGTGGAAGGCAGACCACCCAACAGGCACACTTGTTTATTTTCAGCCAACAGCTTGTAGACTACTATGAGGACTTGACCAAGATAGATATATCACGCCAAATCTTTTCCCTTCCCTTTGGCCCCTCTACCTACTTAATGCAGCCGGGTCTCTGTCCCTCCTGCCCTCCTTCTCGTCACTGTTACTTACCCAGTGTCCCATCACATAACTATCAGCTTGTCTCTGGCTTCTAACTCTCTCGTAACATTTGTTTATTTATGGTGTTGTTGTTGTTGTTTGTTTGTTTTGCGTGCCTCACAGTAGCCCAGACAGTCCTCAAATCCATGATCTCCGTGTCCGTACTTCTCAAATGTATATACATCACCATTCTTGGTTAGTTGTTTTTGTTTTTGTTTGTTTTTAAAATAAACTGTCGTGAAATGCCCCAAACAGAACTGTTTGATGGTAAGTGGAAGCAATTTTGTATAGAAATGTGCTGATGACACAAGAAAAATCAAGAAGTTCTAGCTTTACACACTGACTTGTCAGCAAAAACTCCCATTGGGTGAGTAAAGGGCTCTGTTATTATTAATTATTTACCAAGGGTTGCTGAGTCTGGCATACAAAGAACCCTAGGGAAGGATCCTATTGCTTGGCATCCTGGACCACACTTGCACTAGGTACTTGGCGTGCATTAATTCAATTTCTGTCCACAAAGACAGAGACAATATCAGATAGGTACAGTTGACAAGATATCATGTTCTCCTACCATCTCGGAGCTTATAGATTAATAAGCAAGAGACGTGAGAGATGGCCTGAAAAGGACTATGATAGGGAGACAGTGAGGTGGTACCCTTGGGGAGGATTACTGGAAGCTTCTGAAAGAAAGGACGTCTCACCCAGAGAGAAAAGACAGAGCTGGCATTGTCCAAAGGGTTTGGGACTACATGGGGAAGTTGGTTGTTTTTCTTTTTGGTTGTTTGAGACAGGGTTTTGCTGTGTATCCTTGGACCCTGTCCTGGAACTAGTTCTTGTAGACCACGCTGGTCTTGCACTCACAGAGATCCACCTGCCCCTGCCTCCCAAGTGCTGGGATTAACGGTGTGCGCCATCACTGCCCAGCTAGGGAAGGGGAATGTTAAGCACAGTGCTGACATAACATTTCTGCTTCCTGTTCTCTAGTACAATAAGCAGAGCTCAGGGGTTAAAATCCCCCCTGGTGATTGTACTTGTGCGTATACTCTTCAGAACAGCTGAAGCCCACTGCCAAGCAGGTGTCTTGTCCTACTTCCTGCCCCAGGCCTCTGGCTGCACCTGCTGTCTTCACCTGTTCCAGGCCCCTGCGAAGCACCTGTTAGGATAGAAGTGCCAGATGAGGGCAAAGGAAAGGAGGACAAAACAATGCTGCAAGCAAATCCATGGGGATCTTGTCATGGAACTCCAAGGCCCCCAACCAAGGTGTCCTTCAAATTTACCAGAGAGCTCCTGTCCACTGTCTCTCTTTTCAGGACAAGCGTTGGCATCGAAAAAACACACAGGAAGTATGGTTGTTTCTGGAAGGCATGAGAAGATAGTTTATTTAGAAGCTGTATTTAGAGCAGACCCACCATGAATACCTTCACTTGTGAGACTGGCAACTGGCTTTACATGCCTGAGTAAATCTCAGGTCAGAGATGGGCAGAGAAGAAAGACCTTGATAAACAGCAGACCTTCCTTCTGGCCCCTCACATAGGTTCAAAGCACTGAGTGGATAAAATTAAGTGACTGACGTAAATGCCCATTACTAAGCATATTTATTTATATCCTAAATGACAAAAGGCAAACATTGTAGGCATTGACGAAAACACAAAGCAAACATTTGATTCCTTTCTTTACTCAGCTAGTTTGGGAACCTTTAGGCCAGACTTAAGGCTACTCCTAGCTGGTCACGGGACTTCTCAGGGAATGCAAAGTTTTTTCCTACAGGGAGAATGGTGACACGAAAATATAAAGGCATCGGTCTGTTATAGGCCTGTTAACTTATCAGCAGAAAAACTAATGAGCTAAGAACCAGAGTAGCTGCTTACTAAAATCTTCAGTGTCTTCACACACACCATTGCATTCTGGAGCTGCTCTGAGTCTCATGGCTCCCTATCTCTGCCTCTACCCTCCACTGACTGCAGCCCTAGACACATTCACACATCACAGCTCTCCAATGAGTGAGAATGAAGGCTGTACCAGTCTAGTTCTTATATTCTAATTCCTTCCAATCCTAAACAAGCAGAGAAATAAGTCAAAAGCATCAAAGGGATGATCGATCCCTATTTCTCCCTAAATGCCTCTCCCAGCTTAGGCAGGTAGTTAAGAGATCTACTGTGCAGCTGAAGCAGTCCAAGGTCATGCCACACATTCTCACGGTTTAGCCCTTTCAACCCATGGGAAGGTTACCTGCATCTCTACCTGTATTTCCTCACATGAAATTGGGAAAGAAATACTGGTAATCTTTTAGAGTTGGTATGAGGGACTGTGTGTATAAGGCATTTAGTACAGTCAAACCACTATTAGCATTGGCTATTCTAACACCAGGAGAGACATACTCTCATCTCAGATTATAAAGGTTGCTATGGTTTAAAAAGTCAGAATCTAAATAGTTATTGGTCTCATTTGATTTGGCTTTCAAGGTGGTGGTTGTTGTTTGGTTGAATGTTGCCTTGGGGTTTGAGAAATCTTGAGGTTTATATACACAAGAGAGACATTTATAGCTCCCTATAAAGCTGGATAGCTCTTTTCATCATAGATGTGAAAAGACCAGGAGTCACAGAAGTTCTCCTGGGATTTCTTCATGGGAAGATGAATCGTCTGGACAGGGCATGAGCCCTGATAGCCTATAAATAAATGTCTTATCTTCAAATCATGTTGTTGGAATATAGTCTTTTATGCTCTGGCTTTTTATAAAAATAATCGATGTCAATATAGCTCCAGAATCCTTAATCCTAAGAGGAAATGGCTTTCTGTATTACTTGCTGCCAAAATTACATTCTTTCTTTGTCTAAGTGGTATTAAGTGACCAGTCACAGGACAACAACAACTACAAGATCAGTTGGGGACACTCAGCAAAGTGCCATGCCTGCTACACGGTGAGCACCTTTTTACTGGCTAAGTGGATCAAAGCACCAGGTCAGTAATGAGGCAACGAGCTGGGGCAGGAGAAACTGTATTTTGCTTGAGAATAGCAAGAGAAGAATTTACTAGAAATCTTAATCCCAGAGTTACTATTTCTCTACATAAAGCCAGGAAGTTATGGAGAACTTGTTACATGTATATGCACATACACACACACACACACACACACACACACACACACACACACACACACATTCAAACAAACTACTGAGTCTATTTACTGTATGAGTTGCTTCTGCATACATGAGTAGGGATGGCCACTTAAGATTAAAATAACTTACCAAGGGTTCACCCCAGGGGAAAACAGATTCTTCTTCTCTTAGTAGCTGTGGGTTGCTTGTAGCTCTTGACCTAGGGGGTGGCACTTTGTGACATTGGCACATTAGTTGATGTTGTCTTTTTGCAGGTCTTGCTTATAGAACCATACTGTTGATATTTTATGTGCACAGCGTCTCTGTCACATTTAGAAGAACCCATTTTGCTGCAGATATCCTGGTCCTCTGGCTCTTACAGTTACACCACCCCCTCTTCTACCATATTCCTCTGAGCTTTGGGTATAGGAGTTGCAGTGTAGATGTACCAATTGGGGCTGGGTACCCCATGGTCACTTACTAGTTCTCTGGAGTTTAAATAGTTGTGGATCTCTGTAATTACCTCTCTACCAAAAGGAAAATTTCTTTGATGAGAAGTGAGCTATATTTGTCTGTGTGTATAAGGCTAAGTATTTAGAAATTAGTTAGAAATTATATTGGTCTAGGAAAGTGGAAGTAATAAGTTCTCCTCTAGGGTCTATGACCTCACCAGCCATTGAGTGGTTGGGTAGGTTTATAGAACCAGGCATACATTCCCTCCTATTGAGTGGGCCTTAAGCTCAATTAGCCAGTTATTGCTTATCACTAAGATACAAATTTCACTATTGTACCATTGGGACTATCTTTCCATGAATGTAAGTGTTGTGGTTTGCAGTTTTACAGCTGGGTAGGACTATTGATTGTTTTTCTCCCTTTGTAACTAGCATAGCCATCTTCCAGGATTATGATAACTCGTCCTCCAGCAGATTTCCAAGCCAATTCCAGCTCAATTCTTCCAAGTCCTTTGTCAGAAGTGTGTCATATTTTTAGCAATGGTGTCTTACCTTCAAGATTTGAGAAGCAACAAGAGCAATAGCAATAGCCTATATTGTTTGGAGAGTCTCTTGGAATTTTTAAGTTATTTCTTCCTCACCATCTTCCTCACCATTTTTTCTCCTTTCTTCCTTCCTCTTTTTACCTCCTTTATAAATGTTATCTTTTTGTACTTATCTGGAACAGAGAGTGAAAAGCTACCATGGACTGTGTATGATTAGAAAAAAAAGTTGACTACACATTGAACATGCCTTAGCATGGACCTCCCATATCCATTATGATGGATTAGAAATGAGAATAATGGAGCATCATTTAAATGTCTTGATTCTTTTCACACACTCATGCACAAATGTGTTTTAATCATATCTCCCCCATTGTCCTTCTTATCTTCTTTCCCTCCCACTGACCTCCTTCTCCTACTCAAGTCTACCTCTACATGTGTGTTTGTGTGTGTATGTGAGTATATGTGTTTGTGTGTGCATGTGCATGCGTGTCCTACTGCATTTAATGCCTCCATGAGAATGTTGGTGGTTATTTACTAGTGACTACACCATGGAAGAAAATAATTTCTCCTTAGCCAGTTATTATTAATTGCTTATAGGGAGGGGTGAGGCCTTATATATTTTTGATGGCGCGTGAATAGGTACAATGTTGTGCAGGTCTTGAGCAGTCAGCCTCAGCTGCTATGAATTCATTGGTGCAATGGCCATGTCATATGCAGAAGGCATGTTTCATAACAGCCATTCCCATCCTTCATCTCTTATACTTTCTGCTCTCTCTCAATCTCTGTTGTTCCCTGGGCCTGAGAGGGGTGACAAAGATGTCCTGTCCTGTTTAGATCCAAGCACTTAGCAACTATAAAATCTTAATTCTGGAAATATATGTAAGAATTATATAATTTTAAAAATTGATGTGCAAATGAAGTTATTAATTGGTCTAGATAATAAAAACCCAGAGTCACATAGAGGAAAATGCTGAGAGATCAGAGAGATGAAGGAACAAGCCACGGCCATACCTTACCTCCTTAGCGTCTCAGCAGACAAGAGAATGAGTTCCTGTTTCTCCCTGATTATATCCACCCAGCTAGCTCACTTTCTATCTATACAGACCACCAGACCTCTATGGTGGCAAGCTCCATTCTCTGACCTTCAGACAGGCTTTATTTGTACAAACAAGATATCACCACATTGAAAGTTTTATAGTATTTGAATTTTTCTACCTAAATTATTATTATCATTAGTGAAATAGTTTTAGTGTGGGTGTATGCAAGAATGCAGAATCCCACAAGAGGCAAGAAAATCTGAAGAGATTCGGAACCAGAAGTGTCCCGCGCTACCGTCTCACCAGCAAGAACGACACGGCACACTCAGGATCCTTCTGCAGTAAAGCTTTAATGCTCTTGAGAGGGAGAGCATAAGCTTACAGGACAGAGAGACCCCAAACACACAAAACCCATCCCTTATATAGGCTAGCAGCCTCTGCCTTGGACGTGTCACCCCCTGACTGGCTGCTGCTCATCGGCCCATATGACGCCACGGGAGAGGCAGGGACCCAGGGTTTGACAGTTACCCAGCGCATGCGCATCTCTCCTGTCTACCAACGATTTTGACAGTTACCCAGCGCATGCGCATCTCTCCTGTCTACCAACCGTACTTGTAACGGCTCCCTACATCTCCCCCTTTTTTATTTATTTTAAACAGAGTCAATTAATAGGAACAGAATTAATGAGGCTTCCCAATTTTCAGAAGGTAGGTCACCCATATAACGAGGGATATAGACAGAGGTTGTACCTCCCAGATCAAAAATTAAGACCATGTGCGAGAGTCGCTATGGGGCTGTCAACTCACCCCGAAGTGACCTTGACCCGTCCTCTGCCGTTTTTCTGGGAAAGGGAGATTAGGGCAGGCAACCCTTATGCAGGACAACATGCCTCCCAGAGAGCCAGGCAACTCTCTGTGCGATGCTTTGCTCGGCATCCCTCATGGGCTGCTCAGACCAGACACTCTACCCTGTGCAATGAGCCTATGCTCTGGGTGTGCAAGAGCTGTCTGACCGGCGGCCTACTGCTTAAGCATTGTTAGCAAAATATCTGTGGAAGCCCCCTGTTCCAAAGCTACAAGCGCTTGGGCGATAACCACCTTGTCCCTCTTATTTTGAGCCCTGAGCCTACAGACCAGCCAAAGAAGCAACAACAGTCCGCAACAAACGGCTGCGCCAAACAATCCCACCCCAACCCATTCTTTGAAATAAGAAACAGCTGAGGCAATTCATGACAACAATCCCTCCGTCAGAGATAAGTCAAGACGAGTGGAGTTGACCTGGATAATAGCAGCTCTCAGCTCCCGAAGTGTCTGCTCAAACTCGGAGGTTCAATTCTGCAACATGAACTGAGAAAGGCTTTTAGACAAATTAGCTGCTTTGGTAAAATTCTCATATTGGATGGAGGTGACATATAGGCCGGGGAGCTTTTGCTCACAGCCTAATTGGGCCATCTGCCACAACATGTCCAACCGCTCCTGCACTAAATCAATGCGCTGGTTTACCAGCATCAGGCCACCCTGTATCTGAGTATTTGCAGAGACCTGCTTATCCAGGGCCTCGGAGACAGTAGCCGACAAGCCATTAATAGCCTGTGCAGTTTGCACCGAGGTGGATAGTGCAAGGGCAGAGGCTGTCACTGCCGCCGTGACCACAGTAGTAGCCACAATGGCGACAATAATTGCTGAGATTCTAAAGTCCCTCTTTTCTCGAAATAATGTCATGCTGCTGGGCGCCTCTATTGGAACGGGCACAAAGCGCGGCATTCGAGTTACCACCGCAAGGGGAAATTTTTGAGCATCCCAACATGAAGTATAGTAACATCTACCGGACTCACAATGTAATTCATTATCTGTAGCACTCTTATTGCTCACAATCCACATAAAAGGAGACCAGACACACACTGGTGTGGTGTGGCATCATAGTTTGTATGTTTGAAGGATTGATACTTTATATCATTGGCAGTCCAACTAAATGACCCAGAGCTATGGCCCGACTGGAGGCTGTTCCCCAAAGACCCTTTCCAGTCAAACTCCAACCGCCCTTTTTTACTTTTACCTCTTTTAAGCATTGCCATAGGTGTAAGATCAGTGCAGCTTCCATTAATGCCACAGAGCAGCCATTGGTCAAACGGGTCAAGGCTGGATCGCATGGGATCCAAGGATGTGAAATTAGTTCCCATACCCATATTGGGGGAAAAATAGAAAGCCCTCAATGGCCCAAGCAGAGCCCCTGGACTGGCATCCAGTCCAGGGTAAAGTCAATCAGGGAAAAACCTGTGCATTATACATCACCGGCATCGGAAGTGGGAACGTTGACATGATTCCCCAACGTGGTTTTCCCTGGACAGCTGGGGTCTTGATCATCATCAGTAACATCAGCTTGCTCCCCCTTTTTATGTGTCTGGTCTGCTGCATCCTTCTGCTCCAGGACTGTCCTGGTAAGTCTTTCAGGGACCCAGAAAGGATTTTCTTCATTCTGCGGGAAAACACAAACAGCTCCCCTGGATCTTATTAAAATAGGATCCGGGCCTTTCCATTCATTGGTTAACACATCTTTCCATTTCACCAGTTCCTTAGGTCGATGTGGGTCTGAGCACTGTCGCTCTGCCGCAGTCTGACCATGCTCATCTGAGTTTAAAAATTTTATGGTGAAAAGTGCCACTGCTATGGCAACTCGTGGCACGGGGGGCAAATCTTTTATTATTCCCCCTCTTTGTTTAATTAAGTATGATTTGAGCGTGCGATGTGTGCGCTCAATGATGCCCTGCCCTTGAGGGTTGTATGGCAAGCCTGTAACATGTGTGACTTGCATTTGTGCACAAAATTGTTTAAACTTCTGAGAAGTATAAGTAGGTCCATTGTCAGTTTTCAAGCATTTAGGCTTTCCCCAGGCACTCCATGCCTCAAGACAGTGTTGAATTACATGGGAGGTCTTTTCTCCAGTGAGTGGTGTGGCATGGAGGACACCAGAGCAGGTGTCTATTGATACATGCACATATTGGAGTTTTCCAAAGGAAGGAACATGAGTGACATCCATCTGCCACACTTGCAATGGCAGAATCCCTTTTGGATTTACTCCGGTATGGCGGACAGGGAGAAACTGACAGCAATTGTGACATTGAGTAACAATATCACGTGCTTCTTTCCTGGTAAGAGAGAAGCGCCTGCGTAGGGTCTCAGAAGTAACATGAAAGTTGTCATGGAAGGCCTTAGCGGCTTGCAGCGGGGGGACAAAAACCGTCGCAGCCAGCCTTGTGGCTTTATCTGCCAAATCATTTCCTTGGCTCATCGGGCCAGGAAGTCCCGAATGAGCCCTAATATGTGTAATATACATGGGAGCCTGTCTGGTTAACAAGCAATCTTGTAATTTTTGGAATAGAGATGCCACTCTGCTAGTGGATCTAATGACTCCAGCCGTCTCCAGTAAGTTTACAGCATTGACCACATAGGAGGAGTCAGAAACAATGTTAAGGGGACCTGGGAATTTTTGAAGAACATCTAATACCACCAAGCATTCTACCACCTGAGGGGAAGTTTCAGCATACTGCTGCGAGAACACCTGGGTACCCACCACATAGGCTCCCAGGCCAGTCTTGGAGCCATCTGTATATACCACCAATCCATCTTTTAGCGGGGTATGAGAGGTGACCCGGGGAAATATGATAGGGTGAGATGCAGCAAATTGTAACAGAGGGTGTTTAGGGTAATGATTATCAATTTTCCCCAAAAAAGGTGGTGACTAATATGGCCCAATCATCAGAGGCAGCGGCCAGTGTCTGTACCTGAAAAGAGTTGTAGGGAACAATTAAAGCCGTGGGATGTCTGCCAAAATGGCTGACAGCGGCCTTCAGACCCCTAAGGGCAAGCTGAGCTATTGCTGCAGGGTACCAATCAATAATCTTTTGCGGGGAGGCATGTGGATGGACCCACAATAAGGGCCCATCCTGCCAAAGCACTGCAGTGGGTAGTTTCTTCGTATTGAACACACAGAGGGAAAAAGGTTGTGATGGGTCAATAGGACATAATTGGGCTTCCTTGATAGCTTCCTCCACTGAGCGGAGGGCTGCCTCTGCGGCGGGTATCAAAGACCTGGGGGAGGTAATATGGGCGTCCCCTTCCAAAATATCAAACAGGGGCTTTAAATCTGCAGAGGGGATCTTTAGGAATGGCCGTAGCCAATTTATATCTCCCAATAATTTTTGAAAGTCATTTAAAGTATGTAATTCGCCCCTATATATTTTTAATTTCTGCGGAAGGATTTTGTCCGGGAGCACCATGGACCCTATAAAGTGCCCGGTATTGGCAATTTGGACCTTCTCTGTAGCAATCTGGAGGCCCCAGAATTGTAGATTTTTGAGTAGCAAGGGATAGGCCTCTTGAAGGACGTTTAATTCCTTATGACACAGGAGTACATCATCCATATAATGTATAACAATTAAACTTGGATATTGTTCTCTGATGGGTCTGAGAGCCTCCTGTACATATAATTGACAGATGGTAGGGCTATTTGCCATGCCTTGAGGTAATACTTTCCATTGAAATCGCCTGTCAGGTCCCTCATGATTAATGGCAGGGACGGTAAATGCAAAGCGAGGCCTATCTGGTGGATACAAGGGAATAGAAAAAAAGCAATCCTTAATATCTAAAATAATTAAGTTCCAATTTTTGGGCAGAGCAGAGAGCACCGGAAGACCTCTCTGCACTGCACCCAAAGGATGCATTTGTTCATGAATGGCTCTTAGGTCATGAAGTAGGCGCCATTTGCCTGATTTCTTTTTAATAACAAAAATTGGAGTATTCCAAGGGGAGGTAGATGGTTCTATGTGCCCCAATGCCAACTGTCCTGCCACAAGGCTGTTTACTGCTTCTAATTTTTCAGAGGTCAATGGCCACTGGGGAACCCATACCGGGTCCTCTGTTTTCCAAGGTATGGGCCGTGCTGCCCCAGTGGCACCTAGGAAAAACCCAGGCCCTGTCTCCCTGGATTTGGATCAGGGGATATGGGTTCTACTTGCCCTTGTTTCAAGCGTCCCAACCCCTTTCCAGTTTCATACCCCATCTTTTTCATAATATTGACAGCTCGCGGCGAGTATTCATTAGATAAAGCGAGCCCCAAGCCCTGTAGCACGTCACGTCCCCACAAATTAACAGGGAGGGGAAGCACGTAGGGGGTGAACTGTCCTTGATGACCTTCTTCTGATTTCCATGTAAGCATAGAGGAACTAATAGTGGGATGAGAGCTATAGCCTAGCCCCTGCAGGGAATGTGATGATTCTGTGACCGGCCAGGATTTCGGCCACCAATGAGATGAGATGATGCTCCGATCTGCCCCTGTGTCCAATATGCCTTCAAAACCTTTACCATTAATCCAGAGCGATAGCTTTGGCCGATCATGAAGCTGAACAACTAGATAAGCAGAGTCTGACCCTGAAGAACCCATCCGTTTATCTCCCATACCATGGTGGGGGTTGCCTGGGAGGAGCAGTAATTGAGCTATCCTATCCCCTCTGCTGATGGAAAATATTCCATTTGGGCTGGAGCACAAAACCTGGATCTCGGGGGAGTGTTGATCATCAATAACACCTGGGTGAACAACCAGTCCCCGTAATGTAAGTGACCCTCTACCGAGAAGGAGACCTATAGTCCCGTCCGGTAATGGCTTGGGGGCTTGAACGGGAATGGGCTGCACCCCCATCTGAGGCATTAATAGGTAGTCGGAGGCGGCACACAAGTCCACCTTTGCTCCGACTCCTGAGGGGCCTCGTTCATCATCCTGGTGACTCTGTTCCCATATTTTGGCGGGCCCTGGAACCGTGGGCCCGACGCCCCGTTTTTTGGAACCTCTATTGGTGTTTCTATAGGGGGAAGAATCCTACCCTTTATATCCCGTACAGAGCGGCACTGGGCGGCCCTATGGTATCCTTTGCCGCAATGAGTGCAGAGTGCTGGTGGCTCTCTCTCCCTGTCCAGCATCCTGCAATCCTTTCTTAGATGCCCTGCCTTTCTGCATTTAAAATAGGTTCTTTTATCTGGCCCCTTAAGGGGGCGCTTCTGAGACTGTAGGATGGCAGCAGCTAACCCCGCATTAGTAAGGGGTCCCCCAAGTTCTCTACAGACCCTAAGCCAATCCTGCAATCTTTTGTTCTTTCTCGGGGATATAGCTGTGTGACATTCCTGGGTGGCCTGTTCAAAAATAAGTTGCTCAACAAGAGGTGCAGCCTGCTAGGGATCACCAAAGATCCGCCCTGCTGCCTCTGTCATTCTTGCTACAAAGTCAGAAAAGGGTTCCTGAGTCCCTTGGATGATTTTTGTCAGTTGATTGTCTGCTCCCCCTTTCTTGGATAGTGCCTTCCAGGCTCTAATGGCTGTACTAGCAATTTGGGAGTAGGCGCCCCAGTGATAGTTAGTTTGATCGGCTGCAAAACGACCCTGGCCTGTTAGCATGTCCAATGTCCATAACTGCTGTTCAGGGGTCAAGGCTCTAGCTTGCTCTTGGGCAGCCTCATGCCAAAGTGCTTTCCATTCCATATATTGGCCCATGCTGATAAGCGTAGCCTTTGCGACCATCTGCCAGTCAGATGGCGTTAGGGCATCCAGGGCAAGTCTATCTAATTGTGCAAGAGTAAAATTGGCCGTGACCCCATATTTTCTGACTGACTCAGCCAACTCTTTTATCTGATTATATTCCACAGGTGCATGTAGCTGCTGTGATGCGTCAATGCCTTCAAAGACGGGAAAGGCAAGACACATTTTTCTTTTTACTTTTTCCGGAAGAAAGGAAAATTACCTTGGGCGCTTCTCATAGGGCAGAGGCACGGAGGGAACCACTTGTGAGAGGGCCGTTTGAAACAGCCGTCTCCGAGTTTTTTTGCTATTTTGCATATGGTCATCTGGATGGTATCTTTCTTCCTCATATTTAGCAGCCTTCTCATCTAGCTCAGCTTCTTCCTCAGTATCTAAGACCTCATCCCCTGAGCTTTCAGAGTCATCGGAGCTAGCAAGATTTAAGGCTTCAAGCTCACGTATAGGGTAAAAGCCAGCTCCTCTCTCTGGTTTGACAGCAGGGGGAGGATCCCTGTGATCTGGTGGATACACCCCCTTGTCACTAGACTCACCGGGGGGTCCTTTTTCCTTCTTGTGGACGGTTTTTTTTCTGCGCGCGCCCAACCTCTCACTACGCTCGGTTTCTGACATGCTACTCTGGACCTCCTCAAGGGTACTTTGACACTTTGCTAACAGGATAGCGGAAAAGATCAAAATGGCCCCAAGGACAAGCACTAAAGCCTCGACACTACTGTCCCAAGGTGGCAACAGTCCCAAGCCAAAGTCCAGAAAAGACATACCTCTCCGAACGTATCTACCTGCAGTTCTGAATCCTCCTTGTAGCCAAGGGGTCTCCGATGGTGCTGACGATGATGAAGTCTTGATTCCCGGGTTTCGGCACCAGATGTCCCGCGCTACCGTCTCGCCAGCAAGAACGACGCGGCACACTCAGGATCCTTCTGCAGTAAAGCTTTAATGCTCTTGAGAGGGAGAGCACGGGAGAGGCAGGGACCCAGGGTTTGACAGTTACCCAGCGCATGCGCATCTCTCCTGTCTACCAACGGTACTTGTAATGGCTCCCTACACAGAAGCAGGTGCTAACATCTGCTACCAACTGGCATATAAAGAAACTGAGGTCAAAAATATTCTCAGACATTTGATTGGGTATCTCAAAGCACACCTGAATCAATCTGGAAAGAAAATACATTTTGCAATTAAAAGATTGAAATTTTAGTCTTTAACACCCAACTTAATGCAAATAAACTTTATGCTTCCCTTATTCTAAACAGTTTTCTTTCTAAATTTGAAAACTCTTAATTTCGCAATGTCATTGCTGGGAGACCAATAACATAAAGACTTTAAGGAGAAAAGACCAGCCTTCATTAATGATAGTGACTCATTAAAAGCTAGATGCTTACTTAAAACATTTCACAGGAATGCTGGGAGAGCTCTTCTACACCATACTCAAGGCTTAATGCTTAACCAGTCTCCGGTTCAGTGCCTTCAGCTCTGTCCTGCCCTGAAGCATGTACTCAGACCTCCATCATTAATGGGTCATTTGTCACACTTGAGTTTTCTTAGCTCACCACTTCTTCAGAATTCAATACTTAATGCCAACATTCTCACTTTTCCACAAAATTAATGTAGCAGTAGGGGAACCTGGTGTACTTTGCAAACATCCAGGAATCATAATTACATACTTAAAACTTGGAACACAGGAGATATTAATCAAAAAGGACACAAGAAAAAAAGCAAAAACGTGTGGTTGTAATTAATGAATTTTAACTGTTCTCCATTTCTGAAATTAAAAGATTATGACTCAATTATGTTAAAGTATTGGGAGAAAAGGAAATGATCTTTTTATTAATTAAAGTTGTTCTTTGACAATTTCATATAAGTATGTAATGCACTCCAGTTATTCTCAAGCTTGTCTGTCTCGTCTCCCTGTTAAACTTCCCCTACTTCCTACACATTCCTACACATTCTACTTCCTACACTTCCTACACATCCTACTTCCTACACATTCATGCTTGTTGCTTTATTTTAGGACTCACTTAGTTTAACCAGTTTAATCCATGTGGCCATGGATTTGGAACCATCCACACAATACATAGTCAGCTCACTAGTAAGTATGCAACTAAAGAAAATGACTTTGTCTCCTCGGACCTATCTGTAGCCAGTACTTCAGCAGAGAGGGATAGGTAGGACCCCATGAACCACTCCCCATCAATGACTGACAGTTGACTGGACCAGTCCTGTACAGGGCCATTGTATGTAAAGGTAGCTATTGTGAGTTCATGATTTCAATAATTATGCCATTCCTGGAAGACATTTCATAGTACTTACATTCCTCTGGCCCCGTTCACTGAGGCTAAATGTCTTATTTAGGACAAGAATGCAACAGTCACTTATTTGTGACACCTTAGGGGAAAAAAATGATGATTAATGAAAAAAATTTAATTCCAATGGTTTTACATAAGCTATCCAATTTAGTCTTCCAAAAATCCTACAAGGAAGGTATTATATCTTCATTTCATTTGTAATTAAATTGAGACTTGGAGAAGTTACAATTAGTATTTACTTACTGCATATCTCAGCATTATACTTTATATGTATATATTACAATATATTATATTATGAAGTACTATATATAATTATATGTATAACTGTATATTATACTTGAATTGTATTATATTTGAATATATATTCAAATCCAGGAACATCCATCCAACCTCATCCTGGAACCCTTAAAATAACCATGCAACCTCTGTCCTAAAAATAATCGAGAGTGCCATTATTAGGACCATTGATCAATAGTTTCCCTTTAACATGAGCAATATAGTTAAATATACATTATTGACTATACTTACTCTAGGAGGAGAAGTTGTCCAAGACCAGTAATTCCAAGCTTGGCAAAACACCAAAATTTTCTGAAGAGCACTTAAAAATATTCCAAGTCAGAACCTCTGTGAATGGTCACAGAGTCTCCATAAATACAGAATCTCAAGGCAGGTTTCAAATATCATCCAATTAGGGAACAAAGAACATGACCCACTAGAAACATCATGCATTGTAGGTTTTTCAAATTTCATCATTCTTTACTTCACTCCTTTTTAATATATACCTGCTGGAGTAGATATATTGTCCTTCTTGGATATAAGCACAACCCATTTCAATGAGGGAAGGGAATTTGAAGCATTCTCATTCACCTTCCTAGCTGGAAACATCACTGAAGCCTAACAAAACCACGTTAAATAAATTTTAAAAAGAATCTGATACCTTCTTCCCATGAATTGCAGGACGTTGTCATGGAAATTAGTGTTTTGCAGACTTTACGATGAGGGCCTATGGAAGTAGAGAGTGCCCATAACCAAACAGCATGGGTGTGAAAATGAGTACAGAGCAGAAGGCAATCTCTAAGTCAGGAAGTACAAACACAACAGTGAACTACCAGAAACTAGGGGTTGGGTGTAGTACAGATCAACTGACTCAGAGAGCTAACTCGCTCAGTTCAGGCTAGTGTCTGACTCTGAGGAAAAAATATAAGGAGAAAGGAAGGAAAAAAGGGAAGGAGGAAGGGGGTTGGGAGGGGGAGAATCTGGAGGAAAATAACATCAATCTTTTGTCTTCCTAATATTAATCTTTATTATATACTAGAAATGTATATTTAACAAAGTTATCTAAAATAGATAAGCAACAGCCAAAATATCTTCCTGCTACTCCCAGTGTCAGGCCTGGCATTGCAGCGCCTCTGGAATAGAGGGATTCCCCCCTCCCTCTTGTTTCTACTCTGAAAGGTAGAAGTGACTGTTTCTCTATCATATGGCAAATATCAGATATGGGTTCCCAAGTCTAAGGAGATGTTTCCAAAGAACTTTACCTCAAGATACAAACTATCTCATAAACCCTGTGGTTGTTCAATTTAAAATATTTTAGAGTCAGCCCATGAGGGGTTCCTGTGTTATTTGTCATGTGACATCCTTTAGCCACATGTCCACATTTTTAGTTGGCAAGGACTTTAGACTTATTTATTCTCAAATAACAGACTTACTTTCCAATTCTCAATAAAATGATTTTATAAAACCACCATTTTGCCCATATTTTAATCATTCACATTATATAATCTGTTTTGGGGTTATGTCTTTGACTTTCATGAAGCAAAGACAAGATATCTGAGCATTAAAAACATTACATAGATTATGTCAATGTGACTAATGCTGAACTGATTTTGTAATATTTCCAAATGTTGGGATATTTGATAATTTAAGCTACCAAATTTAAGCTACCACACATATTTTCTCTCATTTTGTTGTAGCATGGCCATGCTATATTTTAGAGGAACGCAACATGAATTATTTACTGCAGTAATCTACACAATTCAGTGTTGGTGTCAAATGGAGGCACAGGGCACACAGGGGAGGTTGTGAGAGCCTCGGAACTTGATTCAAATCTGCAGCCACCTCCAGAACACTGATTCAATCCAGAGTGCCAGAGCTGCACACAGTATGCCTCCTTGTGCTAGAAGAATCCAAGGCAGAGGGAAAATCCACAGAAACAATTTGAAATTATGACATAGATTTAACATGCAATCCAGTGAACAATGTAAAATCTCCCCACAGAGGAACACAGGCTGTGTGTATGTGGGGGCAGTTAAGTCAAACATAATTATACTTTTTTTTCATCTTGATTGATTCGTCATTGCTTATCTACAAAGCCACAGGACAACAACAGAGAAGTCCCTGGTGTGCAATATTGTACAAATGGTTTTATGGAGAGAGATGAGGTCAGATGCTTTGTTTCCTGACCAGTTTGTAATATGGGCTGGTTCAAGATGGTTAAAAGTATCTACACCCATGCTATTCATGCTCCAATTCCATCTTCTCAGCCTCAACACCTATACTCCCTAGAGCCCCTCTCCTTCTCTAAACTAAGGACTCTTTCAAAAATGTGAATAAATAATTCCTGTGGAGCCATCAGGAACCAGGAACTGCTCTGTGTCCTAGAAGATAAAAGAAGGACAAGAAGGACGGGTGTGGGCATTTCTCCATGTGCTTTTGCTCTGGTGAAAGGTACCGGCAGTAGTAGTGTGTAGTTTGTTTGGCAGGGGCAATCTTCTGTACACCTCTGTTCCAGCACGGAATTGTCACTGGTCAAGCCTCCCTTGTACTGAGCAGAGCCCATCTGAGTAACCTTGAGCAACATAATGTGAACAGAAATGATAACAAGCATTTTAGGAACCTACTGTGCCCCTGGTTATCCTTCCCCTATTTCCTCCTCAATGCAGAGGACTCAGAATTCCTCTGCAAGAATGTGGGTGCCCAAATCCCAGGTGAAGGAAAACTAGCCCCCAACTAACAAGGGACCTTCTAAAGAAGCATGTAACGACCACAAGATATGTTCACTCACAGAAACATGGAGCCCTTGTGCTTACAGAGTTAGCCATTAAGAAATATTGCGTAATGGATGGTCATAGCCACCATGGAGAACAAACAGTAGGACATAGAAATGTCACAGATAATGTTATTCATCTAAACAGAGTGCTCAAGGAAGACCTCCTTGTCCACAAACTTGAGCAGAGCAGAATGAAGTAGCAATGTGAAAACTGCAGATAATACAGTAGGCTCAACCACCCTGGGGGGCAGGGTGGGGGGATGGGACATGTACTACATTCAAAGACTTTCATTAAGGCCAAGATGGGGACCTGGGGAATTAAAGAACAGAGACTGCTCTTAATTGCTGTGACATCTCTCCAGGCCTCATACTATTGCCTTGTCATCTACATATATAATAAATGCACATTGATCTAGTTCATGTCCCTCATTGCCATTTTCCTCTTCCTCTCCTCTCTGGTTCTCTTCCTCTCCCAACCAGTCTTCCTTCTTCTTCTTCTTCTTCTTCTTCTTCTTCTTCTTCTTCTTCTTCTTCTTCTTCTTCTTCTTCTTCTTCTTTTCTTCTTCTTCTTCTTCTTCTTCTTCTTCTTCTTCTTCTTCTTCTTCTTCTTCTTCTAAGATGTATCTACAATGAACTTTTTTGCTATCAAGAGGAACAGGGTACTGAGGACAAGGTCAAGGCAGATATCGTTTTTTTGTTAAGACCAGACATATATTTTATGTAGGTGGCAATGATTCAGTAGAGAAGAACATTAATGATGGAGAAAAAAGTAAATCTATCCAGAGTCTCCTTCAGGAGGGAAAGGCAAGTGCACAGTCACAGGAGCCAGCTTTGAGTAGGAGATGGGCCAGCTCAGCAGTCCCTGGGGAGATAAGATCGGGTCTAGGGCATCTGCTGTGGGCTGTGGAGGTGCAGTGTAGAGCCATGCAAAAGGCCCCTCTGCTGATCCTGTTTTCTCACTGAAACAACTACCCTGAAAGTGTCCCGAGTTCAGTCATCCCAAATAAGACCAGGCCAAGTGGATGTGTGTGCATGGGTCCAGCCTGTGGCAGCTGGGCAAGTGTAAGGTAGAATACATAGATTTGGGGAAAACGTGGGTTCGTGGTGTTTGAACTGTAGTAGTAAATGGTTTTTTTGTTTTGTTTTGTTTGTTTTGTTTTGTTTTGTTACTCCTTTTGCTTTTTGAGATTCCTGCCACCCAGCTCCCAATTAAATCACACACAGAAGCTTATTCTTAGTTATGAGTGACTGGCCTTAGCTTGGTTTATTTCTAGCCAGCTTGTTTATCTTAAATTAACCCGTCTACATTTTCCCTCTGGGATTTTTGTCTTTCTTATTTCTATATATCTTACTTTCCTTCTTACTCCATGACTGGTTGGATGGCTGGGCGGCTGGGTGGCTGGGTAGCTGGGTGGTTGGGTAGCTGGGTGGCTGGGTAGCTGGTTGGGTAGCTGGGTGGCTGGGTGGCTGGGTGGCTGGGTAGCTGGGTGGCTGGGTAGCTAGGTGGCTGGCCCCTGATGTCCTCCTCTCCTTGTTCTCTCACTCCTCTTTCTCCTCATCTCTCCTTCTATTCATCCACTCTGCCTGCCAGCCCCGCCTATCCTTGCTCCTGCCTCCATATTGGTCATTCAGCTCTTTATTAGACCACCAGGTGTTTTAGACAGGCAAAGCAACACAGCTTAAAAGAGTTAAGAGTTAAACAGATGCAGAATAAACAAAAGTCACACACCTGAAAATTGAATCTTTAAGATTAAATTGAAGATGATAACGATATGGGGTGAGGGCTGAGGGCCTGAAAACAATTGTAATGATACTTCATAGGATTTGGGCAACTGATATCACAGAAAGCTGGAGGGATCAATAAGTTCCTGGTCCTTGTGTGATTCAAGAGTGAGCAAAGTCAAGGTCCTAAGGCAAGTTATCTTGAAAGCTAAAGGGAGTGTGACTTGGAGGAGTGATGCAGACAATAAGACTACTTTCCGTTCCTCAGGGTTCTGGGCATTGCAGACTTATCCTGGAATTTACGTTTGCCACCCTTTTTGTTAGAATTCTTAATTTCTCATTGATCCATCTCTAGATCAGACAGCATCTCCTGGTTCAGCTTCCTCCAGTCCTCCACATTGAATGGAATCTTCTGTGTCCTTGTGTGTGGTCCTCTTACACGCCATTCAGAAGCTTGTAATCTTTCGATAGGTGGATAAAACAATGCTCACTCATCTGCCCTTCCTAATCCACGGCCAAGAGCCTCAGAACACTACAGCCCCACACCCTCCCTCCACTGCCCTTCTCTGATCATTTTTCCAGTCAAGGTGATTGCCTTCGAAGTATAAACTGGGTCATGCTATCCTCCTGCTTAGAGCCCTTAATAGACTTTCCAATTGCTCTTAAAGAACGAATTCCTTCCATTGGATATATAGCCCTGCGGGTCCAATTTAAAGCCATTCTTCAGCCTCCCCACTCACTCGCCTCTTTCTGCTTTTTATTTTCTAGCTACCTTGAGCTCACCGGACTTCTAAAGCACCATAGTTCTCCCTGATCTCAACATCATCTCAAATTCATTTTCCTCCATCTGGCACTCTTCCTACCCCTTAGACAGCAGTTCATGGATCACTCCTCAAGGAGGCCGCCTGCCATCCCAAGCTAGGTAAGAATGCTTGGCCACACTTTCACACATCACTCTGCCCCTCCTGCAGCACCCTGGGGGCTTTCACAACTGTACCGTTATCTGTGCAGCTACTTAGTTGTGTTCTCACAAGACTTCCAAACTCCCATGAAGACAACGGCTCTTTATTACATTCTCAGCATCTTCCATAGTCATTGACTCATAAAAGTGCTTCAAAAATATCTACTGAATGAATGAACAAATAAAAGAGCCTAAAATTTTACTTAATATTCTCTAAATTACAGTCAATTTGTTTCCCGTTGGTATTTATAATTCATATGCTAAAAAGGACATGATCAAATTCATGCCCATGCACACACACGTGTGTGTGTGTGTGTGTGTGTGTGTGTGTGTGCACGCGCACATTCTGTGTTAATGTGTTTCCACACAGATCTTTAAAAACCCTTAACCAGACAAGTCAGTTGTAGTTTGCAATTTACAATCTAGACCTTAATTCTTAAAGAGAAAATAATGTATATAGTTAAGCCACTTGTGGTTTATTCTGAAATATGTGTTTCCAGGAAATATTGCTGAACTGTGTATAAAGATCTCATCTCACTGGAGTTTCCCTGCATAGAATATATTGATACAATAGTAAAGGCAGGAGTATTTTTTTGTGTGTGTGGATGCAATTGAGAGTTTCCTCCTAAGCTTATCCTGTTTTACACATGGCAGTGGAATTTTTCATAGTTAAGCACTTGTGTGATAGCGAATACATCGTCTTTTCAGGGAAATTACACATTTGTTCACTTTGTCTCTCTGACAAACAGAAAGTATAAATGGCAGGCATACAAAAGTACATAAAATAAGGCAGGTAGTAATGCTCATCTGAACATATGTATATTTTCTGCTCAGTTTTCAATTATTAAGCCAACAGAAATGTGAGAAATCCACAGAAATGTGAGAAATCCTTGAAGTGTTTCCTTCTTATTATTAAAATATTCTATCAGGTCTGGAGAGATGGCTCAAGCAGTTAAGAGAACTATTGCTTTTCCTGAAGACCCAGGTTCAATTCCCAGCACGCTCGTGGCAGCTCCCACCCATCTGTAACAGCAGCCGCAGGGTACGTGGCACCTTCTTCTGGATTTCTTGGGCGATAGAACACACACACATGTATATATTCAGGCAAAGCACTCATGTGCATACAAATAGACAAATAATTTTTTAAAAAGGACTTTATGTAGGAAGTAATTTGGAGAGAATGGGTGTTGGGATTTTTTTAAAAAGCAGTGCACAAGAGAAAGACACTATGAGACAGAGTTCAAGTGGAGGGGCTTTTTATTAGGAGAAAGGAATTATAAAATGGAGGAAGAGGAGTGGGGAGACCAGCCTCTGGGACAGGAGCAGTAGGAGAGAGGAGAGGCAGAGAGAGAAATAGAGGGGGGAGGGGGAGGGGGAAGAGGAGAGGGATGAGAGGTGAGCAGGCCTTTTTAAAAGGGAACATAGTGAATGTGCTCTTAGTGGCTGCAGCTGAGGGCTTATCCTGCCAGAGCTCCAAAAGCAGGCCAGTGCAAATGCCTAAATACTGACAATGGGCACAATGGAACAGACACACCTGTACTCTGTGCTTTGGAAGCTGAGATAGGAGGTCTAATGTCAGTTGAGGTCAGCCTGGTCTACATAGCAAGTTCAGGCCAGATAGGGCTATATAGAAAGACTCTGGAAAAGACAAAGAAAGAGGAGCTATTTCGAAGAAATTTTTAGAATGGTTTAATTTGATAAAAGAAAGGTTATTTTAGCAAAAGTAATGGTATCCAGTGCTGGACACCCCTTTTTTCAACCTGTCAACAAGCAATTCGCTATTCTTTGCTCTGAGGACACTAAGACGGGCAAAATGCAGTTCAAGTTCAAGTTGTGGCTCTGCTGAGGGGCTCCAGAGAATTGGCCCTTGCCGCAGCCACCAGCGTCCTGCAGACACATCTGCCTCTATGGAGCAGGAAGCGCTGTGCTTAATGTTACGTCATTGCAACAGCACCTTTCTTGCCACCTTTTTTATCACAGCATCGGAACGCTCCTACTCCACAGGCCAGCTTCATGCCCTAAACGTCTAGAGCTGACTCTGACACGCATGCGTTCACGATCAGTTTTAGAAACTGACATATTATTCAGAACCCGATGCTTCTGGGCCCATGACTCATCGTCTCTCTCTTTGCACCGGGAGTTCAAGTGAGATGGAGATCAGGGCGGCTGTTAAAATTTACAATTACGCTTCCCATGATGCTTTGTTTGAACTGATATTGGTAATGTTGCTGTTTTTATACTTAAAGACCAGATTTATTTTTTGATATATACTTCATCTTCTATTTTAGAAATTAGTCTCAATTCTTGATATTATCCTGGTCTTTCGGTAGCTTTTGGTCAAGCATTTTAAAACTGACTTGAGTGAAGGAAGACATGAGAGTGTTTGAAGTTTCAAGGCAGCATAAGAAGGATGTCAATCCTTAGTATTGCTCCAGAAGACAAGAGAGCATTTGGGTCTTATCATGACTTGAACTTGGTCAAGAAGAAAGAGGAGAATGAAAAGGAACAGGAGGAGAAGGAGAAACCCTGATTAAAGATTGGTTACTGGGTTCTGACCTTGGGATCCACAGCCACTAGTGGCCGACCCTTGCACACTGACTGCTCTGCCCCCGCCCCATGACTAAGCTAGTTGGCAAGCACCCGGAATCTCAGTTGCTAGAAGGCTGAGAGCTACTGGTATCAAGCCCACTAGAAAGTGCTGGTTCACTTTCTTAGGTCGTGTGTGTTCTAGTTTCCTTTACAAAAGCAACTCAGTGGAGTAAAGGTTTGCTTCATTTTACAGGTACAGTTTCATCACTGAGAGTCGGGGCAAGAACTTGAAGGAAAAACCATGACGGGATGCTATTTGCTGGCTTGCTCTTGGATGCATGCTTAGCTTTCTTCCTTCCTTCCTTCTTTCCTTCTTTCCTTCCTTCCTTCCTTCCTTCCTCCCTCCCTCCCTCCCTCCCTTTCTTCCTTTCTTTTTAAATTAAATTATTTTTCAAGTAATATATTTTGATCATGCTTTTCTCCTTCCCTCAGCCTTTCCCAGGTCCTCCAGAACTCCCTACCCACCCAACTCTTTGTTCTTTCTCTCTCTTTCAAAAACTGAAAGGGAAAAAAACTCAAAAATGAAAATCAAAACAAACAGGCAAAGGACCAATAAGACAAAACAAAAATCTATTGCATTCTTTTTGTGTTAGCCAACCGTTCCCAGGCCTGGGCCTGCCTGGATTGTGGTTGATATACCCAGTGACGTTCCATGGGGAAAACTGAAACTGATTTTCCCTTTGCCAGTTGGCATCAACTGCAAATAGCTTTTTGGTTAGGGAGGGATAGTGGATCCACTTCTCCCTGTCATTTCTGGGACCCCATTACCTAGCTTTCTTATATAGCCTAGAACCACCTGTCCAGGGAGTGGTACAGCCCACAGTGCTCCACGAAATCCTATAGCAATTAGCAGTCGAGATAGATAGTCCTTCGTAGACTTGCCTACAGACCAACATGAAAAAGACAATTCCTCAACTGAGATTTTTTTCCAGGTAATTCTAGGCTGTGAAGTTGACAGTTAATCCTAACTAGAACATGGTCTCTCTCCCTCTCTCTCTCTCCCCCCTCTATCCCTCTATCCCTCCCTCCCTTCCTCTCCTTGTGTGTGTGTGTGTGTGTGTGTGTGCACATGTGTGTCTTTATCACCCATTGAACTCTCCTTAAACAATGCAGACATGCCCGTGCTGTAAGTACACTTGTTTTGAACAATGCAAGGCTCAGAATTCCTTCTAATCTCTGATTCAATTAATGAAAATGTGTTCAAGGCATTATAACCTGATGTTGACCCACACACAGCCCTGCGGAGAGGGAAAATGAGCCTAAGACACCAAAGGATGGTAGTTGATCAGAGTTAACCCTTCTCCACCTGACTTGTCATTAGTTTGTAGTGACAAACCTTCCAATGACACCCAACTCTACATACTTCCCACAGCCTTCTGAATGAATGAGGGGCATTATTGCTTAGTCCAGGAAATCAGCCTTACAGATGACTGCCTTTATTTTCATATATCCCATGCCTTTATTTCCACAAGCCCAAGGATAAAGAGTAGAGGCAGGTGTTTCCTCTAAGCATTTCCCAAGGACATCATAAACTCCTACACGGATCCTTCAATCTCCTTCCCCAGAGATCCCACACCCACTGAACACTAATGAACTTAAACAGCTTCTCCATCCATCTTAGTTGGCTTTCTGTTGCTGTGATAAAAACCACAATCAAAATCAACTTGGGGAGAAAAGGGTTTGACTTATATGACCTCATCACAGTCCATCATTGAGGGAAGTCAGGGCAGGGACCTGAAGTCAGGAACTGAAGCAGAGGTTGGGAGGGATGCTGCCTACTGGTTACTTTCCACGGCTTGCCTAGACTGCTTCCTTATATAACCCAGGACCACTTGTCTAGGGTGATGCTGGGCCTTCCACATCAACCATTAATGAAGAAAATGTCCTTCAGACTTGCCTATAGGCAAGCCAATCAAGGAGGTTTCTCAATTGAGGTTCCTCTTTCCAGCTAACTCTGGCTTATGTGAAGTTGACAAAAACAAACAAACTAACTAACCGTGACACCATCTCTCTGAATCCAGGAAGAAAACGCGTATTTCCCAAATGCTTAGGAGGCAGAAAGAGGGGTTTGATGTGGGGAGCAATCCCCCAGAGCATGCAGTGAGCTTCAGGGGCATAGCAAGGCTATCTTCCTGACTCATTTGGTGGGGCTGAAGACGGATTCAGACGGTTACCCATCCCTTATCATATGTGCTGGTGGAAATCCAGCCTCTTAGGCCCTGATACACTGGGAAGGTGGCACCATAGACCCTCTACCCTCCTTGTTCCAGCTATGTGGCATCCTCCACAAACAGCACTTGTACCCAACCTGACTTGGGGCTTATGAGGTTTGGGTCCAGACCAGTCATAAACCCATGGCCAGCCACAGTAGCTAATCAAAAATAAATAAATAAATCTTTCCTCTACCTCACCTTGAGGGAGGGAGAGTGGACCAGGCCAGGAGGCGGAGGCAGGTTTCCCCTCCCCCCCCCCATTGCATGCCTTCCCCCCTGCATCAGCTGAAACAATTGTTGTCACCTTAAAAGCTGAGTTCTGAGCTCACACACTCAGAAGTGTTGCCAAGGACACACAGATTTCCTGGATCATTTTCAATTACTGAAGGAAGGTGCCAATTGTTAAAGAAAACTAAAAAATACCCACCAGGGCTGTGAGATCTTTTCATTCCCCCCTCTTTAAGTAATTTGTTCTGATTGCAACTATTTCAAAAGACAAGATTACATACCAGGGAAGCACAGAGATGGAGAAAGGGTAATCTGTCCCCTGCTGAGGCTGTATCAAGCTCAGCTCCGTGTTTGAAAGCAAGGGCCAAATTCCTTCACTGCACTGATGAAACCTTGTTAGTCCTGAGCACCAATGCTGAGCTGAGCTAGCGAGAAGAGGCTGGGCCATCGGCAGAGGGGAAAGGGGCAGGGGGCTGGTGCATTTGGCCTTCTTAAAGAATGGGAATGTAAATATTTACTAAAAATAAAACTGCTGTCATTAGGCGAAGAAAGGACAAAGTTGAAATCTAACATCACTCAAATGAAAAAAGACAGGAGCCATGTTTGCAAGTGGTAGACTTAAATATGTGTGTTTTCAAACGTCGTCTCTCTACCCCACCCCATACACACGTTGCCAATTCTCTTTAATTGTCCCCGAGTGACCCTTCCACTGAGGTGGTACTTTCACAGTAGACTAAGAGTGGGCTATATTGTTTACAAGTGGTGAGTAGTTGTTACAGTTCCTGTCAGAACAAATGGCCTTCCAGCTGGCAGAGGGGAAAACAGCCTGTCTATGCATTGAAAAGATCCAGGCTCCATTAATGACCAGCACCAAGCAGAGACAAACAGCCTGGCCCAGAAATGCACACGGCAGCGTGATCACCCGCCACTGCATTCTTGCCCGGGTATAACAACCATAGAACTGCAAACATCTCGGGCAGAGCACACTTTTTGGATCTCTGCTAAAGATGAGGGCAGGAAACATAGGTCACAGAAGCAGCTAGGTGTCCACGTTACTCAGTGATTACATGAGATGTAAGCAAGTAGAGCTCCCATAAGAAATGTAGTAATCCACACAAGGAAGCAGAGGTTCCAGCTGACCCAGGGCAAAGAAGAAAGTTCTAGAACTACAAATCCAAAAGAAGAGGCGTGGTAATAGAAAGAACAGATTTCCCCCTGGGGAAGCCTATGCTGCGCGGATAGCCCCTAAGATTCTTTTGGCCCTGCATTTGCTGAGTATGAAAGTAAGACCTTACATGGGAACTGTGTAGGCCCAGGAAGCATGCCAATGCATACAGGTGTGCTATTGTTCACTTGATTCTTGCCCCATGTGTTTTCTGTCTCGTTATCTAATAGATTTGATGGAAGAATGAGCAGCAACTGTGCAAGTGTGCCTACATCAAAAGGCAGAACATTGGGTATTTTAAAGTTATGGGGGGAAAAACTTCTCATTTTAAAGTTATCAAAAAAAAAAAAAAGTAATTGGAGTTTTTCAGAATCGCTAATGCCAGGATTCTTGGTTTTATAAGGGTGGAAGCCAAGTGAAACTAAGGTGTCTTCCATCCCCATCCTGGCCTGCTCCAGCCAGGCCAGGATCCCAGGCCATGACCTAGACAGCACTGACCCCTGCTGCAGGCCGGGAATGACAAGAAAGATACACAGACGAAGAAACAGCGTCACCTAGTGGCGATTTATCAGTTCCCAAACCACGTTGTGATGCAATGGCACTGTTTCTTTTTTTGAGCCCTAATTTCCCAAGACAATATATATTTCAGCATGTTTTTTTTATCTTTCCCGGCTTTCCAAAGCTCAAGAATCTAAAAGTGGGATGCCACCCAACACCCGCCTCGCCTAACGCGTTTTTCAGACTCTTCTTATGCAGATTTTCCAGCGCAGACGCAGACGCCATATCCATTCCAGCTAGTGACCTGTACGCGTCTTGCTTCACGTTTTCAGCAAAATAACACTTTTAAGTGTGCCTTCAGGCCTTTTATCAAATAGTGGTAGAATCAATGTTATTCTGTTTTGTGTGCAGGGTCTAGATTCTGCTGTCCCTTAGATGCTGGGCCAGGAGAGACTGCTTGCTCTTTGCTTCCTATCCCTGAGTCGGGACCCATAGTTCATGTTGGACGAAGGAAGGCCTTTCAGTGTGGCGGCTTTAAGGCCATGCATGCTCCTGTCTGCAAACTCCACTGCTTTGACAGGAAGCTGAATAAATTCACAGGTCACCTCAGAGTCAATTTTGGTGGATTCATGCTTCAATTTGTCCTTTGGACCTTTGTGTGGGGGCGTGGGTGGAGGAGATATGCATTGTTTATATCTCCCCAAGAGAAGGCATTTTTGCAACACTGAGAAAGAACCAAGAGTCCAGGAAGAAGCCAGAGGCGAAATGAGATAGAAAGGCAATTTCAAACCACAGTAGGAGGATGCTTAAATGCCATTCGGAAGAACTTGGCCTTAATGTACAATTAGATTCCACCAAATTATGTAGCACAGCCGAAAGACTCCATGCAGGTCTCTGGAAAACACAGCACTTTATTCATCCTGGCCATTTCAAGCTATTTCCTCCACAAAAATGGCCCCTTCATTTAATAGCCAGCAAAACAGAAGCCCTGAAAATGAGTGGCCTGTCAATATTGGGACAAGAATTTAGATATGTTGGTCCATTTTGTTGTCACTGAAAGACAGGTGCAACACAAAATATTTTTAGAAGAATAAAGTAATGTCACGCCAGAAACTTCCTTGTTGCCCTTCCATTTTTCCCCTGTTTATCTGCTTAAAATATGCTTGCATATTCACACTGTCCTTTGCTATCACATCATCTCCATACAGTATGTGTCTCCTTTCTAAGCAAAATGATGCTGCACTTAAAACATTCAGGTAAGAAATACAAGCACTTCCATGAGACATGATTTCCAAAAACAAGGGAAAGTAAGCCATTGTGGTCTGAGAAAGATGGGCTACTAAAGCATCAGAAGAGCATGGCTGTGTAAGTCAGAGCGAGAAAGATGGGCTACTTAAAGCATCAGAAGAGCATGGCTGTGTAAGTCAGAGGAAACGATGGTAGGCATCATCAAAAGGTAATAAAAATAGGAGCAAGATACCACTACACTACTACAACATCACCATGAAGCCCATTATTGTGCATGCTAACATAAAAAATAATGAAAATGTGTTTAATAAGACAATCATGGCAATCAACTCTAACTTGATGATCAAGAAACCACATTTTTTTAATAAGAACTTTGTTCATGAACTTGGTCAACATTTTCTATTTCTGCAGTGCTCATAAAAATTAGAATATTTTCTGCTAACATCTTGACAGATAGACCGCCCCGTCACTCCTGCTATCATTCCTTTCCTTAACTATACCCATTCAAATGTCCGGTCTCGAAAAGCTCTACTCCATCTCCAGTGACTTGCCAACACATAATACAAAGTGTGTGTGTCTGGGGTGACATATTATTTTTCTCCAAATGAGCACAAGACACTTCTCATAGAGCTGAAAGCTAAACCCCTGTGATACCGTAGTGCATTGGCTGATGCTATTAATGTAGATTTTATGTAGAGGCTAGCACTCCATTCATCAAGTGAGGTAGGGTACAAGATGGGCTGTCATGGCTCTGAAGCTGCCAGACCACAGAGTATAATAAATCAGCACAGATTCTCCTTTGCCTAGCTGGAGTCAACTGGCACACTAGGATGTGTCATTCCTAAATTCTCCTAGAAATGTGGCTGCCTGGGCTGACCATAAGGATGTGGAAATGCCCTGAGGCCTGACAGATGTTTCCAACTTCCTACATTCCTACAACAACTCCACTGGCACTCTGCCCTTTTCAGAACTGTCTCCAGAGACCATGCAGCTTGAAGACTCCTGGATTATATAAACATGTCTGTAGCCGTTGGCTCACCTTTGTCAGTTGTAAATAGAGCCAGTGACGAAGACTCCCAAAGTACTCTGTCTTCATGCTTGCCTTTCTGAGAGTGTCTGCTATGATTTCAACTGCTTGACATGAAAAGTTAAAACTTTACACACTCAAAACAGAACATAGGACTCACTGGACTAAAATTCAGAATCCCTGTATTATTACAAGGCAGAGACATCAGATCTCTAGGCTAGCTATAATAAACTAAATGCCATAACAAAAAAATAAGTGTTCATTCACTGGTGTGCAATGATCAAGGAAAATTGTTCCTTCACTGGAGCCATATTTTGGGAGAAGAATTGGAGAGGAACAAGTTCATTGAAACAACTTTGAAATGTTAGGCCATAAGTGGACACTTTCATTGAGCCAGATATGGTGCTGTGATTATAGCCCGTGCTCATGGAATGTAAAGGTAATATATAATTTTAAAAAGGAGCCACTCTGTCTTGGGTTTAAAGCAATAGGAGTCTCAAAGAGGAAGTAGTGCTTAAACAGAGACTGAGTTTTAAATGGGGAAGCAGAGAATCAATGTACTTCCCACACAGAAATGAAGAGAAATAGCCTAGAAAGAATTGGAGGTCTTTGACCTGCGCAGGAATGCCAATTTAGACTAGCCCTACTTAACTCTCTTAACTATGTTTCCATAACTCTACTAAACCTAACAAAGATATTCCTCAAGAACAACCTAGAGGTTACATTGTTACATCTAATACCTACAAAGGATAGCCGTTGAGTTGACTTATAAATAAGATTTTGGGAACACAGGCACGGCAGCTCATTTTCATATTCTTGGATTTTTTGTCAGTGAATATCAAAGCCAAGGATCTTCCAGAAAGAATGTCTGGGTCATAAGAGAACCTGAACAAGCCAAGTTCTTGAACTCTGTGGAAGGTGTCCCTAAGAAGGTGATGGCCTTTCACACTTAAAGGTCCTACCCCAAACAAACGAGTGGAGAGAGCACTGCTTTGTAGGTATTCATTGGGTCTAGGAGCTGGAACCTGATAAAGACCATCTGCATTGTGTAGCCCCATTGTAGTGTGTCTACTTAAAGGCTCTGTGTGTTGGCAGTGCATCTCTTCTCTACTGCCCTTTCCAGTCCCAGAACCTTTTACTGAAGTTGTTCACTGTCTCTTGCCAGGTTAAAGCATGGCATTTGTATTTCTAGAATACTAGTAAGCCATAGGTAGCCTGAGTCCATTGCTCATCTCCAGCTAGAATCAGATAGATACTAAATCCCTCATGTTCCTTTGGTCTAGAGCAGTCAGCTATGTGAATCTAGTCATGGTGGAAAGTGGACCCAAAACAAAACTATCACAGCAGCCTAGGGGCAGCACAACCACAGCCATGGCCTAAGTGATAAACTCAGATCAAGTATTAAGTGTCAGAACTCCTCTCCTAGACAAACAAGAACCTATAGACCTTTAGACACTAGTCAGGTAGGACCAGGAGTACTATGATGTGGGCCACCAGTAATGGAGCTGAGAATGAACAGAATCAAAATAAACATCAAGCAGGCAGTCCCTGCGAAACATCCATTATAACAGGCATGATAGAAATATAACCTGTAAACATTCAAGAGAAGAAGTTAGATATCAGAAGTGCCAAATGGATGCTAGAGACAGAGCATGCCAAGGGACTCAGGTAGTGCTGGTACAGACCTGTGGCCTTCATGTGTGAGCAGACAAGTGATTGGATGGCCTGCTAACCATATTTCACTTTCTGGGTGCAGTGAGGAACAAAATCTATAATCACCATGTGAATACATTATGAAGTGTTGGATCACATTCCAAACTATGCAACAGGCACTTAAGGTCATTATCTTTGCCAGGGACTGTGTCTCACTGAGCAAACAATTTCTGAAACCAAATCCTCATGAGCTCTAATACAGAGACTCAGCCTCCCAAGAAAGCTCAGGAGATGAAGTTCAGAATGTCTGGGTCTTCTATGGGAAGGTTGGAGAAATGTAAATTACTGAGCTGCCACATTCTTTATATCTACAGCCAATGTTCAGGATGCTATTGATGAAAGAGCCCACGTACATCTCACGTCAAAGGCTTTGCAATGGGAGACAGAAAACCTGGCTCTGCCCCTGATTAGATCCTCCAGTTTCCAGTCCACAGTGCCTTCCAGAATTAATACCCTACGGTTATTCATAAATCAAGCTGTGCATTATAATGAAATATGCTGGCAAAAGACAGGCCCACGAGGGCTTGTATAATTCCCTTAAAATCAATTATTAATGAATGTTTGACTTGCAGACTTCGTGTGTAAGTACTGGCCTGGTGCCCACAACGTGATCTTCTGTTCACATTTACAGATCAAGGCTATTATAATCAATAAAGCCTTGTTAAACGTCACTGAGAGAGTGAGCAAGTGGGCAGAGTCAATAACCTACTACACATGCTATTATGTCTCTTGATCCGAGTACCCCTTTCTCCATCACCTGGATGGAGGATATCCAGGTACTAATAACAGTCCATTGTGCTGCAGGATATCCTGGTACTAATAACAGTCTATTCCGAGTCATTTACCTTTAAAATGAGGCACTATTTTCCCAATTCGGAATTTAGAAAAAATTATTTCAGGCTGATTTCCTGTTTTCTTACTAGACCAATAATTAATAGTTTTGGATAAGTGAATTATTTGTAGAAAAACTAGATATCTTAGATGAAACCAAGAAATATTAACTAAATTATTTATGGCTTATTGAAAAGGCAAGGAGTTGAACAAGACCCATCATGTGTTTTGGCATTTAAACAAAAAGCAAAGTCACTCTCATCTATTGGTCTAAAAACGTCCCTAGTTAGATGTTCTGTGTCCAATCACAAAAGGTTGAGGATTGACTTAGACCAGTCTTCCCTGGAGACTCATTAATCAGAACTCCATCACAATGTGTGATGGCTTAAATTAAGCCAAGATCTTGGCTTCAGTATATTCATCAATAAAGTGTTGAGGTTATGGTGACAGCAGCTAGCAACACAGGTAACTTACATGTGCCCGGCCTTGCTCCAACATCTTTATAATAATTCTTACCTCATGAGATGTGTTCTCCTACCCATGTATATATGCATATGGAAATTGAAAAACTAACCTTACTATCTCATAGCTATTATCTGACCTTTGATAGTGATTTCTTCATATACACTCGTGTTTTTATTTTGTAAGGAGCCAGTCACAGGGTGAAGTGGGAATCCTGAGACACACTGAATCAGAACATCTCCCACTGGCAGGATTCATGGACTACTCAGTTCAGTACCTCCCCAAGGATCAGCAGTCCTCGCTCTGTTCATGCAGGTGACAGGCACTTGCTTCATCCTGTAGACTGGACGCTCACATACTCTGGATTCTCAAAGCTGTCCCTTTATAAATGGCTTCCCTTCTTCAAGCTGAAGTGTGTACTTTTTTTCTGTAATTCTATGTGTTAACCAAAATTTCCCATTCTGAAACCACAACAGAAGCCCTCTTTATAGTGTATATCATACACCTGGGAAGCTGATTGCAAGTGGTCCCAAATGGCATCCTTCTGAATTCTTCGTTCACTCTTCAAATACTGCTGTGATAATGGATCATCCTGGTCATTCTCCTCTGGGCCTTCTAAACTACAAAAAGATGTTGTTTGTAATGCGGAGTCTAGAAACCTAAACAGTTCTCAGGAGGCTGAAGGAGACTAAGAAATGTCCCCAGAGATGTAGAATGCTACCTTGGTGCTACCACATCACTCCAGATGCCCCTTGCAGAACTTGATAAGCACTTCACACCTCTCCCTCACATCCAACTTGCAACTTATCCTAATGCAGAGGACCTTTTTCCTTATATTAACCACTCATTAATGTATATATTATGTACATATTTATTATGCACACACACATATATATATATATACATATATATATACATATATGGCTATGGGGGTGGGGTGCAACTGCTTTGTGTGTCTAGAGGTCATAGTAGAGGTCAGATACCTTTCTCAATTGCTTGACATCTTACTCTTGTGAAAAGACAGGGTGCCATTATAGAACCTGGAGCTCGCTGCTTCAGCTACACAGGATGGATGGCCAGCAGGCCCCAGATCCTGTCATACTCACCTTCCCACACTGGGATTAAATGCACACAGTGCCATGGCCAGCTTTTGAAATTTGTGTTCTGGAGACTGAACTCATATCTTTGTGCTTGCTCAATCCAAAAGCAACACACTACTGACTGACTCCCCAGATACAATCTTCCAATGCCCCCCCCTTAATACTTAATATAATGGATAGACCTTGAATGAAAAAAAAAAAGAAATAAAATGGAAAAAAACATGACTGGTCCCATGTTTCAGCACCATATGAATGAAAAAGGTTTGATTTTTGTTTTTGTTTTTAAAAAAGGAAAAGAACTTGACTGCTCCTAGGTATAGTGGAAGAAACAAACTTATTGTAGATAAAAGGGAGACATTGTCAGAGGCAGATCTGAGAGAGTTCAGAGTAAACATGACCCTGAGCCATGTGAGGAGAGGGAGGGGAAGTGACAGGAGTCAGAGTGGCCAACAAAGATGGGCAACTTGGAACAAGAGAATAGACTTTAAAAAAAAAGACCAGACAGTCAAATAGTTGGCTTCTGTAGGGAAGGGCAGCTGAGGGAACCCAGGACCTGGACTGGAGAAGTTTAGGGGAAGGAGAGGGGTTTGCCAACCAGAAGGGCCCTGTAACAGGCAGGGACTGAGGGATGCTGGGAGAAACTGGAGGCCAGGTCTGCTTTGATGTGTTAAGCGGGCACCTCAGCCATTTGTCCTGGTTTGAAAGGTAACAGATCCCTTCTTAGGCCCTCAGGCAGGTGGAGAGGACAGAAGAAATGGGGGAGAAAAATAGGCATTAGGGTGCATTCATTTCAACCCCACACGTTTTTTCTAGGCTGGTAAAGAAAGTCAAAGGACCAACCATGAGTTCACAGGCATTCTGAATTACTTCACAAGGGAAAAAGCAGAAAGAGTGATATTATTAGCAAAAGGAAGCTAGGCCTTAAAGGTAAAAGGTGCAAAGCCTACAACTTTTGAATCCTGAGGCTATCTTCCCATGCTATTTCCTGTATGGAAAAGAGATCAACTCAAGGCTACACTTTTAGGCATTTATGAAAACAAGAGGTGCCTACACATCACAGATGGCAACCCGAAGTTTGTGGTGCATGGATCATTGTTTTGTTTCCATGTCCAAGAGGTCAAACCTCTTAGCTAGGCCAGAATCTAAATAAAAAAGCAAGTCTGAGAGCCATGTCTGTCAAGAACCAACTGTCCCTCTGTAACAGCAGGGACCATGAAAGTGAGAACATGATTGCTGGTATTTTTAGACAATTGTTCTTTATGTTGTATAAACGTTGTTTAAATAATTCATGTCTACATAATCAAAATCCCACACACCAACTACAGTAGATTCTTATCTGTACATACCAAGGAGGCTTAAAATATTACTCTGTTCAGAGATGGCTCACATTAGCCTCCAAATTTTTCATTGCCTTAAAATTGTAAAATGAAATTCTAGTTTTAAAATCAGCCGAGAAAAAATGGAATATGCATTTAAAATACTAAGAAAGAAGCACACCTAAAATTTAGAACAATGTTCCTCCCCTTTTCCTGGATACCAAATAAAACTGGCTTGCTTCAAAAAAAATGCTGAGCCAAATTTAAATTTATAACGTTAATGATTTTCATTAAATGTTGTGAAATTTAGTGATAGAGGGATAAAAGCTTACTCAAATACAATCGCGTTTCCATAGCTGTGTAATAAAGTGATAAGGAGTTTCTATTGTTTTCTGACACCTCATTGTCTTTTTTTCAAGGACATTTTGTGTAAGAAATCGTTAAGGCTGAACACTTTGTCTGGAATAATAGAAAGACACACTTAGGTTGAAAAGCAGGCAGGAGATGTGGGGACAAGAAAGAGGCCAGTTTCCCCAGGTGTTTCTTTTCCATAATGACACCAACTAAGACATCAATCTCCCTGACAAAGATGGATAACAACTCTCTCTGTTATAGCATGAAGCCATCAACTTCTACACCAGAATTAAACACATTGGCCTTAAGAATGAGAGAAAATAAAATTTATACTTAGCGGATATATTTTATTTTCATTGATTTTAATATAAATGTAAGTGAGAAAATAAAATTGCCTGGTCAATGTCTAGAAAATTTAAGGGAAGCTAAGAGGAAAAGGCACACTGGAAGGCAAAAGTTTTCAATGCAAGGGATACAAACATAACACACTTAACAAACAGCTTTTGCAGGGGCAGAAACTTGAGCAAGTCCAGCCTTATGTGCCTCCTGTTTTCTCTTTCTGTGTTCACCCTTTTCTCAGTTTCAGCCCTGCTAACTGCATGTGGGGGTGGAGATTCATCCTAGATGCACTCTGAATATTCACTCCATTAAAACAACATAAAAAAATATGAATCAAAGGCATATTTACATTCAGTTAGTAAGAGTCTCATTTTAAGAAACTGAATTCATGAACCTAAAAGTAGTAAAAGAATGTCTTTTTGTCAACTCACTTTTAATACATAAAATATGTCCCTGAGACTAATGGCCTATGGGAAGTTTTGTTTGTTGTCCAAAAGGGCTTGGGAACTCAGGAAGGAATGGTGCGGGAGGAGGTTTTGGCAGGGGTTTGGAGGACAGGACACAAAAGCACATGATGGGAGTTGGAAAATATTTAGAAAACGCGAATACAACAGCATGTGTTAATTCTCAGCTGATTGGTGGCTCAGCTGCCTTGGGGGTGGAGGGACGATAGGGACCCTGCAGCCTGATCTGGTAACAGATGTTTTATTCAAATGCCATTGTTAAGAGAAACAGGAACCATCGTGGCCTGAGATGTTTGCATATTTATCATGTCTAGTAAAACAATTTCATTTGTAATTAAAAAGAATCAAGCAAATGTACTAGGTTTAAGACTGTAACTCCAGATAGGATCGTCATTTTCTGAGATGGGAACAAACAATGATCGAAACCAAAACAGAATCAAACAAATACCCCAAGACACACAAGGGCATCCCAGGCATTCCACGCGAGTGACTGAATTTCAGATTGGTGGGTTTGGAGATTTAAATAACTCCAGTCATTTGTGCCTTTCTGTTTCTCCAGGCACCAAGGTTTGGAAGGCCTCATACATACCGGCCCCACCACAAGCATCAAAGCCACTTCCGGAATTCCAAATGAGTCCACTGCTCAGTGTCAGAAGAAAGGAAGACAGGGTACTTTGGCTGAGGTAGCACGGCACAGCCAGGACTTCTGCCTGCCGCATCCTTCAGCTTCCTGGGGGCCCCAGGATTCTGCAGAACCCACAGTGGACCATCAGTAATTTCGATTGAGCTGATAAAAATCAATGGCTTGAAGATACCCCAGGTGTATCTTCATCTGGGTTTTTTAATGCTTTTAAAAGCAACATTTGGGGGGAAATGTTTTTTAAGGGAAGGTATGAATGCATTCAATTCGAAACCATTTTTCATCCGCAACACTTTCTGGATCATTACTTCTCCGGAGGAAACAGGACCACAGAACCCATGTCTGGTTCACAGCACATGCCTTCCCTTCTTTCTTCTGTCTTTCTTTGGAGCTACCTCACATGGATTCGGTCCCCAGTCTCTGTCTGCCCTTGCGAGGCTCTCACTCCATCATCCCCACTTCCATAGCAGATGTTCTAACTCAGGACAGTATCGGTTCTCGCCCTGGATCCCAACATGATCATTCCCAAACCAACCACAAGCAGTGCGAAACACTGGATGCTTCAGATTCACCCAAATGCTTACACTGCTTTCAGAGTCAAGTCTACGTTCTTCGGGGGGCACCCCAAGTCTTTGTAGACCTGAGCCCCACCTGTCTCTCATGGTCAGCTCCTGCTCTGCAAGGCCATCAGCATTCCACAATCTACATGCTACTGAACGTATGTATTTGCATTCATGCTGCTTCAAAAACACCTTCCAATGTAAGCTTTTCCTGAATCCTGAAGTCATTTCCCCTCCTACTTTTTCTGCCAGATATCCTTCAAGATTCGTGTGAATCTAAACATGTCTGTATTGGAGAGATGTTCTACAAAGAATAGTTTTGATTGGAGAGTAGCAAAGTGCTACAATTAAAGTGTGCACGCCATAGAAAGCTATGAGTAATTCAGAGGGGTTAAGGCAAGGGGGAAAACAAGAAGATTGCATCAGATATTTTGAAACTATAATCCTTGACCATAATAATTAACAAGAGTGGCGTCAGTCTGACTTGAACAGAGACAGTGGCTGGGTAGACATCCTGGCTGAAGTACTTTCTGTTTAGGGCTGTGGTGGTCTCTGTACAAGTTTGTGGTTGTGGTTCTGAAAGATTCTTTTGTGATACAACCATCAGACAATTGTGCCTATGTAGGAACTTCTGTTATAACCTCCTGACTTTATTTATTTTTCTCTTTCATTTATTTGTGTGTGTGTGTGTGTGTTCGTTCTTATATGTATGCACATATGCATGTGTCCATATGCCTGTGGAGGTCAGTCATCCATGTCAGATGGCTTCTTCAGTCATCCTCTACTTCTTTCTTTTCTTCCTTCTTTCCTTTTTTCTTCCTTCCTTCCTTCCTTTCTCCCTTTCTTTCTTTTGTTCTCCCTTCCTTTCTTTCTTTGAGTCATCATCTTTCCTTGAACCTGGAGTTTATAAACTCTGCTAGACTGGCTACAAAACTCTTGGAATCTGTGTATCTCTGCCTCCCCAGCATTTAGATTACAAACATGCAACCACAGCCAGCTTTATACGTGGGTGGTGGCAATCTGAACTCAGTTCCATGCTTGCTGGGAATAGAATTTACTGAGTCATCTTCCCAGGCTCTTGGGGTCTTTAATTGTTGTTGGTGTTGAATTCAGCAACTCCATTTTGATTCTGACAACTTTCATCTTTCTTTCAGATTCAGCTTACCATTCTATTTAGAAATCTCTCTTTAATGTTTTTGTTTTGTTTTGTTTTTGTTTGTCTGTTTATTGTTTGTTTGTTTTTTGTTTTTCAAGACAGGGTTTCTCTGTGTAGCTTTGGAGGCTGTCCTGGAACTAGCTCTTGTAGAGCAGGATGGCCTCGAACTCACAGAGATCTGCCTGCCAGCATCTTTAATGTTTTTAAATGGAGCAGGCCAATGTCATACATTACATGTATAAAATGTTATAGGTATCTATTGATTAGTCAGTTGTCTTTACTCTCCACAGCTTTGGACTTCAGGGTCAGAGATTTCTATTCTTCATTTTTGCATCCCCAGATTTAGCTGGGACTTAGTTGGACTCAAGTTGTATTTTAAAGATGCATGAATGAGACAATAAATGAAATTATATTCATCTTTGAATATAGAAGCTTGGAAAATCCAGAGAAAGAGTTAGGACACCAACTGGGGACTAAATGGCCAAATCCTAAGCTTGTGAAAGAAATTCTCATTCAAGTCACAATAGATGGTGAATCTCATCGCCCATTGAATATCTAGGCAGACTTCCTTCTGGAAAGCTATTATGAATAAAGTTGATGCAAGCTAGACTCACAGACAAGGAAAACAATTGAACATTATTTATGATCACACTGAGATTTAGGAATAGATATAGTTACCTGGGAAAGCAGATCCTATCTGAAAATACTGGATATGTCTCCAGGTACCTAGTATGTTATTTGCGTTCTGCTTCCAGCTAACATTCAAAGGGAGCAAAACCATATGTAAACTTGTACTGTATAAACTGTTTTGTGTTATAGATAACATTCAATCAAGTCCTCTCGCCAGTAACTGTTTCATTAAAAATTCAAATAATTCCCATTTAGGGATAAGCACTGCCCAGCCTGAGCAACTGTTCTTAACCGTCTCTATGAAGCCACACACAGACGGCTGTAAGCATCCCTTCTGCAATGAATTGGTGCCCTATGTGCCAGACTGTATAATCGGGAGTGCCCTTAAGTTTTGGAACACATTTGTTAGATAAATTATTATTTTAATCTTAGCTTTTGTGGAAGGGAAACCTGAACCTCAGAGCAGTTAAGTTACTTATCCAGCTATTGAACACCCACATAGGGCCAGGAATTGAATCTAATACCATCATTAGTCCAATAGCATTAAAGAACCAAATCTCAGCCAGTACCATCAACATTATATGCCTGTCATGAATCCACATTGATTTATAAGAACTTTGCCTTGTACCCATGATACATCATACAGTATTTGCTTACAGCTCTTCTGTGTTTGAGCTTTATTTACTGCCAGGAATATTAGAAGGATAGAGAGAGAAAACACAGTGCATGAGTCTACCCCCAGCTTCCCAGCACCCAAGATTCTGATCAGAGCTTGCACAATACTCTCTTTCCAAATGCTGTGGGCTTTGTCACCCAGGCTGCTGGCTTTTCATATTGCCAGCTAACCTACTTTTAAAATGCATTTGTTTTAAAGTGCTCATTAAAGATGAAGTGTCTGGAATAAATCAGAGACAAATCTTGGTGTCGCCCAGCTCTATGATGGGGCAACAGCACCAGGGAGCATACAAAGGGGTGCTTGGGTAGCGGGATGCCTGCCAGGCATACAAAACACTTTGAAAGGTATTGAACAGAGGGTGCAATCAGCTTTCTTCCCCCGAGACACCCTAACAACATCCCAGTCTCTGTTCCATCCATGGTGTCTACACACAAGGCTGGAGGAACAAGACCGACTCATACTGAGAGGGTTGGCTGACATAAGTTCATGAGGTCAACGCTGACAATGACTCAGGGCGTCACAGACAGACCCTTTTATGCACAAAGGGTCCTGCTTCCAGCTAATATTCAAGGTGAGCAGAACCATGAGTGAACCTGTCCTGTATAAACTGTATATGTTGTCTGTTGTGTAAGAGATCACATTTAATCAAGTCCTCTCATCTATAACTGTATCATTGAAAATTCAGAGAGTGTTAGGGAGCAAGGAAACAGAATTCTATAAGGATGGAGTCTAGCCTCCCAGAAGTAGTGGTGCCATAGAAACGTAAACTGAAGATGAACTGTCAAAGAAGGTGGAATGAAAATAAACTTCCAAGCACAGGGAGCAGTGTGTGAAAAAGCTCTGTGGTAGAAGGCCACAGTACCTTCTGATACCATTAGTATCAGAAGAAAACACACACACACACACACACACACACACACACACACACACACACACACACACACACACACACACACCAGTAAGCCCTTCTGTTTCTACAAATGCAATTATCTGGAACAACTGTGGCATAGTCTTATGCTAATACCACACTGATCGTCCATGTGTGGTCAGCAGACATGATGTGACTAGACACAGTTAAGGCGTGGTAAAAGAACAGAAAATACATTCAGTATCAAAGATTTATCCAGGGTGAGAAAAGATTAAGGCAGCTCAATTATTTTCACATTGACTACATGCTGAAACAATAACATTTGGATGCACACAGTTTAATAAAATATCTTCAAACTGAATTTTATTTATTTTTATTTTCTAAGTATGTATTTATTTGTTTATTTTGAGGTTTTTGAGGCAGGGTTTCACTGTCTAAGAGCCTTGGATGTCCTGGAACTTGCATTGTAGACCAGACTGGCCTCGAACTCACAGAAATCCACCTACCTCTGCCTCCCTAGTGCTGGGATTAACCATATGCACCACCACACCTGGCTTTTTATTTTTATTTTTTGAAGAATCATTATCTTAAAATTTACATGTATCTATGTGAGCTTGGGTGAACATAGGTGCATCAAATGTGTGAAGGACCCAGAGAAGCCAGGACAGGGATCAGATGTCCTGGAAACTACTATATGGACTCTGGGAACCAAAGTCGAATCCTCTGCAAGGACAGAAAGTCCCCCAAAACACCGAGTGAGCCAGAGTTCAGTCTCAACTTCGCTTTATTTTTTTTATGTGGTTTCAGGATATTTAACTAATGCATGGGACTTTATGGCTCCTACAATATTTCTCTTGAACAGTATTGCTAAGGCTAGCCTGAGTAGTAGGAATGGCCAAGAGGGCTAGGATAAGTCGAACAGAGCAATGGTCACTCAAGGCTGAGGAGGACAGCTGCTTGAAATCAGATGAGGCAGGGGCTGGTACTGTCTTCTACCCCTGAACCATTCAAGCTGTACCCTTTCCACTGTGTTCATGTTTTCCTTGCTTTGAAGTTTGTCCTCTCAGTGATTTATATGAAAGAGAAAGATTAACAAGACAATCTCTAATCAGGGACACATAGTTTAGCATGAGACACAGGCAAGCAAGTATGAAAAGTCCTGACTAAGTAGAACTCAAGTACTAAATACTTGGTTGCTGTTACTGATTGATAGATTTGGCAAAAAAAAAAAAGGAGGGGTGGGAATGATTCCTATACAGACATGCACATCAATCGTTAGACAAGGTGTCAGCATGTGATCTATGACAGTGGGCTCTAAGAGCCAAGGGCACAGCACACTGTAAGGCTAAAGGACAGGGAAACAGACCAGTTCTCCACTGTCCCTGAAGAACTCAGCGTCCATATGTGGATATTTCTTCTCTACAAGAGGCACACACAATTCTCTTTAGCCTTCTGGATGAAAAACCCATGTCTCTTATACCTTCTAATCATAGAAGAAACCAGCCAGTTTCATTAGGGATTCACGAGGGGAGAAAAACAGTGATTTGAAGCATTCACTCAAGAATGCTGAGGGAAGCAAGACATTCTGCATCCTATCTTAGAGATACTCATAGGTCCATACTTATTCCGGCTTTATTCACACATCAGGGAAATGGAAGTAGCCTGGGGTAGGAAGTTGCCATCCTCTGTTGCCCTAGCTGAAGCCATGGTCAACCACACCCTGTTCTTTGGCATCACACCTATGGTACATCCTTGAGAGCCATCTGCTCGGAGCTGTTTACAAAGTTCCAAAGACAGCAGAAAATGTTGGTGTTCTGAGCACTGGAGAGGAGGGATTTGGATATGAGGGGTCCTCCTTTCACAGGATTATTCCAGGATTTATGTGTCAGGGTGGTAACGTCATATGTCATCCATCATAATAGGGCACTGGTGGCAGGTCCATCTACAAGGAGAGCTCTGAGAGTGAGAGCTTCATCCTGAAGCATCCAGGTCCTAGCATCTTGTCCACGGCAAATGCTGGCCCAAACACACCTGGCCCCCAGTTGTTATCTGCACTGCCAAGACTAAGTAGATGAAAAACACGTGGTCTTCGCCAGGGTGGGGGTGGGGGTGGGGGGAAGAAGGCGTGAATGTTGGAGTGTTTGTGGTCAGGAATGGTAAAACCTAGAAGGAGAGCGCCATTGCCCTTTCTGTAGGTCTGAACAGCAACCCCACCCCATCTGTTCACAATGCCCTGTAATCTGTGCTCTCACTGAAGTCCTTTAGGTTCCATATTTTCCTCACTCCCCTCCAAGTCTAGCTGGATTGCAGAGTTAAGTTTATGATTATGAATTCAAAACTAAACAAGAAAAATGAAAACACAGGAAATTATCTGCTTTGGAGTAGTCAACACAATGAAAAACTGTTGTTTCTATATATTGTTGACTCACAATGAAAGTTATTTTAAATCTTTAAGGGAACTCAGAAATCAATACATATGATCTTAAAGCACAAATATATATGAGAGACGGCTTTGCTGTCCCAAAGGGCCTGAAGTGGACAGTGTGTGCACCTGTTGACCTTCAAGGTCACGGTATGCTGAGATAGCTGCCAATATTGCATCAGCAATGAGGGCTGTGCTTGCTTCATCCCTCCCACTGGGGGGACCACTGTAGATGTCCCCAGGAGTGACAGAGGCCTATCACACAGACCAATCTACTTTGAGAGATGCCTGTGGGCCTCAGCTCAAAACAAACAAAGCTAGTGTGGGTTGATGTTGACGTCAGCCACACCATTGGCATGGCAGGCAGGAGGGTTAATCTGTTTGTACAGATAAGCTTTGCTGCAGACCCAGCCTATGCCAACATTTAGACCGGGTCACCCTTAGTCTCTCCACCAATATGACCTCTCACCCCTGCCTTTTCAGTGGTCAGCCTGCAGTGACCTTGCTTGACTACTGGAAGAGCCAAACCCTGCAATCTATGTGTAGGTTCTAGAGCAAAATTATGAGACAAGGAACCCCAGCTGTGTTAGTGTGAAATAGCCTCAGCTCCCTAATCTGCAAGTTGAAGGGGTATGATAGCACCCACTTCAGGAGAGGGAGCAAGGGCTAAATGGGTGGACATGTAACTATAAGGACAATGGCTGGTGTACAGTAAGCACAAGCTGCCATTTTGACCTTCCAAAGCATGCCAGTAGCTTTACCCTATAGCAGCCACTCCCAACCCCTTTCCTCCATGTTCATATACCCATCAGTTTATACCCCATGGACTTGTCTATCTGCAATATTTCATATGAATGGAATCATATAACATGTAGTTTGTTGTTTTGTTTTAAGACAGCAGGACCAGAAAGGAAGACTTTACAATTTAGAAGCCAAACAGCGGGATCCACCACCCCTCCCACAGAATAACAAAGCATCAGCTGCCTTTCCTCACAGTCACAGCCTCTCAGCGGGCTGACAGGAGGAGGCTCAACCTGATTTGGAGTGATGAAACATTTTAAGCTTAGAAGCTCATTTTCCATCCCACGTATTACAAGGGGCCTTCTGTCCCACCACCTTCCTCTATGGAGGTCTGCAGCGTACCCATTTTGACAGCATCTTGCTACTGGCTAATTATGTCCCCCACTAGGAGATGAATTCCTCAGCTCTGACCTTCAGGAGGGTTCTTCTGATAGAAGTGAGAAAAGCTTCTTTGAACATGTGGTAGGCAGTCCCAGGATAAGACTGTCCATGTGTTGTGTTTAGTTGTTTGGTTGGTTGGTTGGGTGGGTGGGTGGTTTTGTTTGTTTATGAGACATGGTTTCTCTGTGTAACTATCTTAGCTATTCTGGAACTCTCTTTGTAGACCAGTGTGGCCTGGATCAAAGAGATCCGCCTGCCTCAGCGTCCTGAGTGCTGGGATTAAAGGCGTGCGCCACCACTGCCAGGTGCCCATGTGCTTAAAGCGTAACAGTGGTGAGTCTTGCTTTAAAATCTATTTAGGCCTGAAGAATGAACTGACTCACTTCCAGGCAGAAAACCCCTATATGGCTCTTACAGAGAAAAAAATCATGCAGAATGAAAGACATATCAAATCCATTCTGAATTTGACCACAGAGTGGAGAGCAATTAGCTGCAACTACAGGTCCAGCCATGAATTTAAAACAGCAACATCTCCTGCCTGGTTCCAGGGCCAGTGAACCTCAGAGAGTAGCCAGGAGCAATATACCAATGCAGACACCATAGTCAACTACAGCTCTAGCTTCAGGAAAAAACACTAAAGAAATATGTGCATGGAAAATATGCTACATCAGATTATATTGTGCAGTTGGAACTTTGGGGCACCTAAACATAATTTACTATAAAATTTGTTTTATAAATATTTGCATGGTCAATTATGAGACTAAATAATTTTATTCAGAAGGCTGTAATAAAAAGAGCAAAAGATCTTGGGTGGAAAACACCTAGACCAAATCGTAACTCATTTATTCAACATCCATGTACCTTAAACAAATAACTTTGTTTCTTCTCTCTCTACTTCCATTGTGAAACTGCTGTGATCCCCAAGACCCTTCCAGCTCTAGGAATCGACTGACTTCTAGTTTCCCCAAGGGGGTGATGTGACTGACTTGTTACACAGCCTTGAAGTCTTGGAGCTGGTCTCCTAGATGAATTCCTAGGAGTGGGAAACAAATGATGCTTCCTGTGCCTCTAGTTTGGGTTCCCGAAAGGCACTGATCTCTAGTCAGCCACGAATATGATTAGAATGCAAAGTATTTTTAAATGTGGCAATGTATTAGAGAATGACATTGTGCTTATCACCCTTGCTTTTCAGTTGTCACAGAGCAGGGTGTCCTGACACGTCTCTAGGAGAACTTCACTCCCCTGAAGATGTTAAGCTCTGAGCTGGCCCGGGGGGGAGTAGCAGACATTCTGTTTATTGCCAGTACCTGAGAGACGACTGCTGATAACATGGACCCAGTGTTGGGCCATTTCTGTGGTTCACACACTGGCCCTGTTGCCTTGTTACTGGAGCGGACTCTGCCTTTTGTGCCAGTGGTGAAATCGCCCACTGCCCTGTGACTTCTGTGATTATAGGTTCACTCTGGTCCATTGGGATTTCTCTCTTCCAGGTCAGTCCTCTTCATCAAAGAACTTAGTGCTCTCTGGACACTCATTCCTTTATACTGTGGTCACATTACACTGTGGCCCTTCTGAAAGGAACATTGAGGTCTACTCTAATGTTCTACCCACTCCTAAGGCTGGCCATTGCCCTGTATTATAACCATAGAATCTGGGCTGCAATACACAAAGAAAACTCAAGAGTGGGCCTGTAAAATGCACACTTTACATGCAAGCATATTTAAATTACCTTTCGGGATTTAGCACAGCTCACATTTCCAATTTACAAATGATGATTCTGTACCGATAGAACCAGTGAAATAAAACCAAATTCTAACCTCCTTGGGTTCTCTTTCTGTCCTTGGGGTTTTTTTTAAGCTAGAGTTTGTTTCTCAATCCATTTGAACAAAGTGAGCGATACCAGCTTGCACTGTAGCCAAAACATTTTGCAGGAGCTGATGAAAAAAGAAATGTCATCATGAGGTAGATAAGAAGGTACACAAGATGTCCCCACAAGGTCAAGCAAAGTAGAAGTTAAACAAATATTTCTCAGTGACCTAGGATGAACATCCCATCATTTTGCTTACAGGATACATAATTCCTAATCTACTAGTGTTCTCTTGTGACACATTCTTGCTTGTGTTCCTGTTTATATCTCAGTACCTGCTGGGTACCAGCTCTGACATTGACTGCTGCAGGGAAGGGCTGAGCTCCAACATTTCCCTGCATCCAGTGCTGTGGTGACCAGGCTTGTGGGTGGGTTACATGCTTCACACTGAAGCAGGTTTCTGGTATTTTTACATAAAGTGGCCTTTGCTTCCCAAAGAACCAGAGCAACCGCTTTTTCCTAAGCATTGCAATAGTCAATAGAGTAAGGGTGCCAAGTGCCTGTTGAAGTTCAGGAACTGCCCTAACTGCATACAAGTGACTTTAATCTCCTTGTTGGGGCACAGGGTGAGGGGTGAGGGCATCCCTCCATGTTCCAAGCAAGCATAGGGGTGATCTGATATGTTGTTTGAATACTTTAAAGAGACAGGACATCTATAGTTTGGAACTAGGCTAGATGCCTGTATGTCTGAGTTCCTGAGGTCACAGGTGGTAGCTCTGTTTTTGACAGCAAAGAAAGTAATAGCAAGTGGACAAGAAACCAGACATAAACTCAGACTTGATCGATCTATTTAGATACAAGATTCCCAACCTTGAACTACTGCCATTTGGAACCAGATAATTCTCCCTTAAGTAGAATTCCCCTGGCCATTGGAGGCTGCTTAGCCCATCTCTGCATCCTCTTCCTGGATACAGCAGCAATCCTCCCATCATTAAAAACAATGTCCCCAGACAACCTCAGATTATCTAGGGAACCAAATCACTCTTGTTTCACAACCATTGCAGAAGTAAGGCACTGAGCCAGAGTATCTGAAATGGATTTCTAGTTATTCCAAAAAAAAAAAAAAAAAAAAATCACGTTTTAGGGCTGGTGAGATGACTCTGTGGGTAAGGGTGCTTATCTCGCTATCCTGATACCCAAGTTCAGTTCTCATAGTGGAAGAAGACAACTGACTCCTAAAATTTGTATTCTGACCTCCACACACAAACTTCAACACACACTCTCACACTCAAATTCACATACAGGCCACACACACACATACACACAACCATGTTGAAATCACATCTTAGTCCAGTGTGCTTTGAGTAGAACACTCGAGGCTCCCAGCCTGTTCTGTGAAAGCATCAGTCTGGTTTTACAAATCTGGTTTCAACTTATCTCAAAGGTGGGAAGTTTTCCAGACTCACAAATCAACAAAATCCTAAGTAAGGGGAAAACTAAATGATGACCCTGGTCTAAATAATGTTTTGGGTATCCTAGATGCTGATAGAAATTGAAAAGAAAATCAACTTCTTAACATTTTTTTCTAATGCCATTGAATTGATGGTCACTTTGTGGTGTCCAACTCTGTGTCACTCATAAAAAGGACACCATTGCTTCTCACTTGCCTTAAAGGTGCAGGAGGTGAGAGTCTGTGTCTGACTGGACAAATCCAAGGGTTCTTTTCCATCACCCCTCCCCTCCCCCTCTGCCCATCCAGAACACAGGCATACACATTATTTTGTGAGTTTTATTAATTTAGATTTTTATCATCCCTGAAACTATCAGCTTTAGTGTGGTCATAGCTTGGTTCTGTTGCTTCATTTGTCTGTTTTGGAGGGTAGTTTGAGTGTTTTCTTTGGGACAAGGACTCAAAATGTAGCCTAGGCTGATCTCAAATGCAGAACAGCATAGCTCTCCTCTTACCTCAGCTTCCCGATCTTTCTTTTTAAAAAATGTTCATTATGAATCTGATTATAAACAGTTCCTTTGGAGAAATAACAGCTGATTTATTTTATATAGAGTGCCATGCTTAAATTTATGTGTCAAAGCCGATAGGCTACAGGGTGTCCAAATATTTGGCCAGACCATATTCTGGATGTTTGAGGATGAAATTGACATTGAACCCAGTATGCTAAGCAGACAGACCCCTACAATGTGTCTGTTCTATACTGTTGAAAATCTGAAATGGAGCCAAAGGCTGATGTTGCCCCAGGAATCAGCATCTCGGTTAGAATGTCTGCCCTCTGGATGCACAGTAGCCTGACAGTCTTTGGACTTGAAACAGGATGCTGTGCTCTGGTTTTGAACTTGCCAACCTCCAAAATAACAGGATGAGCCAATCCCTTATAAAATCTCTCCCTCTCTCCTACAAACATGTATGATACAGATTAAACACACATGTATTAATAACTGCTACAGAGTCATTGTAGCATGTATGTTTCTGCCAGCCCGCCAGCCCGCCAGTCTGGGCCCACAGCCGCGCCAGCCCCAAATGACACTCAGAGACTCTGTATTTGATACAGTCCTGTTGGCCAGTTACCATTATTGTTTATGGGCTAGCTCTGCCTTAATTATTAACCCATTTCTACTTATCTAAGTATTTCCACGTGGTCGTCTTATCGGGGAGCCACAGCGGGCGTCTTCCTCCCTGGGCTACATCTCGACTCCTCCCTACTACTTCCTTTCCTTCTCCTAGTCTCCTAGCCCCGCCTATCTTGCTATCTCATTGGCCACAGTGCTTTATTAACCAGTATGAGAAACATATATACAGAATAACATCTCCCATCATCTCCTCTTTTCTGTCTAAAGTAAAAGAAGGGGTTTAACCTTAACATAGCAAAATACAACATACAATAGTTATCAAATAAGAATCACAGTAAACAATATTTAGTCCATTAACATTTTGTAAGACTTAAAGAAAATATCATCTATCCTATCTTTGTCAGTCTAAAGTCCTATATGTAACTTATCTTTAATCCTAACTAAGGAAAACTATAACCAAAACTATCTGTCTTCAACTCCTTCAAAGACCACAGAAGGATAATATATAAACTCTAGAAATGACAGAGACAATTCATTGCCTGGTCAGTCACCCAAAGTTCTTCTGTAATGTTCCATCTTCAGCCCATAGGCCATAGTGTGTGTTCAGACTCCTCAACAAAGCAGGAAACTTTTCTCTGTGTCCTGTAGACTGTCTGGCTGTCTGGCAGCCTCTTCCATGAAGCAGGAATCCTGTAGCAATGTCCATCTTGAATTAGCAGTCACCTTTTTGTGGGTCCTGCATGTTCAGTTTATACAGCATATAGTCAAACAGTCCAGAAGAGCAGTACCTTGACCAAATGGCTAGTCTTGCCATAATAGAAGCAAACTCCATAATGTGTTTCTTCGATGTCCATCTTTCTTTCTGATGCAGGTGATGTTACCAGGAGCAGTTGTGCCTCACTGTCAAAAAAAATTTAAACCATTTTAAATGCCATATTCTGTAGGTCTTTGAAAGGTTTGAAGAATGCCTATTCATCTCAAATACATCTCTGTATATCTAGAAATCCTAACTAACTTAATTCCAAGTTTTGACTATCATAGGTAATTTTCTAATCTGTACTAAATTATGCATTACATTTTTCAATGAGCTATATAAACACAATACCTAAACAAGAGGAGAAATATACATATTACAAAATTGACCTTAAATTGTATCAATAAAAGAAAATCCATTCCAAAGCAAAGTATTCATATCTATACCATAATTCCCTTTTTACCTTTAAAAAATTGTTTGTGGTTATAGCCATTTATAACCAAGTCCATTTAAATGAAAACAAACATTTATAAACAATATTTGGGAATTTGGGCGTCGTTCTTTCCAAACTACTTCCTGCTGGTAGAGGACGCTGTCATGAGGGTCCAAAGAAGATACAGAAATCTTGGCAGTAGTCTGCAAGGCTTTGTCTCAATTGCTTTGAATGTTGGATCATCTGGGGCACTGTTTCAGGGGGTCTGGCTTGATCAAACCACATAAGTCTGGAAAGAATCCACAGCTTTGCATTTTCTGTGGAAACAAAAATAGAAATCCTTTTCCCCAGTAACTTGTCCTTAGGTGTTGGGAGCCGACCTTGAGTGACATTCTCTTGCAGAATTGCTTACACCTTAGACCTCTTAATTGAGCCTTATCCTGGTATACAGGAACCTGCTTAACAGGTAGCCTCTTCCACTCATTCCAGGTACTGAGTGCCCGGAACTGAGATGGGCCTGGCCCAGGAACTAAGATAAGCAGCCGTTTACTGTCTGGTGTTTACTGTCTGGGATAATTGCCAGGACCCCGGAGTTAGCAGAAGCTACCCCTCCCCATTTCCTCCCTACCTGCTACCCCTCCCCATTTCCTCCCAGCTTTGCCTTAAAAACCCATTTTACATCAATAAAGTTAGACCTTGACAAATGCACTGCTTGGTCTCCTTCCTTCTTTCTCTCCCATTATTTTCAGGTTCTAGCCCACCTCGACCCACGAATAACTAGGCCCCGCGGGTCGGGGCAAGTGGTGCCCAACGTGGCCCCGGAGGGAGGGCTTTTACCAGAACGGACACCCCATCCCCGAAGAAGAAACGTCGGTAGCGCACACCGAGAAGAGAGCCGGACCTGTAGGCTAGACATGAGAGCTGCAGCAAGGCCGAGTAGGAATCCGTCCTCACCGCTCATGAGCACGCGATTCCTGGTGAGTTTCCCCCCACTTTCCGTTCAATAATAATGGGTTAATCCTTGTCATGGAGGAAAAAGTTCATTAGGGACTTAAAGTACTCCTTTCGAGAAAGAGGAAGTTGAGTTTCATGTAAAGAATATAGATAATAGCCGCATTACAAGAGATTTCAGTTAAGGATGTTTTATTTCAACAAACTAATCTTCTAGAAAAAAGAGGGCTAAAAGATGTGTGAATGTATATATGTATGTATGTTCTGTATGTATGGTGTGGTCACACAAATGCATGTATGGAATGTGATTATGAATGTGTAAATCCTAACAAAAAATACCATTTGAATTGCTTGAGATATGGCAAAAAGAGACATCAGATTCACAGCAGTCCTCAGGAAATGGCAAAAGCCAAAATGGCCTGAGAGCCAGAGAAATCTCTATGGATGGTTCAAAAAAGTTTAGCAGAGTAGAGAATACAGAAATCTTCCTAAATTTTGATGGTTAAAAGAGAAATTGAAAGAATGGAGGTTAATGTAAGATTGGCGAAAAGCTATTGAGAAAAAGCCTCTGGGAACTGTAGCCCTGTCAGGCTCCCAGTCTAGAAAGGTGTCAGTGAAAATGCAAATGAGATCTTGTCAGTTAAAGAAAGCTTTACAGGTCAGAGTAGAAAAAGTTTTCAAAAGTATTTGGGACTTATGTTACATCCTAAAGAAATTAGGCCTCAAATAGTAAAAATTAAAGATAGCTTGTGATGAAATTATTGGGAAATATTCAATGGTTATGTCCTTTTTAAAAGTATCTACTGGCAATTTAAAGCCTTTAAGCGATATCCTTAAAGGAAATAGTGATTCCCCAGTCACCCAGACAGCTAACTAAAGAGGAGAGACAAATTCTTCTACAATTGGAGAATGCAATCCAACATCAACAGATACGCTATATTGAGTATGCTAAACCATGGGAGATTTATGTGCTTTCCACATAACATAGTCTGACTTCTTTCTTATGGCTAGGGGACTATTGTTATGGTTACATTTACATTACTCTGGTTTCCTCAACCAAAATGTTAAGTCATTATTTTAAAACAGTAGCTTGTATGGTTCAAAATGCTGTATGGAGTCTAAGAGATATTTTGCCAGAGAACCAAGCGTAACACACGTTTCCTATACCAAATAGTAAGTTAATGGTTATTTTAAACCTTTACAACTGGGAATTAACATGGAAAGGAATGTTTACTCAGATGGTGAGGCACTCCTGACTTAAGAAATTAACTTTCTTTTATCATTAGAAGTTCACCTTTTCTGTATAGATTTAGGGCCTAAATTTTCAAGCTTTTATTAATTATAAATTTTGGTTCATCAGCTTTTGCTAAGTTTTTGGAAAAAATTGATAACTAGTTCCCAGTTTATAGACTATTACAATTTGTGCTAGTACATCCTTTTGTATTCCCTAAAATTGTAAGGGGTAATTCTGTAAAAAATGTTGTTAGTTTCTCCTGATGGTTTTTCTAACGGAAAAGCAGCTTATGTTATTGATGGAAAAGAATATGTAGTACAGACAGATTGATCTTCAGCTCAGATAGTTGAGTTACAAGCTGTTGTAATAGTTTTTCAGCTTCTAATAAATGATTCATTTAACTTATATACTGATAGTCATTATGTTTTCAGGATTCTTCAAGTTTTAGAGATAGTTCCATACATTGGAACTAGTAACAATCAGGTTAAAATGCTGTTTGAGCAAATTCAAAGTGCCATTCATTTTAAAGAGAGTCACTGTGCTTTGTGGGTCATATAAGAGCTCATTCAAACTTTCCCAACCCACTGGCTAAAGGTAATGAGTCAGCTGATAGAAAAATTAGCTCAACAGTCATACAGCTTTCATCATCAAAATAGTAATAGTCTAAGAAAGCAGTTTGGTTTAACTACAGAGACTGCTCAACAAATTGTCAAACAATGTAATGTGTGCCCACAGTATTTACCTGTAACTAATATAGAAGTTATAGGTAACTCAGGCCTGCTTCCTAATTTATGGCAAATGAATGTTACTCATATTGCAAAATTTGGCATATTAAAGTATGTACATGTGACAGTCGACACATATTCAGGCTTCTTAATGGTCACTGCACAAACTGGAGAAGCCACTAAGCCTGTGATAAGTCACTGTTTAAAATGTTTTGCTTACATGGGAGTTCCAAAAAGACAGACAATGGATCTGGATATACTAGTAAAGCATTTCAACATTTTGGGCACAATAAAAACAGGCATTCCTTATAATCCTCAAGGATAAGGAATTGTGGAGCATGCTCATAGCTCCTTAAAAATACAACTTATAAGGAGAAGGGAGTTATGTTCCCAGTCTCCACAAGATGCATTAAATCAAGCATCTTCATTTTAAAAAATTTTTAAATGTGGATGCCATGAGCAATCTGTGGCAGACAAATTCTGATATGATGGAACTCAAAGAGACTTTTACTCAAGTCAAATGGAATGATCCATGCACTAGACTATGGAGAGGGCCCAACCCTGTCCTATTAGGGGATTGAGGGAGGTCGAGGGCATGTTTGTGTTTTCTTACAGGAAGAAAATGAGGCCCTGTGGCTGCCAGACCACTTGGTGAGATGCGTGAAACAGAAAAAACCGGACCTGAGATCTAGGGAGTATAATCTCCTCTCTCTCAGTCTCTCTTTTGAACAAGTAGAGATTTGTGCAACACTCAAGAAAGGAATGTTGCTTCTATACAGAAGCAGAGAAAATAGGAACCAGGCTGGTACCACCCTACTTCCTTATCTGTTGCTGGCTTCTTAATTCTACTTGCCTTAGGCCCTTAGGCCATTAAGAGGTTAACTGGCTTTATCTGCCAACAGACTCCTTGATGACAAAGCCTATCCAAGTCACAGGCTTGACCTCAGTGTTTGTGGTTATGGTGAGCCTTTAGAAGGTGACAACCCACCATGACCTAGGGGGCCACTTCCCAGGGAAGCCTCCTTCTGCTATTGACAAAATAAAACATCTCCGAGGTGCACCTAAGTGCAATAAAGAAGCCACCAAAGGCACCTACCATGCCTGAGGTTCATGGGAGTATACCTGGTTGCATGAAGGTCTATGTCAGAAAAAAAAAACCTTTCCTCCTCAAAAAGACATCGTGGAGGGCCTGAACAATCTCTCCTGCGAAGGCTGGGTTAGACTGCTTGCTTCAGGATACATGTCACATAACTATCTAGGGAGACCAGGATCCCTGCTCCCACTCATGGTGACATAGTGTCAATAGCCCACCTTCTTACTTAAAAAAAAAAAAAAAAAAAAAAAAAGGAGGAATTGCCAGAAATAATCATGGCGTAAGCCTTAGAGATTGCCAGCTTTTTCTTAGAATAGCGCATAGAGTTAAAAGATAGCGACTTTTCAGTCCTGATCTACCTTCTCCCCAACTTCCTGAGAAGTAGAATTTAGGGCTTACACTCCTTATACAGGTAATTAGCAACTCCTGAGACCTCTTTCCCTGCTAACAACCTGCTTATCTCTACCTGCATTTCCCCTTAGCAGACATCCTGCTCACCTTCAGTGATCTATAATGTAGAACACCAGGAGGTCCAGAGACCAGACACTGACCTTCCCAGAGTTCATGGAAGATTTTTGCCTATGCTATTATTCTTGGCCTTTCTTATGAAGGGATAGCCATTTTGGGAGACAAAATTCTGGTCATTGCAGATGGCACACAGATTCCACTCATGGAATCTCTGTTACTCAGGTCTCTGGCCTAGAGCTATGCATTTCTACTTCTGAAGCTCCTCAATATAGCCATCTTTGTAACAGAACTGGTTCTCCTGACTTACCTCACACATTGTCCCTCCCAACCATGCTTGGCGGGCAGGTATTCACCCCCCTGCCTGGCCACAGCTGCCTTTTGTATTTTAATCAAGCTTTTGCTTCTCCTGCTTTACTATCACTCTAATGACTTCCTTCCCTTATGGGAGGAAAGGGACGCCTCTCCCTTCTCTAGGCAGCACAGAGAACATATTTCTGTTCTCACCATCTCTCTCCTCGGTCTTGGTGCCGCTGGAGTGGGGACAGGCATTTTCTCCCTTGTTCTATCCAGCAACAGGTATTCTGAACTACGCTCAACTATTGACGAAGACGTCCAGCGACACCAGAAGGAAAACGTCCCTCGTAGGCCTCCTGCTAGACCCTCTGCTAGAACTTCCTCTCCCCCTGTGGAGGTCACAGGAGCCTTTTAACTCACCTTACCCCTGGACATCCTTCCTTTGCAGAATTGATCCTTGCACTAGCCAATTCAACTATTTCTACCCTCCTTCCTTCCCTCCTGGGACCATTGGTGGGGTTATTACTGCTGCTAACTTTTGGACCTTGGGCATTCCAGAAATTAACTCAATTGATCAAAACCCAAATTGATTCCATACTCGAAAAACCTGTTTCTGTACACTACCATCAGCTTTTAGAAAAGAAACAGGGCTGCTTTGAGAATGGTGACAATGTCGATTCTAACCTCCCCAGGCAAGGACTTGATTTCACAGGACTCGAAAAACAGAGGACCTGGTTCTCACAGATATGGAGACGTCAATGACGGGAATATCGCGGTGCCACAAATCGGACGCAGACCCTCCTATATGGCTGTAGGTCCCTCAGTGACGGGAATAGCATAGGTCCGTCTCTCAGGAGCCCACTCTTCTTGCACAAGTTTCTTGCCCGATTTTTGACTGTGTCCTTGAGTGCTGAGGGCGGATGCACCCTATGTAGCCTAAGACAGAGGTCCTACATAGTGACAAGCCCATCCTCAGGGTCCCGATTGTGGGAGCCCACCGCGTAGCCTAAGACAGACCCTCCATAAAATATAATAAATTAGGGGGAGATGTTGGGAGCCGACCTTGAGTAACATTCTCTTGCAGAATTGCTTACACCTTAGACCTCTTAATTGAGCCTTATCCTGGTATACAGGAACCTGCTTAACAGGTAGCCTCTTCCACTCATTCCAGGTACTGAGTGCCCGGAACTGAGATGGGCCTGGCCCAGGAACTAAGATAAGCAGCCGTTTACTGTCTGGTGTTTACTGTCTGGGATAATTACCAGGACCCCGGAGTTAGCAGAAGCTACCCCTCCCCATTTCCTCCCAGCTTTGCCTTAAAAACCCATTTTACATCAATAAAGTTAGACCTTGACAAATGCACTGCTTGGTCTCCTTCCTTCTTTCTCTCCCATTATTTTCAGGTTCTAGCCCACCTCGACCCACGAATAACTAGGCCCCGAGGGTCGGGGCACTTAGGCTTAAATTTTTGAGTCAAAGCATTTTTAAAATATATAAATTGAATTAATCCAGCAGCATTTCTTTTATTAGTAGTTGTTATTTTCTCAGCAATCAAATAATTTAAAGACAACAGAAGCACGTATAGTATCCAAAATTTCTTTGTGTTTTCCATCTTTACGTGGCTTTTTTATTACTCTATTTATTCTATTTCTATTTTTACATATTTTGAGACAGGGTTTCTCTGTGTAACTTTTATCTGTCCTGGAATTTCCTCTATATACCAGGTTCACTTTGAAATCACAGAGATCTGCTTGTCTTTGTCTCCCGAGTGCTGGGATTAATGGCGTGCGCCACCATAGCCATCCATTCAACTTCCTTTTTTCTTTTTTAAACCATTGTATCCTGTTTCTTTTTCTCTCCCAAGCCAGCGTATTTTTTAAAACACAGTGTAAACCTTCATTGCAGCTCTCGTACACATCAATGAATTGTTAGCAGAGCTCTTTAAAAGCAAGGCGGCTTTTTTGCCGCTTATGCTAATTTTGGAAACCTCCCTTAAAGGAGCTGCACAAATCTCTGTCTACAGCAAAACAAATCCAACCGAGAAAATGCTGCTACTAAGAAGTCTTGCTAGTCTCTGTTCCTTTGTTTCTAAAACATTTCTTAAGGTCTTATTAGTTTTAAGTGAAAGTTCTTATAGCCACGTTGGGCACCAACTGTAGCGTGTAAGTTTCCGCCAGCCCGCCAGCCCGCCAGCCCGCCAGTCTGGGCCCATAGCCGCGCCAGCCCCAAATAACACTCAGAGACTCTGTATTTGATACAATCCTGTTGGCCAGTTACCATTATTGTTTATGGGCTAGCTTTGCCTTAATTATTAACCCATTTCTACTTATCTAAGTATTTCCAAGTGGTCGTCTTATTGGGGAGCGGCGGCTGGCGTCCTGCTTCTTCCCCGGGCTACATCTTGACTCTCCCCCCTACTTCCTCTGCAGCGGGCATCTTCCTCCCTGGGCTACATCTCGACTCCTCCCTACTACTTCCTTTCCTTCTCCTAGTCTCCTAGCCCTGCCTATCTTGCTATCTCATTGGCCACAGTGCTTTATTAACCAGTATGAGAAACATATATACAGAATAACATCTCCCATCAAGTCATCTCTAAGCAGGGTAAGTCAGTGAGCTAGCCCAGCAGCAGAAGATGTAACAACAGAATGTAGGATTAGCCATAGCTTCCCGGATCAGGTCAAGCTGCTACGTATGTTACAGGAGAAAAAGTATCACATAGGCCTATGGGGCCACGGGGGGTAGAGGTGCCCTCAAGTATTAAGATATATGAAGCTCAGACAATGGGGGTAGGTATTTTCAAGGAAACAAATAGGAAATCACAAAAATATCAGAAATGTGCATACACATAAAGACATTATTAAGGGATTTTATGGTCTAGCCTAGGGTACCTGCCAGTGGAGGTGCTCAGTTTAGATTTTACTCACTGCAAGGTAAGTCTGCTTCTTGGAAAAGTCAACCAAATGAACTACACAACTTAAACTTCTGAGTCATTGCTTGCCAGGCTTTGGGGTGCTGGGGGGATGGGAAACAGAAGGGTGTCGACAGCTGCTGATAAATTTTGACAACTAACTTTTGAAATTCTTTCCAGACTTAAAGTAACACATGCCCTCCTGAAATAAAACTAATGAAAGTGATATATGTATGTTTTGCAAAGAAAAAAAATGCCTATAACTAATACAGAATGGTTGGTATATCCAAATGGAATGGCGTTTATTTGGGGTTTTTTTGTTTGTTTTTGTTTTGTTTTGGTTTTGGTTTTTGGTTTTTGGTTTTTTTGCCTCTTTGTCTGATTGTTAATTTCTAGTGAAAGGAATGCTGAAGATTTATCACATGCCTGCATCTCACAGTGGAGACAGAGACTAAAATGACACCACTTTCAAGTTGTTCAAATATAACTGTTCCCAGTGTGACGTGTTAAATGTGGGCTGTGGGATGGCAAAAGTCAGTTTTCTATCATTGCAATCAAGAAAATGGGTTATTTTCTAGAAATTCTTAGGGGCTAATAAATGTTTATCCAAATGAAAAACTCTTGAAGTTTGCTTTACTTGGAGCTACCAGTTGGTTTTGTTTAAAAGTTAAATATGCCTTTCACTAAGTAGCAAGCTGCTGTACAGCTTCAGGCCTGTGTGTGCACACTTGCTAGTGCGTGTGCACATGTGTTTAATATAGGTTATTGAACATGGTGATGGTGGGAAAGTATTTATTTCACTCTTTGCTAAGGCACTGATACTTCTTACAACTTCTGTGTCTTCATTTCTACACCAGAATCTTAGTTTGTGACCAAAGAATCATAAATACTAAAGTCAATCATGGCTCCAGCCTGGACTCGTTTCTAAAATGTGGCAACCACAAAGATCTGGAACAAACAAAATTAAGAACACAATTTATCCCAATGGGACTAGTTTCTGGGTCCTTTTTGCAAAGTGGGAAACTAAAGGACCCTGATTTTCACTGCATTTGGCCAGTGAAACAACTACAGGAATTAAGAGCAGATGAGTTGCGTTGCCCACAGGGAAAATTAAAACTGATAAGCACTGAGGAAAGACCCACTGTTGACAAATGGCATGTGTCTTTGTCATAAACCTTCTTTGGATGAACCCAAACTCTGAAATGTGGCCAGGCTTCTGTATTCGCTATGCAGGTGTTCTTTAAGCTTCGTCATCGTCACAGAAACCATTGGGAGAAGATCAAGAGTGTAGGGTGAGAATCCTAAGAAGTGGGAAAGAAGACTCAAATGAAATAGATGGCATAGCAACTGGGCCAAGAGTGCAAAGATGCCATTAGAACAGCCCTCTCCAGCAATCGCTGCAAGCTACCAGCTGCACCCAGTCCTCCAAACTGACAGGTGCACTGGGCTTACAAAGTAATGAACTTGTTGTGTGTGTGTGTGTGTGTGTGTGTGTGTGTGTGTGTGTGTGTGTGTGTTCATACATATGCTATCGACTCTGATTATTCACCGTACTTATATTCTATAAAATATCTACAAATATTAAGTCAATAAACACTGAAGAGAAATACAGGGCTAGGTTCCTACTAGCCTCTGGTTGCGGCACCTTGTTAATTCATCAGTGTATAACCTTGTTTCACATTACTGTCTGTTAAAGATTCCTTACTCAGTACTCCTTACAGAAGCCCAGTGACTAATGTCTGAATGAAGTTTAGTTAATCTAGCAAATGGGTTTTTATCTCCAGGGTACACCATAGCTTTCTTGGGCTTTGGAACACCAGACAACACCAGCACCCTGCATAGAGACATTTTAATGCTAAAATACTAAAGAATATAGAAAAGTGTGACACAAATGTGGCATCAAATGAATTGTGTGTGCTGTGTAAAGGCTGTGTTCTGACATGTGAGACCTGAAACAGCAAAGCAGGGCATGTGTTTGTTGGACCTAGGTCAGGAGTATACATAACATGCAATTCAAATTTGTCAGCACTCTGCACATGTATGATGAGTAACCGCAGAAACAATGACATGTTTGAGACAATTATAAATAAACCTTCACAAGAAGACCTATCTAGAAGCACAGAATCTACAAACAAGGAGGTCAGCCATGTCTTCTCGCAAATGAATGTCATTATAGGCAGTCAATATTTATTAGTAAAATGCTTAGATACAGGTTTTTGTGGTAGTTACTTGGAGGGTGCAAAAATGTAAATCCCAAGAGCTTCCCTCAAAAGATGCATAGATAACTGAGGAGCCAAACATTGTTGCATAAAATGATAATGAGGAAAGTCTGAAGAAAGGCAGTCATGGCTGAGTGATATAGCACATGTTATATGAAGTGTGTGCATATTTTTATTGCTGTTACGGCTATTTTATGAATTACTTTCTACATTAACTTTTCAGGAAAAATTGAGTTAAGAGAGTAAATCAGCACCATTCAGTTATGATAGATCATAGCCTCATGTGACTATTTGAGCTAAAATTAATAAAGATTATATTTTTCAGAGCCACTAGGCACATTTCAAGTGCTTAAAAGTGACATGTAGCTAATGGTTACTTATCTGACAGTGTGGACATAGAACATTTTTATAGGTTTAAAACAGTTCATTAAAAATGCTTATTTAACTTCTGAGCTTTATGTGTGTGTCAAACCAATCAATGAGGAAAATCATAAATGCAAAAAAAAATTCATTGGAAACTGCATAGACTGATTTAGATTTCACTCTTAATAACTTGGAGAGGAAACTTTAACACTCTCCTCTCTCTGTCTCTCTGTCCCTGTTTCTGTCTCTGTCTTTTTTTCTTGCAGCCCAGCAGTACTATATTATAACAGCCCCAAACCATAACAGCTTTCCAAAAGGTCCTCCAACAGCGCTGGTATGCCTATGATAAATAAACAGCAATCCCCTGACACTGTAGGACTCATCACACATCACACATCAAAAATAAACTTAGTCTGTTTATCTGAAGGCTTTTCCACTCGATCTTGGCCAAAGGGCCATGAAGAAAATCTGATTGCATCTGTTTTAGTTCATTATCATGGAGCCACTAAAAGTTCAAATGTGAATGAACCAGAGGACAGAACTGTCCAATCAGATTGATCATGATTTCATTCATCAATCACTTACTATGTAAACTTTGTAATAGAAAAATCATTTCTTTAGTGTTCACCAAGTTCCCACAAAATTACTAAATAGTGTTCCATGTACTCTGGGACCCTAAACACCCTGGGTGGCTTTGCCAACTTAGATTCTCCTTGTCACTATTCTCTACATGTGACAGTCATTTGTGAGGGCAAGGGCAGAGGACAAAAGGAGAAATTCTCTGCAAATCTCATTCTATCTAGGCCTTAAATGGGCAGTCTGGCACCAGCCTGCTCAACTTTCAGATCTCCAAGTTAAAACAAAATGTTCCAAAATACTCCATTTTTTCATCCTGCCCATCTATTTTCAAGCTCTCTTCTTACTCCTAGCCTGGCTTGGGAGACACATTCCCTATCTAGGAAGATAGAGGGGAGCAAAAACAAGTGTGGCAATAGACACAGCATTCACTGGGATTCTACCGGGACCCTGTCTTACCCTTAGAAAATGAAAACACAGCTTTGTTCTCAAGCACTATTTTGATAACTTCTCCAAATCTCTCATCCAACTGAACTATGCTCACACAAAGAAATGAGCATGCCAGTTAGTTTCTTGTGTATTATCCCAGCACAGAAACCAACCTGTATAGCAAATGAGCCTTCAAACATGCCCAGTAGTTACCAGCTTGACGTAAACAAGTTGCTGTAATACCCAAGTATTTTTCTGTCCTATAAAAGTTAAAGGTAAGAAGCCACTTGAACACTGAGAGGCGCATATATATGTATGTATGTATGTATGTATGTATGTATGTATGTATATCCTCATATCAACAAAACCTGGGCTCTGATAGTGCAGCTTTAACCTGGAAATACATGAATGCATGATCTTGTCTGAAATTCACTTGATTTCAAAAATAACTTTGTTCTGAACTTTTAAATTCAAAGATTACTTAGGAGAAGAGTGCCAAGAATTGATTATTTCCCCTGAAGATTGTGAAAGCTTTATCCATCCTTCACCCACACCTTAAAAATTAATCTGACACATTGAAGAGCTATTTTTCTCAAGATCTATTATCTAAGAACTTCTCATAGATTTTTCTCAAGACAGACATTTAGACTGTAGCTCAGGCTGTCCTAGAACTCACAGCAATTATTTTGCATCAGCAACCTGAGTTTGGAATTAAGGTATGATCTACCACATCTGGCTAACCTCTGGTAGACTTAATTCTTAGAAATAGAACGGATCCTATGTGCAGTTACATGAGCACATTAAGTTAGGAACACAAACAACCCACACCAGTTATTCCTGGGAGTGCAACATATTGCTTTTACAGACACATGCTAATCAGAAGGGACAATAAAGATTTTTAACAATCTCAACCTTAAATTTTCTTAATATACAATTTTAATTGTTACTTAAAAAAAAAAACTGCTTTTGAGCATAGCTAACTGAGCCCTGTTGTATAGCCTGCCCTTGCCAAGAACAAGAAAAATTATTTTCATCCAAAACCTAAAACAGCACACTGCATAGGAACACTTGAAATCTGCCACCAGAGGAATTTTTGTTTTATTGGATGCTAGTAGAGCTCCAGAGGTAAATTCAATCTCTAGACATTATAGTCTATAAGAAATAACAGAGTGGGCTGGAGTTAGTATTTTCAGTAATGAGACACCCAAACTTCTACTGCTCATGTGGGAATTATGATTACTGATGATAAGATGGGCAGGGTTCATATTGGATAACAATACTGCCAGAGGAAGAAAAGATGCTGTCATATCAAAATCCGAGTGTGTGTGTGTGTGTGTGTGTGTGTGTGTGTGTGTGTGTGTGTGTGTGTGTGTGTTATGTGTATGTGCATTATGTATATGCATTGTGATGTTTAACAGTTGGGCTAAACAGACAACGTGTGGCTGCCTCATCTCATGGCCTTTGACTATTTAACATTGGGGTTGCAGTGTCCTGGAGATGTCCATTCATTCAGTCTCTTAAGTCTACCCTGGCCTCTCTAGGAAGTTAAGTAACTCGGGTGTCACCTTCTTCTTTTATAGGCTCTAGAAACATGTTTTTCTCTCTGATGCCTGGGTCCTTTCAGGACCCGTTGAACCTGAAAGCCTTTAGAATATATCTTAGTGGTTGCTGTGGATGGTTTTCTTTTAGATTATGTACAAAACAGTGTGGTTACATGGCAGATGCACTACAGGAGTTGATAGAAAAGCATAAAACACAGGTCTCTCAAATTGTTATTATTTTATTTGCTTAAAAACAATTTGCCTAGCATATATTCCCCAATATAGTTGTAAACAAACATGAAATAAGATAAATAATAAGAAAAAATAGGTATGGCAAGACAGCTTAACAGGTAGAGACACAATGAACAAATCCGACAACTTGAGTTCAATCTCCAAAACCTACTTAAAGAGGGAGTTAGGAGAAAGAGGAGGGGAAGGTGAGGAGAGCATGTGGGACTAGGAAGATTGAGTCAGGGGACAAATAGATGAGAGTGAAAAAAAAGAGATACCATAATAGAGGGAGCCATAATAGGTTTGAAGAGAAAACTGACTCTAGAGAAATGCCCAGAGACCTACAAGGATGACCCCAACTAACAATCTGAGCAACAGTGGAAAGGCTACCTTAAATGCCCTTCCCTGCTAAAGAGGTTAATAATTAACTTATATGCCATCATAGAGCCCCAATCTAGTAGCTGATGGAAACAGAAACAGACACCCACAACTAAACACTGAGCCAAACTCCTAGAATCCAGTTGCAGAGAGGGAAGAGTGATAAGCAAAGGGGTCAAGATCAAACTACAGAAACCCACAGAGACAGCTGACTTGAACAAAGGGGGAGCTCATGGACCCCAGGCTGATAGCTGGAAACCCAGCATTATACCAACTCAGATCCCCTGAACTTGGGTCTCAGTTAGAAGGCCTGGGCAGTCTAAGGGAACTCTGACAGTGGAACCAGGATGTATCCCTGGTGCACAAAAGGACTTTGGGAGAACATTCCCCATGGAGGGATACTCCCTTAGCCTGGAGGCAGGAGGGAAGACCTAGACCCTACTCCAAATGAATTGACAGATTTTGATGATCTCTCCTAGAAGGCATCACCCTCCCTGTGCAGTGAGGGGGGATGCCAATGGGGTGGGAGGGGGTGGGGGGAGCAATGGGAGGGAGGGAGGGAAGGAGGGAGGGAGAGGGAACTGGGAGCAATATGTAAAATAAGAATAAAAGTGGAAGAAGAGAGTGACCTTCAAGTTGTCCTCTGACTTCCACATGCCCACCATGGTGCACAACCACCTCCTACCACACAATACGTCATAAGCATACGCATGCACACACACATACAGAGAGTAAATACAGATAGTTAAATCTCCCTTTTACTGAGCTTGCTTATGTAATGATGCGATAAAAATTAGTAAGAAAGGAATGAAATCTATTGACGTTAAAATCCAGGCAATTGCTAGTTCACTATATTAATTCAAAGTTTTGTTTTTTAATTTTAAAATAAAAAATGCATTTCCACTTTAAAGAATAAATCAAATTCAGAAAAGATCTGTTGTGTGGGAATCAGATCTGCACTAAATAACATATACCAGGCAACTAGCACCGTTTCATTGTTTATAATCTGAACTCAAAGGGGTCCATGCACAAAAAGTAGACATAACTTGAGTCTTTTTACTTCATCTTTATAATCCCTACACTTCATTGTTTACTTAAGTGCAAGAATGTCACAAAGGATTGAAGATAGAAATTTTATCAGTAGTGAACTTGAAATAGTATGAGTTTGTCCCGGAAACAGGCCTAAGTAACTAAATCATTGTTATGTTGAGAGCCAAGTGGATACATGAGAATTTTCCAAATTAACTTCTGTATAAAATACAATGTTTACAAAAGGGCAAGTTCTGTATGTATAAAATACACACACACACACACACACACACACACACACACACACAAGTTTGTGGCTGACACATATATTATTGAAACTGTGTGATGCTTAAACCAACAATGGATTTTCTTCAAGGACTATTCTATAACAGACATGGTTTAGAACACAGTGATGACTAAAGGCAGGTTTACTGGTAGTCACTGTTATTGCTGATAATTTTTCTGTGTTGCTATCTAGAGCTGAGTCAACCTAAAGGTCCACCCTCCATCTATTAAAAAGTCTACTGCTGGATTTTAGGTACTATGTATTTGCAGAAACTCAATGTGCATATAGATTTAAAAATAGATTCCTATTTAGGCTTTTCCTGCCTTTTCAAATATTCGGTTTTAAAACATACACAAACATACACACACACACACACACACACACACACACACACACACACATGTGTTTTGCATGCATGTATATATAATCACCACATGCATTCTTAATACCTACAGGGGTCATAAAAAGGCACCAGATCCCCTGGAACTGGAATTATAGATGATTGTGAGCCACCATGTAGGTGTTGAGAACAAAACCCAGGTCTGTGCATTAGTATCCAGTACTCTAACTGCTCGGCCACCTCTCCAGCCCCCTCTGCTGGCTTTTAGACTGTTTCGCTCCCTCTTGAGGAATGTGTTCAGAGCATGACACTACTACCAAGGTGGCTATTCCGACACCTTCCACTAATGTATTAACACCCCATCTGCGATGCTCATTAGGCATAAAGCTGATGTGAGAAAGAATAAAAACAAGCTTGAATCTCTAACTGAAACTTGCCTCGAAGCTAATAAGCTAACGTGCTCAAGGGTGCAGAAACTGTCGAAGGTGCTGGGATCCCGGGATCACGAGGCAGCCTGCATTTCCCCTTTGGAGCCTGGAATAATGGTAACAGTTGGGCCAAACACACCTGTGCTTCCCATTCATGTGCACCTGTTGGCTAAGACCTCTGTGTTGTGCCATGATAATTGACAAACTTCTTTACCGTAATGTTTTAACCTATTCAGTTCCCACAGTGATGCAAGCATTGACATTTTAATCTGCTCCAGTTGACATAAACAGCAATATCCTGGAACCAGCTAGTGTCAGCTGTCAGGAGCTGACGGTTAGAGGGCCTCTCCTCCCAGTCTGTGCTCGGTAATATCACACTCGGGACTTAAAATCAGCCTGATAAAAATATTTGCAAGACAGAAAAGGTCAAGTACCATGAAACAGGGGGACCCACCCCTCCTTCTTCCACAGGTCCTGTTTTTAAACATTTCCCAGGAAAACACTGGATATACACATCTGATCCTGGTTCCCTTCCATACGTTAGCTCTCCCAGCTTAAGCATCAATGAGACTTCCAGAACACATAGGGAGGAATGACTCGAAAGGTACAAGAGCCCAGCTAGAGGTCCACGATGGAGAGCTGGTCTGAATTCCCTTTGCATCAAGCAGACAAAGAGAGAAATGGCACCATGTAAGTGTAGACCACATGGCAAATCGGTGTCTAATGTAAGAAAGCAAATGCCTTCTGAGCCAAGAATCAGTGTCAACCAGAGGCCCAACAAAGCGTTCGCTGAGAGCTGTGTAATGAAGGCTGTGGGTAGCTTCAAGAGTGGAATAATGGAATGCGCAGAGACCAGCAACAGGGAGGACAGCAGCCATTCGCAGCCCTGGGTCTATAGAACCAAACTGGGACATGTGTAGAGTCAACCACCAAGAGTTCAGTGTTTCTCAGCATGTGTAGCACGACCCCTTCGAGAGGTCAAACAACCCTTTCTCAAGGGTTGCATATTGAATACTCTGTATATCAGATTTTTGTGTTATGATTCATAACAGTAGCAAAATTACAGTTATGAAGTAGCTATAAAATTTTTATGCTTGGGAGGGTCACCATAACATGAGGGAACTGTGTTAAAGGATCGTAGCGTTAGGAAGGTTGAGAACCACTGCTCTAGACAGAGAATGTTCAGAACTGTGATAAGGTATACAGAAGCAAGAGAAGATAAAGACCCAGACATCTCTCTCTGCCTACCTCCTATGGGGCAGCCGAGCAGAGGATGAGGTACTTGGGTGTTCCCAGCATCGAGGTCAGCTCTGAGGGAACAGAGCCAAGAACAGCAGGGAATACAGACGGGTCAACAGGAGCAGAGAGGAGCAACCCACCCAGGCTTGCAATCTCCTTCCCTCCAGTCTGGACTTGTCCTTCCTCCTCTGTGTGGTCTCAAGAGCAGGTAAGAGTCTACTCATTCACCGAGCATTCACAGGCTTTGCTTGATTAAAAAAAAAAAGAAAGAAAGAAAGAAGGAAGGAAGGAAGGAAGGAAGGAAGGAAGGAAGGAAGAAATAAAAAACAAAAGATCATTTTTCAGAAGGAGGGATGTGAGGCAGGAGGAAGGAACTTGGTTGAGGCTAGCCTGCCATGATCCCAATCTCAAGAAGAACTCAAAATCAAAGCATTTTCATAGTTTATGTAGAAAATTAATACAGGTTTAAAAATAAAATAGCAGGGTGGAAACACACGCATTTCTAACCGGAAGAAATGAAACTTGGACACCCTTCTTTTGTACAGAATAACAATGTCATTCCAATGATTTTGCAATTCTTGACAAATGGACAGCCAAGCCAGGAGATTCCTGATGGTTTAGCATGAATGTAGTATGGATGTTCTCATGAGATCATCACGCTACATGCTATAGCTCTTCTGGAAAAATATGCAGCTTTTACTTTCCATCTACAGTACAGAAATGAAGAAATTGCATTCTAAGATTGTAAGAGTTAGCAGGCATAGCAGGGCATGTTTTCAATTCCAGTACTGGTGAGGCAGAGGCAGATGGATCTCTGCGAGTTTGAGGACAACCTGGTCTACAAAGTGAGTTTCAGGACAGACAGAGCTACATAGTAAGATGCTGTCTGGGAAAAAAAATTATAAAAGTTCTTTTCACAGTTCCCTAGCTCTAATATACTTAGTAAAATTATAATAGCAGCTACCCCCCAGCCAGAGAAGTACTATGTAGTAGGCAACATCTCTCCACTACTGGTTTGGTAGGTGTTAGAGCTGGCTGGGACTACCATAAAAAACTGCCACAGACTGGGTGGCTTAAACAGCATACAATCTTTTCCTCAGCCCTGAAGGCCATGAGACCAAGAGAAGGGTGTTCCTGAAGTCGCCCTGCTCATCTAGTCACTATGGGTTAGATATGGGGTCATCTTGTTTTCCAAAGTGGCAATATAAAGAGGTGAATGGGGCTTAATGGGAGGTCACTGGGTCACAGGAAGAGTTGCTGAGAAGGAATGAGCGTATTTCTCCTTGTGAGACCCATGGCACTTCACCATGTTTTCTCTCTGCCCTGCATACACTGCGGTGAAAGCCAACTCCCCTCAGAACTTCTCCAGAGCTTCATTCTCCTTCTAAAGTACCCAACCTTGAGCATTTTGTTACAAAACTGAAAACAGACAAATGCACTGGCCTGTGGCTGCTTCCTCCCAGGGTCGTCACATAGGCTTCCCTCATCTATCTGTATCTTAATCTACAATTCTTGCACAGGTGTGAGTCATATTTGATTAGAGTCTAGCCTTATAAACTTATTTTCTTTGTCCTCGCTTAAAACATTGTCTCCAAATGCATTTACGGTATGGGATGCTGAGGGTTCAACCCTAAAGTAACAATTTGGTGGAAATGCAATTCATCTTCCGAGAGCCACTATTCATACCTGCCACGCATCATACCACAGTGACTCAAGGGAGGGAGCTTTACCACTGGTCTCCTTTGCTTCACCCTACTCAGAATGTATCGTCCTTGGCTCCTTTCTTCTGGCTCAGCTTTCTATTTACGCATGCTATAGCCAAATTTCCTGATAAATTATAGGTGAAAAAGATTTTATTCTTTCGGCTTGTGAGGCTGTTAAGCTTCCCAGTCACGGGAGCTTCCTGGAGATAATGTCAATAGTGATATAGGACTAGAATGCAAGGGGTCTGAACATCTTTCATTGCAGACATAGGGGTGTCTGGGAGAAGGGGGAGATTTGTACTCTACCTCAGATAAAGAGGATATGGTAGAAGGATGAGTCACGGCGGTCCGGTGCAGGGCCTGGCACATGAAAGAGGAAGCTGATTCCTTTTAGTTCCCTCCTGTACTGAGGCAGCTGCCAAGCCTGCCACCGTCATGATAGCACGCCATCATGCTCCTCCCTTTAATGGCCTTTGTCTTCGTTCAGAGCCCGTGAAAGTCTTGCCCTACAGAATTCCAATGTGGTTTTATAATGGGGGTTTTGAAACAAACAAACAAAAAAACCCTCTTCTGCCAAATTCCCTTAAATAACTCAACAGATTCTTAATGTCCTTAAGGGGGTGGGAGGGAACTGTTTGTTTTCATCACAATTTTAGACATGGGTCCACAAAGTAGAGCCTGGGGGCAAATTCTGCCCTATTTGTGGACATCTTGTAGAAAGAATTTCAACCATCAAATGGGTGGAAAACATTTTAAAGAGGAGTTCATGTCTTGTATGAAACTCAAGCGGTAGTATTTTATCAGGAAGTAAGTTTAGTGATGCATAGCCATGGTCATTAACCTCCATATTCTCTGTGTCAGTTCTCACTCAGCAGAGAGAATACTTCCCAGGAAGACACGTGGCCCATAAATCGTAAAACATTTACTCTCTGGCCTTTTACAGAAAAAGTCTGCCAAGCCAAATCTAAGTCTCCTGGTTCCCTCTACTTCCACCCTCTTCTGGGGTGCTCCCTGCCTCTCACAGATGCTCCAGCCAGCTCTCTCCTCAGAGGGCCAGAGCAACATCACTTCCAGGGGACCAACATTACCACTGGTTTTGCCTGAAATTTTCTAGTCCTGTCCCTACTGGCTAACTTCTTTCTCCTTGGGACTCAGTACTAAATCATAGATCTCCCAGGAGGCTTTCCCTGGAGAGCCCCAAAAGCCTGCCTTCCATTTGGTATTGAACTTCAGTAGTCTTCCTCAAGTTTAGCATAGTATTTCAGTAAATTGGAACTTTTAAGCTGTTGAAAATAAAACAATTCTCTCTCTCTCTCTCTCTCTCTCTCTCTCTCTCTCTCTCTCTCTCTCTCTCTCTCTCTGTGTGTGTGTGTGTGTGTGTGTGTGTGTGTGTGTTTTAGGTTATTCGGTCATGTGTGTGTGCATGTGTGTGAAGGTCAGAGGTTGGTGTTAGGTGTTTTCTTCAATTGCTTTCTGCCTTTTTTTTTTTTTTTTTTTTTTGAGTCAGAATCTCTCTGAATCTAGAGCACATGAAATCAACTGGGCTCCAGAAGTCCTCCTGTCTCCTCCACTGCGCGAATTACAGATGTGCACCACCCTCCCCAGCACTGGGATTACAGATGTGCATCACCCTGATCACCCTGCTCAATTTTGACTTGGATACTGAGGATCCAGTCTTGGCTCCTCATGCTGCCACACAAACTGAATCATCTCCTCAACCCCAACTCTAACTTTTAAGCAAAATAAGGTCCATAACATATCTTCACAATTTGGTCTGTAAAATTGGCTGTCTATTGAGTAATCTTTGGAAATTATAAGAGATTATACAGCAGAAGGAAAAAATTAAATGACTATAGAAAACCCATCAATATATGTGAGGATTTGACAAGAAAGTGTCCTAAGATAACCCCAAGTAGACCAAGCAGAGCTCAAACACATGCTTCTCCGGCCTTAGCCTCCCAAGTGGGAGAATTATTGTCTTTGTAGCAGAAAAAAAAAGCTTAGCTTACTTTGAGAATTTGCTAGAACCTGGATCTTGGGTTCTCTGGCCTTGAGAACCATGGATGATCATTTCTATCACATATAAATTGTCTCAGCTATTTTGCTACAGAGGCCAAAACAGACTAAGAAACAAGGCAATGAGATTCTGTGTATTTCCTCTCCAGGTTTCCTTTACCTGTGGTGAGCTGTGTATCCTGACGTTAGATGGTCTGGTGGTCTCTCAGAATCTTCACAAAATAGTTTGTGTTTCACAAGCAGAGCTGTGTGGAGATCCCCTTCACTTTGTGTTTGGTTTTGTTTTTCAAGGCAGAGTTGGGCTGGAGCCGTTAAAAGCTAGGCTCACAACCATAAATACTTGTTTTCATTTTTAATTGAAGCATCATGCTCATGGACTATTGGGAAATCAACAGATCTGAGATGCTCTGGTTAGGGAAAGGTGAATTGAAATAGATGGAACACTTTGTTCTTCCTGGCATTGTCAAATGTCCACCATCCCCAGGAACAGCTAAGTCAGGAGTGAATGCTATGGAGTCTGCTGAACACTTGTCTGTATGTACAAAAATGTAGATGACAGTGAGGCTCTATCTCCAGCTCCTGAGAAGTGTAGGTGACTTACAGAGACACTGCTACTTGGCCTATTTGTGTATGCAACCCATAGTGAGATGCTCAGTGATGATGGAGGAAGTCTCCCTTGGGGCTTTGCTATGGTCTATGCTTCTCTGTGCTTACACCCTGTGTTTCTTCAGTTTTCCCAATGATCTGCATCTGAAGAGTTTTCCATAGTCACAGAGCTTGGATGGCAAGAATTGTACACGCTGGATCTCATATAGGGTAAACAGAAAACAAAACTTGCCTTTTAATAATTGGCAATATAATAATAATTTTATGACTATTTCATAGAGTGATATATGTGCCACATTCTTGGTTAGTAGCATTTAGGTCTCTTTAGGCTTACCTTTCTTTAGGCACAAAGTCATTAGTCTACTAAATTCAGGATCACACCTGTCCCCAACACAATATTATTTTCATATAATGCACATATACAACACAAGTATACAATATGCATTTCTATGTAACTCTGGTTTTCCCCTAGAGGACACTTTTAATCTACCCAGCTAGTTTCCAAAGCAACTCTGGGGGTCCTCATAATTCCTTCCTCTGCCTCTCTATGGCTTAGCAGCCAGCATCTACAAGCAGACATCTCTGTAAACCTTGACACTCACCCTTTCCTGTCCCTACCCACTACTATTCCACTGGACTCCTCAGATCCCCCCTCTCTCTTTCATAAAGGAACAGACCTATCCTCACATGGTCTTTGGGTCCAAGCTCACAGTGTTTGGCATCTAGTGGAACTTCTATGTTGTATATTTTACTACAAACTCTTGCTTAATTTACAAGAACATATTGCTGCCCAGGTATAGTGTGAGTAGCTAGCAACCAGTGGAATGCAGAAGTGATCCCTCACAGCGTGATAAAATGCCAGGAATCTCCCCTGATGGAATAGATTCAATTTCTGAGCTAAGGAATTGCATTTCCAGTACTATATTCTCTAAGACAAGAATTACCACTCCAGTTCATGGCAACATACTTTGGCAATTCTTGACATTGTAAGGGAACAGATCACAGCTGAGTTTCATGGCTGACTAGATTCAGTGGGATGTGTAGCATAAGACACTTCCTACAAGGAGGCCAAAAATGGAAACACATCAATAAATGTAATGTAGGCATTTAGGCTGTACTTCTAACACCAGATATATCACAAGAAATAAAAGCCAATAATTCCCATTTGAGGAAGAAATAGGAGACGCTGTGCTTCCTCTCTGGGCACGGTCCCTTCATGGATTTGGAGCAGTGGTTCTTATTCTAGGTGTGGACCTAATAAACCCCCACGTTAGATTTCCTGAAATGTTCTAAATGTGAGTATGGGTGTGTTCCCAAAGCCTTGCATGCTCCTCCTGAAAGAGCATTTTCCATGATGTCAGCAGAGGGACAAGCTGCTGTGTGGTGTCTGAGGGTGGCTGCCAGGCTTGACACTGGACACAGGAGACTAACCCTGACTGAGGTAGAGGAGCTGCTAAACTCAGCCTGTGATTTATCACCTGACTCAATGCAGGAGAAAATGAGAACTAATAAAACAATCCACTTGGCTGGAAACCAGTGGACTTCTTATTTTGGAGATTGCTCAAAACCAAGTGAATCATCTGTTTCCGAAAAATGTCAGATTGTTAAGCGTTGCTACAATTCATTGGTCTTCCTGTGTCTCTTCTATCTTCCTTGTCTCCCTTCTTTCTTCTGTTTTCTTCCTTCCCTTCTATCCCTCTTCATATCCTTTCTTCTCACCTAAATGAATCTGCTTGGACAACTGTCATGGAGTAACTCTGAAGCGGTCTCCACAGACCCCTGCCTCAGAGGCCTGCTTCTGAGCTGGTGGCTATTTTGAAGGCTGTGGCCTGGCTTCAAAAGGAAAATTAATAGAGGTCAGGTTTTAAAGGGCATAGCTACCCCTCATCCTGGTCCATTCCTTTTGCTTCCTATAGAGGTCAGGTTTTAAAGGTCATAGCTACCCCTCATCCTGGTCCATTCCTTTTGCTTCCTGGGCCACATTCATGAGCTTCCCTCTGCCACACAGTCCTCCCACTGTGGACTGAGCCATTTCCAGCATGTCTTTCCCACTACCAAGGACCGAAACTTCTGAAACCATGAGCCAAAATGAAGCCTCCCTTCCTTAAAATACTTCTGTCACATATTCATCACAGCCAAGAAAAAAGTGATACAGAAAACTGCTGTCAGAGAATCAGTGTCACCACGGTAATAAGCTGACTGGGCGGTATTGGTCTGTCGGCTTTGGAGATTGGAGGTAGAGATGTCCTACAGTGCTATAAGCTCCAGTCCATGGGCAGTCCCCACCAGAGTGCTGGCAACCAGAATGCCAAGAGGGATGTAAGCCGTACAAACTGTGCTTTTGAGGTTTCAGGGGCAACAAGGTCTCTAGTGGGAGCTGAACTAGAGATCATCCAGTTATATGCTGGCAAAGAATCTGGCTAGGTTTTGCCTGTGTCCTAAAAATCTAATCAAGGATGCACTCAATGTGGTGGGCTGGTTCATTTGGTGGAGGAAATTCCAGCAGTGGGGTTTTCGGGTGCCATGGTCATTGCTCACTGTTAGATTTATAGTGAGAATAGGGAGTAAAACACAAAGTCTAAGAACGTGAAAAACATGCATTTGGCAAGGAAATGAGTGTGAACTCAGTTAATGCTGCGTGTGAGGCAGTTGTGGCTTTAAAGAGATCAGTGCTAGAGAAGAGGCTTTGTTCTGTATGAGTGTGAGCTCAGATACATCTGGGTGCATTGCAGTCATGGCTATTAAAGAAAGAGATTAGTGCCAGAGTTTATATACTTTGCAGTAGGACAATAGAAAAGCCCCTTGGGAATCAGACCCTACCATCAAAGGTATAGGTTATAAAAATTACAAACTCAGCCAGGCGTTGGTGGCACATGCCTTTAATCCCAGCACTTGGGAGGCAGAGGCAGGCAGATCTCTGTGAGTTCCAGGCCAGCCTGGTCTACAGAGTGAGTTCCAAGACAGGTTCTAAAACAATACAGAGAAACCCTGTCTTGAACCCCCCCCAAAAAAAAATACAAAGCTGGACCTCACTACACACATAGCCTGCCCCCGCCACACACACCAACATCTTTCTGTGTGCATCCATCTCCTCTGTATACAGTCAGATTGGACTTAAACCATTCTAACAGCTTCTGTTCTAACTTCTTTTCGCTTTGAAATCCATCACATGCCAAGACACTGGGGGTCTGTAATTCAACATAGTGGGAAGCGGTAACAACACAACTCAGTCTCCTACATTCCTCCAACTTACTATCCTCCATCTCCTTATTTCATTCCAGGTTTTATTTATCCAATAAATAATTCCTGAGGACTTATGGGCCAGATACTACAAAGAAGAATGAAACAATACTTCTAAAGAATCCTTTTTGCACACACACACACACACACACACACACACACACACCTACAGAAGTCTATTTTGTGACTCCTCTAGCATCTTCTAATATTGAGACTGATATTGGTTCTTGTCACACTAGAGTTAGTAGAACACATGCCTTTCTAAGTGGCAGGATAAACACCAAGACAGTATGCAACAGTAGGGCTGATAGCAGATAGACCCTAGCTTTGTTTTCTTTGGCATTTTTCATGACTTTCGTAAGTGAGTCTTGTAGGAAATGGGAGAAATCACAATAGCTATTGCCTTCCATGCCTTTCATCCCACCCCACCCCCACCCCCTGCTGGTAATAATATCCAAAAGGTATTCTTAAGGTGGGTGGGGACTCCTGGGGATAATGGATGAAAACAAGCATGGGATCTGGTTCCTTAAAACACTTGCTCAGGACATGGGGAGAGAACAAGAAAGGGGGGGGAAGGGAGAGGGAGGGAGGAAGGGAGGAAGGGAGGAAGGGGAGAGGGAGAGAGGAGGGGAGGGGAAATGGAGAGGAGAAGAGGGGAGGGGAGAGGAGAAGAGGGGAGGGGAGAGGAGAAGAGGGGAGGGGAGAGGAGTTTTGTAGAGACACAGTCCCACCTGCTGGTATGAAATGGTGATGCATCTGGTAAATGAAATAGGAAAAATGGCCAGGCTGGGGTTTGATTAAACTGGTAATGGAGCGTATAAATCTTCCTTTTTTTTCTTTTGTTAGTTGTGGAGCATCAACCTAGGGCCACTTGCACTCTAGGAAATAATCTGTCACTGAATTATGTCCCCAGCTACCTTGTCGCGTTTCCTTTCAAAGTGGAGACAGGGTCTCACTAAGTTGCCCAGACTGGCCTTAGACTCAGAATCCTCTTGCCCAGCTCCAAGTGCCCTGGGATTTACAGGGCCACACAGCGGTTCCTGTGAGGGAGTGTTTTTAATCTTAAGCAGGAGCTGAATTTTCACACCTTTCCAAGACCCAAGCTTGGCCTTTCCCATCAGTTCTTTCAGCCTTGCGTTCTGCTTGCCTGTGCACAACAGTCATCATGCCCACCATCTCATGTTCTCCCCGAGCCCGCCCCAATGACATGTACAAGGAGAGGCCACTTAGTCAAACTAAGTAAGCACATAGCCAGACTTCCAGGTTCAATGCCCTTTAACACAGAAGCCATTAATCAAACAACCATGACCTGGCCAAGTCTCCTTTCTCAGAAAGATGTCAACCTGTGGGGAAACCTTCCCTTCAGGCATTTCTGAGTTTTATTAAACTCAAGGCACTGCGTAGACTGGAATCCACGCGGGGGGGGGGGGAGTGTGCCACGTCCCCCTGTTCTCGAAACTCAGAGACTTGGTGCTGTAATTTAAGAAAAGCGGCACAAGAGGGAAGGACACCATGTGACAGGGTTCAAGCAGAGAGGTTTTTGTTGTTGTTGTTAGGGAAAGAGAAACAGGGAGACCAACCTCCAGAGACAGGAGCAGCAGGAGAGAGGAAAGATTCGAGGGGGGGGGGAACAGACAGAGAGAGGGAGAGAAAGAGAGAGAGAAATTGGAGGTGGGCAGGGCCCTTTACAAAGGGGACATAGTGAATGTGCACAGGTGGTGCTCTTAGTGGCTGCAGCTTAGGGCGTATCCTGTCAGAAGCCAAGGACAGGGCAGTACAGGTGCCGGGATACTAACACTTGGAATGAGAAGCATACAAGACAAATAGCAACTTTAAAAAGCACTAGTCAACAAACAAAATGTGACAAACACAATGTGGTCAGGACTAGAGAAGGTTGTGTAGATGTGCATGTGGCAGAATGGGGTCTGGATGGCATCTAGTGATGAGAAGCAAAGCGTGGCAAACACAGAAAACACAGGTTAACACAGAAAAAACGTGTTAATGCTTTTGTTAAGGAAGAAACAAAACGTGCTTGAGGGGCCACCAGGAAAAGCAATTTAGCCTGAGTTGGACTTTTTCAGAGAATAGTTTGAGATAAGGGAGGAAAGGGAAGTTGAGACATGGGCAGACCATTCAATAAATGCAAAGATAAAGAGTTGGAGTTTATACTTGTAAGCAGTTGAAAAGTATTTAAGATTCTGGGAAAGAAGACAGAACAGTATGAACTGTGTTCTAGGCTGATTTACCTGGCAATCATAAGCAGGATAAAGTGACTGAAAGATATGAAAATACACCCAAATCTGTAGAAATTAAAAGAGGGCTTGAGGTCACACATGTATGGCTAAAATCAGAAAGGAAATCTGGCTCTTGGGTGCATGTCTGCACTGATGACTATACTAACAAAATATGTCTATGAATTAAGCCAAGGGTGTGCCTAAGACTAGGAAGGGAAAGAAGTCAGGGGGGAAAGCTTCTCGGAAAGGATTTAGAGTCAATGCCTAAGACAAACAAGGCAATAGATTAAAGACAGCATCGATTTCCAGAACAAGACATGAGAATAGACTTGGTTAAATACCATAATATGTTGGAACTATTCATAATTAATAAACAGATTGGTTTCTTATGTCAACTTTCTGACATAAGAAAGGATGGACAGCAAGACACTTTGATTCCATTCCCCCTTAGGAGAGTAAGAATTTCTGTGACAACTTTATAAATAGCCCCCTTTGTCCAATATGCAACTTGATTGACCAGAGTTTAGCAAGCACACAGAGGTACATCTCAGAGCTCACCGGCATCCCCCACACATCCTTCCTTCCAAGGTTAGATCACTACGTTCATTCTAGATCAATGTCTTTCTGTAAACCAGGATGCAAACTCTATACACATGGCTGGAAGTGCCCTAGGAATCAAAGCATCAGGCAACAGATAACATCTTTCCCCCTGCCTGGTTCACAGAGTACAGCCTGGGGTGGTGCCATGTGGGTCTGTGCTCCACGTGGTGAGTCAAGGATACTTTTATTTATTTATTTTTTTTTTTTTAGACGCTCAAGTAAACCAGGTCCCTTTGGTCCTGTACTAGTACACTTGATTGTACTGATACCAAATGGGGCCGTGTCTTCTGTTACTTCCTGTTCCTCAGTTCTTACTGTTCTGATAAAATGCCTGACAAAAGCATCTTAAAGAAATGACCGATTTATTTTGACTCCCAATTTGAAGATGAAATCCATCATGGCAGAGAAGGCATATGGCCGTAGTGTGAATTAGAAATTCAGGGTGGGTCTTCCCTCCTCAGTTAATGTCTTGGCAAACACCCTGCTTGATATATACAGTGCTCTGCTTCTAGGCTTTCTAAATCACGTCAGACCTCTCACACTCTCTTACAGAATTTTCTCTTTTTGTTCTCATTCTAATTCAAGCCCACCACTGCCTTTGATACCTGATACACATTCAGTACATGTTTGGTACATTTGGTACATTTTAAATGTCCAACTATGTCAGCAGGTATGTTAAACCTTCATCTGACTCTCTCGGCCTCTGGAAACCTGACCAATCTGCCACATCAGTTAGGGAAGCTGTGGGTACCAAGTGACAGAAAAGTTCTCACACAAACATCTAAAGAAACTGAAGCAGGAGGCTCATGTTGCTGCTCAGTGATGTCCCTGGGAAACATACCTCATGCCATCTTCTCATGTCCGTAATATTGGCAGGTACCTTCATCTTCATATTCTTGTCTCTTGGTCATAATGTGCCTATTTCAACAGCACCACCATGGTATGCTCCAGGTGGAAGCAAAGGTGGCAGGGTCTGTTTGTATAAGAAAGAACTTTCCCAGAAACTTTCCTATACATACTCCCATGTTGTCTTATTGTCTAAAACTGAACCACACAGCCATTCCTAAACCAATTACTGACTCTTTGAATATCATATAATTCACTGTCATTGAAATTCGTGAACTAGTTGAGAATAATAATAAGCCATTCTTGGGAACCATGGATATACCCTAACTCCTGAAACCAAAGAACCCAAGCAGATGTGATCCTGATTGCAGGGAAAGTAGAGGGATGGAGGTGAACTAAAAATAGAAAATGCCTTTCTTCATATACATTTGGGTGATCAAGGATTTGTATGTCTCTAGTCAAGGTCATTAACTCATGTGTTGACATTACCAGTAGACCTTAAACATGACCTGTTTTCCTGTCCAACAAGATTCTTTACTATCCACCTTGATAGACATAGAATTTAGAGCTGGAGAATTTAAGCTCAGTGCTTACCTAGCAAGCATAAGGTTCAAAACCCAGCATCACAGAGAGAGGGGGACGAGCATGCAGGGGTGACTGAGTAGGTATCTGGCTGATTTGATGAGTCCACTAATGCCTGGTAGTCTTCATTTCTCCCTCTTATGTTCTCTGCTTGGCTCTGCATAGAAATTTGAATACGTTTAGGACTTTGATCCTGTCTTATCCATACCTACATCAAAAAACCCAAGACAGCATTTGGCATGATCTCAGTAAATACATGTTTTTAAGTAGGTTCAAGCTGAAGATGACTTAGACAGAATATTAGAAATGTAACATTCCAGTTATGAGAGGAAAACATCCTGGAAATACACTTTTATGGTATGACTGACATTGAACATCTTGGTTTTTTATCCTCCAAAGAAGAACTATAAAGGTTAATAAAAAAATTTTAAGTATTCAACATCCTCAGCCATCAAGCAAGTGCAAATTAAAACTATCTGGAAATTCCATCTCACCCTTGTCAGACTAGCTGTTATCAGGGAAACAAAGAACTGGAAGTGCTGGTAAGGACACAAGGAAGGGGATGAATCCTTTCTCACTGATGCAGTCACTATGGCAACCAGTATGGAGGTCTCCATAAAGACTGAAATTAGAGCCAGCATATGACATATTTACCACTCCTAGGGATGTAGGACTGTACACCCTATGCTGCTACCACAGAGTCCTCACATCCATGTGTGTTTCTGCTCTACAACAGCTAGGGAGTAAAGTCAGCCTAGATGGCCATCAACAGACAAAGGGATAATGAAAATGTATATAATAACACCAGAATTCACACATCAATTAAAACTAAATAATAAAACTGGCAGTAAAATTAGCGGAACTGAAAGATACTATACCATGTAAGGGGACCAAAGGCTTAAGAAGTCAAACACTCTCACATGCAGATCTAACTTTTACATATGTGTGTTTATGTGTGTCTACATATGAGAGTGTATATAGAGGCCAGGAAGCTCAAAATGTTTGGCGTCGGGGATAGCATTTCAAAAGGGAGGGACCCCAGAACATGTATGATATAAAAGTAAAGAGGAGGAAACTGGATACGGAAGGGGTTAAGCATGGATAAGAGCAGGGAAACGGAGAAGAGGAAATGGAGGGACTCCAGCCAGCTTGAGCATGGCAAGCAAGGCTCTGCCTTTTCCCTCTGCCTTCCTAAAATCCATTAGATTACATTCCTAAAGCTAGCCACCAAGGTCTATTCCCTTATTTGGCTGCTTAATCCTCCTGAGGCTGACTACCAAGGACCAGTTATCAAATTTTGAAGTCCAGCAATCAGAAGCCCCCTTTGGCTCACCAAATTAACATGCCCAATTAAAATAAAAAACCTCATCCTAACACAGGGTTTCCCTTTTACCTTTAAAACTACCATCTTTCTATGTGTCATGTCTGCCTCCTCTCTACCCCCTTCCCCTTCTCTCTCACCCTCTGTCTCCTGTCTTTGTTTCATATTCCCTGTTCTCTGTCCCTCTGGAAATGCTAATGGGGAAACATGCTACTTCATAAGCAAATTAAAGAATCAAATTTACAAAGGAAAAAGTAATTTGATAGAGGTGTCCAGTATGGGTAGGTGAAGCTGGTTGAACTCTCAGCCCCAAATAAAACATCATTCCCTGTCTCCTTGATGGCTCAAGGGACATTGTGAGAGAGGAAGCAAACATTAAGAATGTAAGAGCAGGAAGGGGGAAGGGAAGTTAGTGTGGAATTGTTGAACCTTGCGTTCTGGACATGGCATGAGCAATGCACTCATGAACTCAGACAAGAGCTGCACAAGATCAGGGATTGTCAACATTCCCTCATAGATGAAGGGAGGCTCAGGGGGCACCACCCCATTCTGATCATTTATGGGTAGTTTGGGATCTCTAGAGGGGAGGAACTCAGGAGATGCCATAGCTCCCTGAAAACTATTAGCAGTTAATGGCCACAGGGGAAGGAAAAAACATTTTTAGTGCTGTAGTCATTGGTGAGTTACCCATGTTACTATAAATAACCTCTCACCCATGAGTATGCATAAACTCTAATTAAATTCCTTGGTTCACAGAAATAAAAAAAGGTTAGGGGGAAAATGGAAATGGAAAGGAGGTTGGTTGGGAACAGGAGGAAGGTTAGTGGGAAGGGAAGGGAGACAAGATCTGAAAATGGGAAAATGATTAGTACATTATGTACATGTATGCAAACATCATAATAACAAAACTATTATCATGTATAATTAATATGTGCTGAACAATGTAAAGAAAGGGGTAGATTATATAATATGCAAAATGTACATTAATCGTGGTTATATCAGTTTTACATTCCTGTGACCAAATACCTAAAAAATATACATAGAAAATAAGACTCATTTTGGCTCATGTCTTTGGAAGTCACAGCTCATGGTCAGCTGCTTCCATTTTTCAGGGTCTGTGATAAATCAGAATGAGATACAATATGGGAGTGGACGGGCACAGATGTTCACCAAGGTATTTTAAAAAGGAAGGGCCAAAGATAGAGTATAACTTCTCAGGATATGACTCCAGAGACCTACTTCCTCCAACTAGACCCCAGTTCCTGATTTCCACCACCCCTCATTATGCCATCATATTATAAATCTAACAATAGGGCAAGAGTTTGAACCACCAGTGATGGGAGATGTCATTTTGTAAATATGTTTCTCGTATTGGTTAATGAATAAAGCACTGTTGGCCAATAGGAAAGCAAGATAGGTGGGACTAGGAGACAAGGAGAGAGGAAGTAGTAGGGGAGATTAAAGATGGAGGACGGAGAGTAGAACACCAGCCCCTCTCTCTGGTAAGATAAGACCACATGGAAGTACTTAGATGAATAGAAATGGGTTAATAATTAAGACAGAGCTAGCCAATAAGAAACTAATAACTGGCCTACAGCTTTATATCTAATATAATGTCTCTGTGGGTTAATTGGGGCTGGCGTGGTGGTGGGACCAGAGCGGCAGTAAAAACCTACTGATAACACACCAGGGTTCTGGTAGATTAACCCATTGAAGAAGTCAGAAGCCTTCTAATCCAATCACTTCCCTATTATTAGATCAAATAGATGGATACATATTCCTTGGGTTTCGTACCCAACCCTTAGCAATGGCTTTTAAATAAGTTTCCATTTTAGGAAGTTTTACCAATACCAGGTAGCACCAATCTGCATGATGTTTCAGGCAGACCTGAGAGTCTAGCTTTTAAGGAGCTTATCACCCACCCAGGTACATCTTTTAAGTAATTCTCTGTTCTCCCTAGATTAAAAATTTTAGTATCATTCAAGTCTTGATAAACTTGGTGTGTCTCCTTTCTATAAAAACTGTATAAAATATGTTCTACATTTGTGTCTCTTCCCCCACCATAGATCATCATGGTAGCACATCAACCAAGTCTCTGCATCAGATTTGTTAGCTAATGATGTGTGCCTCAAAGGAAGAGAAAATAGAGGGTGGGAAACTAGTGATGGAACAGGGCCTCATGCGTGTTGAGCCAGGGCTGAGCCACATCCCCAGCTCTGGTTAAGTTCAATTGGTTTGCAAGACCACACAAAGAAGAAAATAAAAGAGGGATCTTACTCTGTCAAAGGAGACTACTCCCCAGCTCAAAGTCTTTCAGGCTGGGCATGTGACTGGGTGAGAGAGTGAGTGCCTGTGCTTGTGCATGGCTTGGGTTGAACCCCCAGTGACCTGAAAGCATCACATACCCATTGTAAATATCCCCTTCTCATCCCTTCTTCATATCTGCACTGCAAAGTGATGAAAAATGCTTTCACAAAGAAAAACTGAGAAAGAACGGAGGGGAACACCGTGCACCAAGAAGGTATCTTTAGAGTGTCTGTCAGCTTCCATGTGTTTTTCTTTTTTCACATTGTATCACTGATGTCTTCTGTCCTGTTAAAATACTTGTTTCATTTTGTCAGTGCTGTAAAATCCATATCATTGTATCCTGTTGTCCTGGCTGGAGAGAGACTTGAACATTTATTCCTCCCCTCACACGCAACCTCCCCCAAACCATCGGATGAAACCCTGAGATTTCAAGAAGCACAGAATGGAAATAGTTGACAATATCCATTTTAATTTCTGGGGAACATTTTATTTATAGATGAACCGTAATTTTCAGTCTGATGGATATATGATTATGTCCAACTTTCAGCCATACTTTACTGAGACTACAGTTAGCAGTATCCGGCTAAATATTTAGTTCATTAAAGATGTTTTATTTCACAATGTTTGCGCATAGATTGAAAATTATGCACTAAGAATTTTGTGAATTTTGTATCAATTAAGCTCTAGCAGAAGTCTATGAGTGATTTCTTAATAACTGGATATTTCCTTAAAAAGAAAAGTGAGCCCGTCAATCTGACAGATTAAAGCTCATGCTCATTTTTGAAGTGTACATTTCTTTGAATACTAATGAGGTTGTATAGTTGTTCTGCTTTGTTATGGGTCACTTTGTTCTCATTACCACTTGGCTCATACTTAACTTCTGAACTCACGATCTGGTTCATTTGCTTGGAAACCACCAAGGGCTAAACATCCACTTTCCTAGAGCCCAGGCTCAGAGTTTGGATTGAGATCCAAGGAACAGGCTCTGGGTTAGATTTCAGTTCCGGGTCACTCTCCACGGTCACTTGACTGATGCTTGAAGGACAGTCACATCTCTTGGTGACAGACAGCCTTAAGAAATAAAACTCAATTGAAATTTTTGCAAGGAGTTCTCTGGGCCATCTCTAACATAAAGGCTGCTCCCTGGCAGGAATCAAAAGCAGGAATTCCGAGACAAGGATTTGCAATAAAATCTCACTGGGAGATTTCAGTAACAGTGAACTCTGTATGAAGTTCAAGTCCCAGGCTCAAGAATGTCACAGCCCAGTTTACCCCTCACAGTTCTTAGGACCCCCTGTGTCACTGAGTAGTCAATGTGTCTGATACCCTTCTCACTTTTGTCCTCCCTTCCTCCCCCTTTTCTCCCTCCCTCCCTCCCTTCCTCCCTTTCTCTCTCCCTTCTTTCCTTCCTTCCTTCTTTCCTCCCTGCCTTCCTTGCTACCTTGGTTTTCTTACCACCTTTAATGCTTTCTCCTCAGGAATACCTGTGAATGGCACAGTAGCATTGCAGAGAATGAAGCACACTGAGTGTGCCCATCCAAGCCTGCAGTGACACGCCCCCACCCCCAACACTGCAGAGCTGGGAGCTCAGAGTCCCTAGACACTGGCAATAGACAAAGGCAACATTGAAACACCACACTTTGAAAGATAAATACTTAAAGACTGGTAACTCTTGGGTTGCCAAGAATAAACAGATAGGGGCATATGGGTACAACGTCAGGTTATAGATTTAAATACCTCTTTGCACAGCCATTGGCAGTATCTATCAACTATCTTAATGATAGACTCTTTGGTTATTCTACTTTTAGTGTGTTTTCCTTTATGTTTAATTTTATGTGCATGAGTGTTTTCCCATCTAAAGTCAAAGTGTGTCATAACAGAGAAGATGGGAGGTCAAGGGTATTAGAAATGTCGGCCACAGGAGGAGACTGTATGTAGATGCAGAGGCATGAATATAATCAAACACAAGAGGAAGAAATAACCTCTCGAGAGCCTCCAGGACATGCACAGCTGTGAGACCGCACTGAATGCAGGTGGGCTGCAGATATTCTGGAAAGAAGTGTGCGTGCCCAGAACTCGAAAGCCCCAGGCTGCTCCAGCTAAGCAAGGGGAGGAATGGGACTCCCTCTTGAAGACAAGAGTAAACAAGCAAAAGGCAATCACTGGGCAGAGAGCAGCAAACTCTCCTAGAAGTCCTAGTGCCACCAACATTCCTTCAAGTAGCTTCAGGGCAGATCAAGCCGTAAACCAACAATGGACCCCCTCCATAGGGTTTCATCTAGTCAGGCGACAGAACCGCAGGGTCTTTCAGTGAAATCTATTTTAATCCTTTGGGTCTCATGTTAATATATTATCACTTAAGGTAGGAGCAGACCTTTGGTTTCTAAAGCTGAAACTATGCCATTGTGCCTGGAACCAATCATTTTTATTTGACCAAATTTTATACCAGATGAAGTTCATTTGAACCTAACAGGTACTCTTGTGGGATTTTGTGGGTGTAAATCAGTAACTCCATTGATGTCAAACACTAGGATAGAGAATCCAGCTGATTTCAGATCATGGGTGTGTCTAAACCCCAACACCACCCCAGCTACAAAACCTTAATGATTAACCAACAGCAGAATAAAGCAGGCAAAACCAATTTCCATTTTGTTATAGGGCAGGAATAACTATTTCCTGTTTTATTTTTGTACTTACCCTGTCTAGTCATGTGGCCAGCAACCCTAACAGTGTGGTCATCTCCACCTGTCAAGTTAAGAGCATCCAAAAGAGGACTGAGCAATCTTTCCAGAGTTTGAGCAGTACTTTCATTTCACCACAAGAATTCCCAGGGTAACTGCACTCCTGGAAAGTAGGTAACAACGTTAGACTTACTCTCCTCCAAAAGGCAAAAGGGGGTTGGGGAAGTCTTCGGACTTGTCCCAAGTTATATAGAAGAGCTGGAGAACAAAGGTTTAGAGGTCACTGTTCTGGGTGCCTACCTGCCTCTCCTTCCACTGATCATCAATTCCCATTTTCCCTGTCTGGTTGACTCTGGCCTCTTGGTCCCTCCTCTCGATCCTCCTCCCCCTCTTCCTCTAGGAACCCCATTTTGGTTATCTCTATGAACTGAGTGCTCTGGGAATTTCAAATACAACCCTGTGCTCTTGCATCTGGACTTTTCACTTAGCCTTGTTCCTCTGTGTGTGTCTGCTTATCAGTCCAGCTTAACAGGCTGAATACTAAGCACCCCATTGTGTCTATAGAACAATTTTGTTCTTACATCCATGCTGTACTTTTAATTTCCTACGGGAACCAGCATCTATATTGTCTCTTAAGAAATTATCTATCCTCATCACATCAAGTCTGGCAGATGTTCTTTCCTGAAATGAAAAATAATATGACACACAGAATAAAAAATGAAACAATTTTTTAAATGGACACATGGCTTACCCAGGTCAAACTGAGTAATAGTTTTTGCTACATTGGAAGACTGTTTCTGATTAATTCTCAAACCTGGCTTCCTACCTTTCTTTTGACCATAAAACTTGGTGGCAGCCAATATTAGAACCTACTACTGGAAACCCAAGAACTCTAGCATCCACCAAAACTAAATGTGAGGTACCCTCTTCTACAGCTTCCATTCTTTAATGGCAATGATGTGCTTTTCTTTTAAAGAATGCGTGCTGTGTCTGGTTATTATTCCCGTTGCTGTTGTTTACTTACATATATTTGAGGATGGGATGCAGGGTGTAAAGGATCGGGGGCACTTAGGATAGGAGTGTGTGCCATGTGTTTGCCCTATCTATGAGCTGGGGTTTCTTTTAAGAATGTGTGTATTCACTTCATTTTATTCTATATCAAACCTGAGACAAGGTAAAAGAATTTTCTAGTCAGTATTCCTAGGCATTAAAAACTGTTCTGGTCTCACAAATCCATTGAGGTAGTTGGATTGTGTTTCCAGAATGGCCTAATTTCCTAAGTAACAAGTCTCTCTCCTACCTTCTTCTATAGACAGTAAAGTTCTGTATCCCTCACTTACCAAACAATGGCTCACACACACACACACACACATACATACATACATACATACATACACACATGTATACGTACATACATACACACACATGTACACATACATACATACATACACACACGTATACATACATACATACATACACACACGTATACATACATACATACATACATACATACATACCACTGGACTAAGATCCAGGGAGCCATAAATAAGCAGTACAGCCAAGTGGCCCACACCCACAGGGCACACTTGCCAGTGTGGAAGAATATTGCAACTAACACTCGGGCAAGAATACAAATTCTAACCTGAGTACTAGACACTTTGAAAAGACACACAAAGAGCTTCCCTGAGCAAAGGTGATTTAAATGAGTTTTATACAACAGTAGACTAAACAGCAGTTTCCTGAGTAGACAGTGGGAGGTGGAGTGGAGCAGCACAAAGCAGCCAGCATAAGCAAAAGTTCCATGTTGGAAGATGGAACAGCTCCATCTCCCGAACTTCGGTATTTCTGTTCTAATCTCACGTCATGGTTTTCATGTGGATTTTCTTCTTGAAATTCTTTGGTATACCATTTGTGATGTTGAGTTTACAACAGCCCTTTAGACTGAAAGCTGTGGTGTAGCGAGCTATTCACCTTGTCTGCACCTGTGGCTTAGGCCATGCCCATTGGGGCAGAGACAGGGCCGGATGGGAGCGGAGAGAAAAGGTTGGGAGAGGGTCGGGCTGCCCCTTTTGGGTGGTGGACGCTGGAAGGCTCAGGATCTGCTGGAACCCGCCGCGTGCATCTGCCTATGTTGTGAGTTATTTCTCCCTTAATAAACTTCTGTTCGGCCTAATTGTTTATCCTGATTCTTATTAAATCACAATATCTGGTGTCAGAAGTGGGATGTTGGGAGATGTTATTCTGTATATATGTTTCTCATACTGGTTAATAAAGCACTGTGGCCAATAGAAGGCTAGATAGGTGGGGCTAGGAGACTAGGAGGAGGAAAGAGGAAGTAGAAGGCGGAGTCGACATGTAGCCCAGGGAAGAAGCAGGACGCCCGCCGCGGCTTCCCGATAAGACGACCACGTGGAAATACTTAGATAAGTAGAAATGGGTTAATAATTAAGACAGCGCTAGCCCATAAACAATAATGGTAACTGGCCAACAGGATTGTATCAAATACAGAGTCTCAGAGTGTTATTTGGGGCTGGCGCAGCTGTGGGCCCAGACTGGCAGGCTGGCGGAAACATACACGCTACACTGTGGGGCTTGAGAGAGGGCCTACTTCTATAGTTTATGTCTGTGTTCTATAGTTTATATCAACTTGACACAGGGTAAAGTCATCTGAGAGGAGGGAAACTTAAGAAAATGATTCCATAAGGTCCAGCTGTAGGCAAGCTTGTAGTGCGTTTTCTTAATTGGTGATCAATGGAAGAGGGCCTAACCCTTTGTGGGTGGTGCCATCTCTGGGATTGTGGTCCTCAATTCTATTAGAAATCAGGTTGAGCAAGCCAATAGCAGCACCCTCCATGGCCTCTGTATCAGCTCCTGCTTCCAGGTTCCTGCCCTGCTTGAGTTCCTGTCCTGGCTTCCTTCAGTGATGGACTATGGTGTGGAAGTGTAAGCCAAATAAACCCTTTCCTCCCCAACTTGCTTTTAGTCTTGGTGTTTTGGCAATAGTAACCCTAAGATCATGTCACACCCCACCCTCTTCCCTTCTTCTCTATACACCACACACTTAACATTCCTATTAGCTCGCCTGATACAGAAAGCAGGGGCTGGAGGACTCTTGGGCTCCATTCGATACAGTGGCTAACTGAATTTTGGCTTTGTACTTCAGCTCTGATACTCAGGTAGCAGAGACCCTCTTTGAGGACCCTGTTCAGCCTCATGGGATGGCCTTCCCCCTGCTGTCTTCGGGGTTTCTCTACCTGTCTAGTACTGGTTTCTTCCTACTTGGGATACCAAGCCCCACCCTGGATTCCAGCAGGAGCCAGCTGTCTCCACCAGACTTCTGGAGCCCACATTGCTTACCAGAGTTTGAGAATCTCTTCTGCTCATTTCCCACTTTAATGCTTTACCCCTGATAGGACAGGAAGTGCCCTTAAGCCTCTAGCTACTCAGGGTTGCAGTCTCCAGGGGATCTGGTGACTACAGTCTCCAACTGGCATTTCCTGTTTCCGCTCTGCTGGTTATCTGACCCTTAGTCCTTTCAGAGCGTCCACTGCTGTTATTTGTCTGCCACAGGTAGGCAGGCCCTGTGACTCCAGGCAGTAACGCTACCCCTAACCTTCAGCCCAAGGCTCAAAAACTCTATGCAGGTCTTACAACTAGTAAATAGCCCAGCACTATTAACTGGGATTTGTGGGCTTTGTTTAGAAAAAAAAAAACCCATATAATTTGTGATTGGTGGGTAGTTTTAACTTCATTTATTGAGACGTTTTGTCACCCATGGTATGGCATGTCCCTGCCTGGTCAAGGCGCTTCTGTAATGAAGACATTTCATCCTGATGAAACTCAAACTGTCTGAAGACAGCCAAAGCTGTAAGCCAAGTGGCCAAGAACCACAGTGATTAGATCAGTATCTACAAATAGCTCTGACTAGCTCTCACCTGCTTGCCCTCCCTCAGACAGCCAAGGGACAGGCTGCAGATGGCTGCGGGCTTTCCATGTCCTGTACTCTCAGCAGCCTGTGTCTTGCAGCCCAGGGTGCTCCAGGCAGTTGGGAAGTGAAAAGCACCCTACAGTTCCTTCTCAGGAACCCTATGGAGGCAGATTTTAGAAACCAGGAAGCATACCGTGCCTTCCCAGCTCTCTTACAGTCTTTGTTCCGAGAAGGACATTTTGGCATGAGTTATGTTCAAGGTAAAGGTCAGGACAGCAGCCAGACACACTGGGCTTGTCTTTCTCTGCTTCTGATCTCTGGCCCAATTTACAATGGCGGTCAGAGGGGCATCTCCTGTCATATCCCCATTCCCTGTCACCCAACTAGAACAAAACCACTCAGCCATTTCCTTAAGAACCACAGGTTGCAGAAAGGCCAGGCTAGGAGGAGGTGCCAGGGAACATTAGCTGTCACATTCTCTCACATGATGTCGCAGAATGGTAACCCGATACAAACCCGTAATCTTAACACCCCATCTTGTTTTGTATTACTCAGCGGCACAAGTGCATGAACACAGATCTGGAACTCCAAGATCTGAGCTATGAGTACAGGCTGTTCCGACCATATCTGAGAATACCTAAGGGCAGGGGATGGAGGAGGGTGGAGGGCATTGGTGATGCAAATATTTTAGAACTCCAAATATGTGCACACTCATAAAGTTGCTGTGTAAAATGCGCTGAGAGGTGGGAAAGCAAAAGTTAAAAGAAAAAGAAGGAAGAAGAGGGAAAGACAAACAAAGAAACCTTACTTTCTAATGTTACGATAAACTCCATGATGGAAAGAAACCTAGGAAGGAAAGGGTTTCTTTGGCTTACAGGCCCCAGTCATGTCTGAAGGGTGTCAGGGTATGAACTCAAGCAGGAGAAGGGGCAGGGACCATGAGGAAAGCAACCCTGGACTTGCTCAGATACTTTTCCTATACAGCCCAGGCCCATCTTCTCGGGGATGACACTTCCTTCATTAATTAGCAATCAACTACCTACAGGGGCTGGAGAAAGACTCAGCAGTTAAGAGCACAGGTTGCTCTTCCAGAGGACCCAGGTTTGATTCCCAGAACCCAGCTCATCCATCACCTCTGTAATCCCAGTAGGTACTGCATCTGCATAGGGCACAGACATATAGGCAAACACAATTATACCTATCACATAAAAATTTTTAAATGTTTTTCTAAAGAAGAAAATGCCCCATAGGCGGGCCTACAGGCTTCTGATCTAGGCAATTCCTCAGTTGAGGTTCATTCTTCCCAGCTGGCTCTAATTTGTGTGAAGTTGACAAAAACTAACCAACGGCACATGGTCTCCTGTATCCCTGTGCCCACAGGGCCTCCTGTATCCCCTCATCCCACATGAGGTGTACCTACCAGCTAATGTATCACAACTGACTTCTATCACTGCAGGCCCTCTGCTAGGGTCTACAGAGAAAGTTTAATCATGTGTGGTGACATCTTGCTTGTACAAATAAAGCCTGTCTGAAGGTCAGAGAATGGAGCTTGTCACTAGCTAACCATAAAGACCTGGATGTCTGTACAGACAGACAGGAACTGAGGCAGATGGACAGAAACAGGATATAAGCAGGGAGAAACACAAACTCACTCTCTTGTCCACTGAGACACAAAGATGTAAGATGTGGTGGTGGCTTGCTCCTTCTCTCTGATCTCTCAGCATTTTTTCTCTATATCTGACTATGGTTTTTATTACTTAGGCCAATTAAGAACTCCATTTACAATCATGTTCTTAAAATAATAAGCAATGTTTACTTCTGAAACCTTGGTGAGTAGATATGACCAGCCAGTGTAGCAAAAAAAAAAAAAAAAAAAAAAATTATCTCAGAACATAAAAAGGCTCTGAAGGCAAATGAAGGAGAAAGCTGTGAACCCTCCCATTCCCCCCCCCTATTCCCCGAGGATTTCTAAAGAGTTCATTAAGGTCATTCTCAAAGAGGAGAGTCTGAGTTGGGACTAGTGGATTCCCATGCTTTGTTGTTGGTTTTTCTTCCATCTTTGAGTTGGCGTCTCATGTAGCCCCTGCAGGCTACGACAGATCACCCCGAACTTTTGATGGCACTGCCTCCAGCTCTCAAGTGTTCAGATGACATGTGTGCATTATCACACCTGGGTTATGAGGCGCTAAGATTGAATCCATGGATTTGTGCACACTAGGCAAACACTTTTACCAGCTGACATACATCCAAAGCCCAGGGCTCTATTTTCTTCATTGGATTTTATTAGTCACTTCTCTGTGGTTTGGGCACTATTCAAACCTCAGGAAAGAAATTCTAAGATGACCACCACTGCCAGACAGCCCCTCATTATTAACATAGTACAGGCAGGGAAAGCACTTCAGGACAAAACCTATCTGAATATTGAGCAGGATTCAGGTATGGCTGCACACCCAAATCTATTCGAATACATACATCATTTCTGTGCTTGGTAAGCAGTGGCTGTTGCAGAATTTTTGCTTTAAAACCTCATACTGACATATTTAAGGTAAACCCTGACCCAGAAACAGAGCAATTTGTAAACCTAGCCAATGGAGGACTTCAAGGAAAATTAAAAGGGAAGACATCGTTCTTAACAACACATGTGCCCTCAGATATGTGGTTATCTAATCCAGGAAGGCTATGTTTAGTTAAAACTCAGACTGAAAATTGAAGTTGGTAGGGAAGTGGGGTAAATAAATTCCAAGCTAAAGGAATGAATATCCATCAGGCCATTCCAAGGTTAAGAGGAGAGCAAAATCCCTAAGGGAAATGAATGGTAAGGTGGTACCCAGTGTAAATCAAATAGTTCCATGGAAAATATTGCTCACAAATTAACCAGAGATTCATATGAGGACAGGGTTTATATGGCTCACATGTTCCAGTCATCCTCCATCACTGAGAGGGTGTCATGGCAGGAACTCAAGCAGGGACCAAGGCAGGAATCAGGGGACAGTGGCTCACTTTCATGCTCTTCTTAAGGATGTGTCTGTCTACTGAATAGGCCCTGCCCTCAATCATGGAACAGCCTTTTATTAAGAACACATGTATTAAACACAATTACCTCAGACCAGGCTACGAGCTAAAAGATAGTGTTGTCTTGAAAAAGTCTTTCGCAAGTGTTACTTGATTCATCAATTCCTGAAGAATAGGCTCACCATTCAGAAAAGGCTAGACTAATCACACTATGTTAAGACTTGAAAACTTCCATGAACATGGCATTCCAGAATTCCAGTCTGCTTTCTTCCAGCCATCTCTTAAGACGGGCTTTTCAGCCCTTCCTAATTTATTTTCCAAGAGGCAAATGTCACTTTATGGTAATTGGCAACCTGTTTTATATTTTATATATTTATTTATATGTTTGTATTAATTTTTATTCTATATTTTCAGTGATCTTTTTAGTCTGTCTCACACAAAATGCTCTGTGAAATGAGATTGCAAATCTACGTTCCTTCCAATCTTCACTGATTAATTCTATAAGCATGCAATGGTCACCCAAAACAGTCTGGGCAGATCTTGACATCACAATGTGCTAAAAGATAAAATACTGGATGAAATCTCTTCTCTAAGTTAATGTCGAAAAGATACCTTCCAATTTTACGAGCACTTTCCTGCCATCCTGATCCCACAGCCACATCAGCCCAAATAACACACAGGGACGCTATATTAATATAATGTTGTTGGCCAATGGCTAGAGCTTCTTATTGGCTAGCTCTGTATAAATTATTAACCCACAATTACTAACATATGTATTTCTACATGGCCTTATCTTACTGAGAACGCAAGACTCACATCCTCTCCTCCTGAGATCACATCGCCACTCCTCTCTCCTACCTCTCCCAGAATTTTCTTTGTCTCCTAGTCCCACCTATCTTGTTTTCCTATTGGCCAACAGTACTTTATTCAGTATCCAATAAGAGAAACATATTTACAAAATGGCATCTCCCATCATTCCATGTATAAAATTGTGGGAATAAAGCGCCCAGTTCTCCAGGGAAAGTCCACTTCCACTCTGCACTTCCCAGAACTCTCCTCCCATTTTCTCTAGATAGGTGAACACAGTCCTAGTGGGTCAATGCTCTTCTTTTTCAAAGACTTTCCTCAAGGGATGGCTTCACTCAGTGGACCTCTTTCTTCATTCCAAGCTAGGCTTGGAGTCAGCAAGTGCAGAATGCAGAGTACATTTCTAATTTATCCATGTTTAAGTGATGTCCTCTGCTAGAGAGGCTGAGAAGCCCTGATCACCCACAGTACCCATGGCACTGGTTCCCTAACGAGGCCTGTTTTTCTCCCAGAATACACTACCTTAGTGTTCTGGATTTTATTTCAGATAGGTTTTGCTGTCTATGTGGTTTCTTCTTTGCGAAGTAAGAAATAGACTAAATGAAACTCAGAATATGCTGCTCCAAAATATGTTACTTTGACATAGATGTTATTTGAGTGCAAGCAAGCACGGGAAGAGCCCACCTCACCTGCCATACCAGGAAGAGGCTGATACATATCAATAGACAGGGGTGTCCAGTGAGTCTGCATAAACAAACCCCACTGACTAACTGGTCGACCACTTATTCCCATAATTACCTTCCCACAGTTTACTACCAACCCTCTCTCCTTCACTTGGCCATTTCTCCACAAGTTATCACCTGTTGTTAAAATGCTTGGCCCCTGAGTCTAAATACTAGGTCTTCCTTCCTTCCTTTCTTTTTTCCTTCCTTCCTTCCTTTTCTCCTTTCTTCCTTCCTTCCTACCTTCCTTCCTTGCTTTTTTTTTTCTTCCTTCCTTCCTGCCTGCCTGCCTTCCTTCCTTTTTTCCTGTCTTCCTTCCTTCCTGCCTACCTGTCTACCTGCCTTTCTCTCTCTTTCCCTTTTTGTCGAATCCCTACGTATATAAAATTAAATTTCAAAATATCTTCTGAGCTAGTCTGGTTTTAATATTCACTCAGTATAGTCTTTCTCTTACTACATTGAGTTATCAGTACCTACTCTCCCTGTTATGTTTGAAACTATAAAGTATTTTCTTTTTCTAGTCTAATTCCCATTATACATTACTAAAATACTGTGATTCTTGCAGAAGTTACAAGGCAGTAGTGATGTAAACCATAGCCTGTTAACCACACCTTGAAGAGGAGACCCTGGGAGAGTGCAATGCAGGCCACACTTAATAAACAGAGTTGAATGCACTTACACAAAGGGTGGGGCCTCTCACATCTCTCTGAACAGCAGTCTGGGAGTGGCTCCATCTCTGAGGATTCAGGCCTTCTCTTTCTGCCAAGCATCTGGCCTCTGGCATCCATTTTGCATTGTCTGATGAGCCAGGACACCTGGCTGCAGTGTTCTCACTTGCCTGGTGTCTGGAATGTCCTCAGAAATCAGTGGAATTGAGTTCATGACTAAAACTTGGTCTCAGCTTCTTTATAATAGTGTGTGGTTTCTCTAGGACCAATGATAGCATGCTTATACAGTGATTCTGGAGTTTTGTTCTGTTTGTTTGTTTTGCAGCTCAGCATAGCAAAGATTTCATAGTTTCTGCTTCTTTCTGAGACAATGACTTTGGATCTGTAGCTATAAAAGCAATCTTAACAAAGTTGTGAGCTGCCATGTGTGTGCTGGGAATTGAACCCAAGTCCTCTGGAAGAGCAGCCAGTGCTCTTAACCACTGAGGCATCTCTCCAGCCCCAGGTCTTTGCTTCTTACAGAAATTCATAGTGAACAATATAGCCAAAGGCAGATATAGCCATGCTCACTCCATCGTGCCATTGGGGATGCTATAATGTATCTATAAACAACACAGTTCAAAGGTTCAGGGAAGGTGGCAAGTGTGAGCTGAAGCAGAGTTTCCGTTCCTTATCATTTTGACAGTTACATGAACTCCAGAGAAGGGGTTTTCTTGTCTAATTATTTCTAACCTTACCATTCAGGGAGTTGGTCTTTCTCAAGATTAGAATGCACTAAATATACCCTGAGGAAAGGGGGCAGTACCCTGTCAGTGAGAGTGTAGGAGATGTGAACTTTCTCCCTTTATTTGGGGCAGCAGAGGAAGGTGCAGGAGAGGGCAAGTGCGGGAAGGAAGGTCAATAGTCTCAGCTGGAGTCAAAGCTCCAGTAAGCAAACTAGTGTCACTTCCATGGGGACAGTAGAGATGGTATCACTTCCACCCAGATGACAGAACTTGGCCTGAACACAAACCATTAACTCAGCCCAAGTCCCAGCCAGTGGCTCCAGAGACCCAGGGAGTTATAAATAGCCCCTCAGCACAGCTGCTCAGTGGAAGAGTACATTCCCCAAATGCCTAAAAATCAATGGAAAAGGGACTTCCAGAGGACATGATTTACTGAGGTTTAGGATCAAACAAACGGTCCAAAACTCCCTGCAAAGCGCTAACTCACCACCTTGACACTTTTGCTTATCTCAGTGATTTTTCCATGCTCTGATTTCTCAAGAGTGACACATGAAAATCACATATGTCCTTGTGATCTCATGTGTAAACACACAGTGTGATGCTGAAGTAAGAGAACAGTGTGCCCATACATGCCTGCTTTACCCCGTGAAGCAGGCACCTAGAGCTGCAGAGCCGCACAGCTCCCAGGCTTTCACGATTTACAAAGAATCAAGACTGCTCACCACCCAATGGCCCAACTACCGCCACACAGGTACCACCCAGCCTTAGAGTCCTCCAGGAATGGGTTTTGGTTCGCACTTGCCACTCATTCCTCTGAGCTGTAAGCATTAGAATGTGATACTTTTGGTTTCACATGTACATTCGGTTCCGGAAGCTAAGATTAAGAATGATTTTGCCTCCATAACTCATCCTCAGTAGAGACAAAGCTCAGCCATTTATAATATGGGGGTAGGGACTCAGAATTAGCGATTACATTTTCATTGTCCTCAGAAGATCTCCAGGTCCCTGATGCTTGTGTATTTCTGGATGTCCTGTACATCCTATATTCGGTTCTACTTACAGAGCCCTTTTGCCGTTAATATTTTTAGCAAGCAAGGAAATTTCATTTATGCCTCAGTTGTCCATCTAGGGGAAGGAAGAGTGACCTCAAGATCTCTGGCAATCTAATATGTTATGTATGATTCATCCACTTTATATATACAGACCTTAATATTCTGGTGAGTAATTTCCAAAGCTTTGTGGGAGATTGTTGAGTCACACTGGAATTAAATGCAATTATGAGATTGGAGTATAATGACATCTCCACGGGTAAGGCTGGACCAAGGCATGTGGAGGAGGAATGGGAGGAGGTGTGAGATGAGAAAGCCATAATCAAACTTGTGGAGAGGGCACGTCTTCAGACAACAGGCAAGATTAGGCAGACTATCAACACATGATGCATGGCCAACTGCAATCGGAAATGTGATTCTTCCCAGAACTGCCTACCATTCATTTGGCAGAAACCTCAGAGTAGTGATGGACTGCATAGGCTTTGGGGTGAATCATCAATTCCTGGGTGCAATTCAGCTTGGCAGCCAAGACTGGTGATGTGAGCCCTTCAGACCATTCAACAGATGGACAGTGGACACCAGAATATGTTCCAGAAGTCTCCCTTTAGTATCCACAAGCAAAATGTCCTAAGACAGTACTCCTAAACCCTCACTCGAACATCTGAATTGAGAGACTCAGCCCCAGAAGTAAATGCACCCACTGTAAATAGTCATGGATGGCTGCAGGACCTCTACCTAACACAAGGAAAATGGAAACGCCCAGGAGAAAATCAGATGCAGAGCAAGAAAGTCTTCTAATGAGAGACGGGAGCTCTGAGCCAGCAGAGGATACTGTCCTCCTTTGGCCTGACCTAGGCAGGCTTCCCAAGGTGTCTGTGGGGGAGAGTGCTCTTTCTGGTAGCCTACGTCGGCCTTCCAACACGTTAGGCAACCTTAGCCCTCTAAAAGCAGCTTAGTTAAGAGCTTGAGGCCTTATGTATCCTACAACAACACAGAACATGATTCCCAAGCTCCACTTGCTGAAAAGGCATCATGTGGGAGTGTGGAAATATGTGCATTGTTTTCTAAAGCAGGCTAGTTACAGCACCTTAAAAAATGAACAAGAGCAATTCAAAGAGGGCACGCTGCTCACAGATTGAAGTTAAGATGGTCTATTCCTGCAGCCAAATATTTCCTTTCCAACCCTCAGTTCTTTTTCCCAGGAGGAAAAACAATGGTTTTGAGATATGTTTTCACCAGTTTGGAACTCATAGCAATCCTCCTGCCTTGGCTTCCCAATTGCTAGATTATAGATAGGCATGTGCTACCAATCTAAGAGCAGTCGTTCTCAAATGGCTCTGCTTTTGGGTCTTCAATGCCATTGAGCTAACCACTGTTTGCACCTGCATCTCTCGTTATCAGCTTCAAAAAACAAGTGTTCTTCCAACAATGAGTGACCTGTAATGTGACACACTTCCCCAAACCTCCACACCTGCTTTTCACCTTCCAGTATTCTTAGGCTACAGTGTTACTTTGAGGGGTTTACTAATTGAATGTATACAGCTTTAAACGATATGCACTCCATTCCCCTCTCTAACCCATTCAAGGCATATTTGTAGTCAATAAGATGAGGAAAGGTACATAGCCATGAACCTCACTCAACCAGACTTCGTTCTCTCCTTCTCCCAACTAGCCAGTTAATCATTCTCTAGCACAAACGTAGAGATTCCTAATGACTAGAGCTACTAAAACATCTTCTGCTAATATTCAGAATCAGTCTTGGACTAAGCTAATGAAGGTTATGGGCCTCGGCTAGACGAAAAAAAAAATAGAAAAAGGAAGGAGAAAAGAGAAGTAAACGCTAGAAAGCAATATAGCCCAAAGTCACGGCTTGCTCTTCCGATGGTCAATTGAAATTTCTCCACATTTGTACATGAGAACATATACCTGAAGCCCTAGGAAAACTTACAGAGCTTCATCTCACCACTGTCGCCAGCACCAATTCCTGCCTGGCACTATGCAAACAGATCACCAGGGAGTTCTCATTCCATTCTACAAGCTCATTTTAGCCCCTTCTGTGTGCCAGGCATTGTGCAAAAAACTTGAGGCTCAGAGGGAGTAATTGAGCTGGGGCCTTCAGGCGTCCAGCCAGCTGTGGAATCAGACAGCAAATAAATAATTCCAGTCAGTGAGGAGATGGGAGAGCTGGGGAGGTACCTGGTTTGCACAGGTGCTGTGGAGAGAGGCCCCTCACTCAGGAAGAACGGGGCCTGGGACAGAAGCAAGGAGGGAGATCTGGAAAGGTGACTGGCAACAATGGGTGCTGGGACCACAAGTGCTTCCCTGCTTCTGGAGCACAACCCACAGCGGGAGTGAGGCTGTCACAAGTCCGGAACTTGTCTGAGGTTCAAATCCCACCCCCGCCCCATGCCTTCTGTGCAACCCTGAAGCTGCTACTGAACTTCTGTAACCCTAAGTGTTTTCCATAGGTCGTTCGGAGGATATGGGGAAGCAGGCATTAGACAGACTTCATCTGTGAAAAATCTATACTTCTAAGAGAATGAGGATAAGGAGAGTATCGGACAACTCATGACATACGCCATATTGATGAGCAATTTATTCTTGTTTGAAGGATCAGAGTTGATTGGACTTGACAGTGAAAATGGATCAAACTGTTTCATGTTCCAAGTTTCCCTAAAAGGTAATCACTCCTTTGTTTTCCTTTATTCTTATCAGACATATTTAGTAAGACCTATCCTGTGGGACACTTGCAAGCTCCTCGTGACCATTACTTCCTGATATTAATGGAATCAGTTTGCTAGCGGCTAGGGGCTAGGGAGACTATCTCTCCACAGCTTCGCCAAGGTAGAAAGTGATGGCAGGCTGATTCTCTTCAGGTTTGTTGTTGATGGTGGTGGTGGTGGTATATATATATATATATATATATATATATATATATATATATATATATATATATGCATGTGCATACACATATATGTGTGTTGCATGCTACCATGTCAAGCTTTTACATTGATGTTGGGGTATGAACTCAGGCCCTCACGCTTGGACAACAAGCCTTTTACCCACCGAGAAACTCCCTGCTCTCCAGTTTTTTGTTTTTGTTTAGCCATATATTTGTAAATGAAAATGCCTGATTTGGGCAGCTTTTCCAGAATTCCATCAAACAATGACGCGCATGAAGGTATAACAGGAAGGCCCGGACACTGTTAGCTGGTTGGCTTTGTTGCATCTCCTCTTCAGAAGTCATGTTCTCATTCCACATTAAAAACTGCATAGTTTTTCACAGGCTGGCAAAAATACCAACCAGTGAAGGTCGACAAGAGCTAGTCTCCTGGCAAGTCACGGCATGGCTGAGGACACACTGCAGTCTGTTCACCGCAGTGCACACTTGACTCTCCGGTCTCCACGCATCAGCTGCAGCCATTTCTCCACCGTGGAAAGTCAGTGTTTAACAGTAATGGTTTTTACTTCAGTGAAGAAGTCGTATGAGTCCTTGGCTCCTTCTCTTCCTATTCCAGAGCTCTTCATACCCCCAAAGGGCAGGTTCAGTTCCCTGACGAGCCAGCAGTTGGTCCAGACCAAACCCGCCTGCAGCTTCTTAGCTACCCTGTGGATGCGGCCCACATTACTTGACCACACTGTGGCTGCCAGCCCATACTTCACACTGTTAGCTCTCTTAATCACTTCCTCTTCACTGTCAAAAGGGACAACACATGCCACTGGACCAAATATCTCTTCCTTCATGCAGCGGGACTCATCCTTAACATCTGTAATCACTGTGGGGAGCATGAAGTAGCCTGCCTGGTTCCTGCCTGGAAGGCTCAGCTGGTCCACACCCTCACCACACAGAATCTGCGCCCCTTCAGCACGAGCTTCCATTACATAACTTCTGACCTGAAGAGATAAAAGCCATAATTGCAAACCTCTTACCATTTGGCATTTTACACACATCAGCAGGAAATCAGTATTTTCTGGTGTCTGAGAACCACAGAAGGTCAGCACTAAGGGCTGTAGGGTTACCATTGCTCAGCTGCAAAATCGTAGGGCAGAGGAGTTAGAGGAGTTCCCACCTTTGCATATTTAGTCCTCAAGCAAAGGGCAGGGACATTATTTCCTGCCTAAGTTCCAGGCACTAATATAAGTGATTTCATGCACTGTCACTTAATTTTTCTATACTCTATCATCTATTTTTACCTTCAATTTGCTTGCCATCTCATTTTGCCTCAGAGAGTATATACGGTTCATGCAGCTAATAAACAAGACAGCTTAATTCACACTCAGGCGTATGCTGTAGTTAGGTACAAAACTGTGTGTGGTGTGTGTGTGTGTGTGTGTGTGTGTGTGTGTGTGTGTGTGTTTTGGGGGATAGAGGTGTTCACTGTAATAAGTTAGAAATTCTCTATAATGAAGGTGAATGTTCTTACTAGACATTACATGCTAACATGTAAAATGTCTGATGCCAGGAATGGATTACCTCTATTGAAGTTACTGGACAAAGAGGTCTCATAAACCCCCAAATATTACAGACTATGGCCTTTACTTTTAGTTGGTTATTCTCTAGAGTGTGACCCTATTACTGAAGACATCATGTACTTGAGTCACAGAGCATGGAGAAATAAAGCTGTTTTTCATGTGGAAGCTTCATCCCTATTGGCTAGCTTTCATAGTCATGGAAAGTGCTATGCACACCTCAAGAGAAGACAAATAACCATACTATTATCCAACTGTGAACCCTGAAAGCTACAATGGCAAGAACCTACCCAGACAGACATGCCCATTGGTGCAATATTGGCACAAATATCATGGGAGTAACCAACCATCTTCTGGTTGGATTTCACGTCTGCTCTACAAAAAAAAAAAAAAAATTCTTACCTAGTACCAGTATCAGAGCCAAGAACCTGTGGCTAGACAGGACATTGGCCCCAGAGGAGAATCTATTATTATTCTGTTAAAGAGACATAGGATTAAACTGACTCTTAATGATTTATTATTATACCATAGATTAGTACATCTCTCAAACCTCATCATCAGAAAAGGTTTTTTGTTTGTTTGTTTGTTTTTGAACATGGTAATTAATACACTGATCCACAACAGCTTACAGTGCAGAGAATAAGAGACTGAAGAGTGCTCAGTCATACATGGAACATCCGTATCACTCACACACCACCTCCTTAGGGATCTTTGTGGGGGAGGGGAGTGAGAGCTGCAGCCAGTGGGTGACAAAACAGAAACTGTTTCCTAGGCAAAACAAGGCAGTTGCACAAAAGAACTCCCAGCAGCGGGCGATAGCAGGGACCAGACCTGCGTTAGCTCTCTTCAGTGAAAGTTCCAGCATGGAGTGAGGAGGTGAACAGAGTCCCACCCCTATCCGAGCAGCTATAGGTAACTGGTAACTGTGAGAGAGGGAGAGTTAGCTTTCTTAAGGGTGTGGCCCTGCTAGATTGGCCACACACCCAAGAGTACATAGGCAGCACACTGGACTTGATGGGGTAACAACTGGAGACACAAATGTGGGTGGGAGTAAGATGGGGATAGAGCTTGAAGGAACTGGAATTGGGGGAAAGGGTGAATATGATCAAAAGACACTGCATGGATTTCAGAAGACATAATAAAAAGTATTTTAAAGAAAGTGAGAAATGGATATGTAAGATTTAAAGGCCCAGATGCCTTCAGTATCATAGCTTCCAGGAAAAGAAAGATATCTAATTTCTAGCCTTATTACTAATTATATTCTAAAAACAAATGTAGGTAATGCAGTGTAGCTGGATTATAATGTAAAATAAATTACATCATAAGTTAACCCAGTGACTCAGAGATGATGACATGAGTACTTTCTTGAATAGAGGCTGGGTAATTGAGTTTATTTTCCATTTGGAATCCATGCTGATTCATCCCAGCAAGAGAGTTGTCCCGAATTCGTGCATTTAGAACCAATTCCAAGTACTTTAAGCCAAGCACCAGAAAGAAAATTTTCAAGGAAAATGGGTACCTTGAGTCTGTGGCATAAAGTTCTGGAACCCAGTGTTACCCAGAGTGATTATTCTTCCAATGAATACTGTTCACTGCTGTTCCTCTTGTGATTTTCTGGTCTCAGAACACAACAGTGAATAAACTTGACCACTTTCTCCTCAAGGGAAGTGCAGGTTATATGTTGGCAGTGTTAAAAATCATGATGAGAGCTGGAGAGATGGCTCAGTAGTTAAGAGCACTTGAAGATCTTTACAAGGACTTGGGTTCAGTTCCCAGAACCCACATAATGGCTCACAACCATCCCTAGGATCAAACACCCTCTTCAGACCTTCTCAGGTGGCAGGCATGCATGTAGTGCACAGACCCACAGGCAGACAAAGCACTCATAAAACAAACCTAAAAAAGAAACAAGGGGGGGGCGGGGGGAAACAAAGCACTGGAAAGTGAGGGAAGGTCTAAGGAGCGTAGTTTTATATAAGATGGGCTGCAAAGGTCTCACTCAGAAGGAACTGTTTGCTCTAAGGATGGGGAAAGAGAAGCTCAAGCAAGCGTCTGAATGAGAAACAATTTTCCCTAACTGATAATTTCTCACAAGTAGTTATTTCAAAGCCTGATATGTTCTCTGCTTGTACTGAGCTTCCCTTTAAGATTTGACTTATTCTGTGTGTGTGTGTGTGTGTGTGTGTGTGTGTGTGTGTGTGTGTGTGTGTGTGTGTGTGTGTGTGCCCATGGATACCAAAAGGGGGTGCTGAATCCCTTGGAGCTGGAGTTACAGACATTTGGAATTTCCATGTGGGTGCTAGAATCCAAACTCAGACATGAGTCACTTCTAGAACCCAAATCTCATTGAAACTCTTCTCCAGCCCCTAAATATCTCTCTCTCTCTCTCTCTCTCTCTCTCTCTCTCTCTCTCTCTCTCTCTCTCTCTCTCTCTCTCTCTCTCTCTCTCTCTCTCTCTCTCTCTTTCTCTCTCTTTCTCTCTCTTTCTCTCTCTCAATCTCAATTTCTCTCTCTTCTTTCTTCTTCTCCTTCTTTCCTCCTTCTCCTCCTCTTGTTTTTTTTGTTTGTTTGTTTTTTGAGATAGGGTCTCACTGGGTAGCCCTGGCAACCCTGGAACTCACTATGTAGACCAGGCTGGACTGGAACTCAGAGATCCACCTGACTCTGCCTCTCCAGTTCTGGGATTAAAGGATTAAAGCCTCTGGGTTTCTCTTTAAATAAGAGAACATACATGGCAGAGATTACTTACTTTCTCCAAATGTGCTTTACTTATCAAAGCACCCATGCTGGCTGATGGGTCAGAGGGTATTCCAACTTTCCACTTTCTGGTAGCTTCTACAAACCTCTTCAAAAATTCATTGTAGATCCTCTTCTGAACAAAGATCCTGCTGGTACAGAGGCAGATCTCCCCCTGCCAACAGTGAAGACAACAATAAAGCTGGGGACATTCTTCTTCATGGAGAAATAAATGCCTCATGTTTTTTGATCACCTGCCATGTATTAGGCACTGATCCAGGCAGTGAGGTCCAGCTGTCAGCCGGACTAGTCCCTACCACACAGAACACATAATCTCACAGGAAGACAGACAAAACCACAAATAAACATCACTATATGATATGACTTCAGAGAGTTATCAAAACAATAGAACATTAGGCAAATGATAAAATTGGGAATTTCAGTGAAGGAATTGGTGAGAAGCACTCACAGAGCAGATATTTGAAAGGACTCTTGGTTAACATGAACGAGTTAGATAAGTAAAGGCTAGAGGAGAGGGGTCCCAGAGGTAAGGGTGGGGACCCTAGTGTGGGACTGAGGCTGGTGTAGGTAACGAGGCAAGGAGGTGAGTGGGCTGAGGACATGAGTGAAGGCAATGACATGCAGTGACTGAGGGGAGACGCTGACACTCTCAGGGGCTCAGAAGGACTTCCCTTCACTCTCAGCATCACTGAAAGGAAGCAGCAGCGTGACATGGTATGATCAGATTTACATTGTGCATGTGTGCATGCACATGTGTGTATGTGTGTGGTATGTCAATGCATGTGTGTGTATGTGTATATTCCCATGTGTGCTTTTGTGTGTATGCATATGTTTTTGTGGTGTGTATGTGTTGTGGGTATGTGTGTGCATATATATACAAGTATATTCATGTGCATGTGGCATAGTATATGTGTGCATGTGTACATGTATGTGTGTGAAGGTATGTGTGGTTGTGTGTGTTCATGTGGAAGCCACAGAACAACCTCAGGTGTCATTACTTGAGTTTTGTTTTGTTGTTGCTTGCTTGTGTTTTTGGGTTTTGGAACAGGCTCTTTTCAGTGGTCCAGAGCCCTCTGAGTTGGCCCGTCTCACTGACCGTGAGCCAGAAGACCCACCATCTTCATCTCCACAGGCCTAGGACTACAGTGTGTGGCTGGCTTTCTTAGGTGGGCCCTAGTGGGTTGAACTCAGAATCTCGTGCTTGCATGACGAGTACTTTCCCAACTGTACTCTCCTCTGACCCTGAAATTTACATTTCTAGATGATCATTCACAAAGTTGTGTGCAAAACAAAACCAGAAGGAAGTTAGAGCAAGGAATGAGGCACAATATTCCCAAAGCTCAAATAAATTAGATAGCTTGCCCTGGGGAGGCATCAATGGAAGAGGGGAGGGGATAACTCCACTGAATTCAACCTTCTTAAAGGAGTGTGGGTCCCAAAAAGTGCAGGAGACCTGTGTGGATGCACTAACCAGACAGTGTTTAGGAATACAGGTTAAACTTCAAGTCAACAAGAACCGTTTATAGAACAGACAGAGCTACAAAGAAAAGAGCAAGAGAAGCTCTGACCCAGGCTCTGGGCTCCGCACCACTCTGGACCGTACACTTCTCTGTGGAAGGGCAGACAGGAGGCAATGAGAAGTCATTTTCCAGCGGGTGGAGGGAGAGGGGGATGAAGAGTTCTGCTGTGGGCATGTGAGGTTCCAATGCCAACTAGATATCTCACTAGAGATTCTGAGTGTTCAGAGGAAAGGTCCTGGTAGGTTTTGGAGAGAAAAACAATCCTAACTAACAATCCTAAATACAACATGAAATAGTTTACAAACCATAGCTAAACACTTGAGAGCAAAATGTACAAAAGTATATGGATGCATAAATATTAATAACATTTTTCATCACATTTATATTTGGTGTTCACAACAATCCTAGGAACAGAATGCTTCTAATTATCTTGGTATTTGCACAAAGGTTTATTGTTCAAATTAAGCAGTTAATGTTCTGAAAAAGTGAATTCTTTTTCCAGCAGGGCCACTATCAGAACCATCTGCCTATGGCTTGGAAGATGGCCAAACACCTGTTGGATTCATTTGCATAAGTTCCCTATGCAAAAGGAGGGCATGGTGGTGAGACTTGATCATTTTAACAAGTTTCCCATCACCATCACTTAGTGCTAGGAAAATATAGGTTACACCGAGATCCAAGAGAGAACGACTCCAAAGGGAATGAGCAAAGAAAGACCCCATTCACTGAATTGCTATGCCATGCCAGGCACTGACTTGGATATTTTCTCCATAAAAGTCCTGTAGTGTGCTGGTATTCTCAGGTCACAGTTAGGAAACCGAGTTTTAAATTCATATATCCCCAAGGTCACACTGAGAGTTTACCCCTCCTGAAGGGAGAAATATGCCCTGCCTGGAACTCGTCAATCAGCTAAAGCAAATAAAGTAAGCTATTATAGTTTCCTTAAAATTCATCTGTTGCTGTGGTTTGACCATATTCTTTTTCCCATTGATACCTTAGAACACCCCTCTTCCTCAAAGGAAGGTTCAGCCGTCCAAGCCGAATCCTAAAAGGATCCTGTTGATGGGTAGCCTTAGTCTGTGTCTCCTTGCTTAGCATGTAGCTACCTTATGCGACCTGCCACCTCACTTTCCCTCATCTCAGTTCTTAGAGTTTGTACCTCTCTCGTTGTCCTGATTTGCTCTTAATACACTAGTTTGTTTACTTGACATCTGCTAATTTTGATAACTAAATAATTTGTGTTACAACATTGCCAAACCCTGTATTTCTAGCCATTGTCTTTGGAAAGCATGGTAAAGGAAGTAACTATTGTTACAACTATCACAAAAATATTAATTGAAAGTCTTGTTTGTCAGTATTCAAATTGTTGTTAAGGTAAAGAAATAGAGGCATCATTCCCATCTGTGGGAAGCTGTTGCCCAGTTAATCTGGGCTCATGTTCTTACTCCTCTAGGAGGCTACAACTTTGAAAAACCTGACAGAAATGGCAGAGACCACAGAAATATCTGTGATGTAATAATAGAAGTTGCAAAGGTGTCCCGAAGTTCTCTGCCACTTTAACTTGAATGTTGCAGGAAGTGGGAACTTGGGGAGTAAAGGCATCAGGGATACTGTGGGGAGAGAAGAAAATCTACCAGTAACAAGACATGTGGCTGCTGCAAAGAGGAGACGGGGACTGTGCGGATAAAGACATAGAAATGCTTAGTGAAGCAAATCAGTCATTGTACCCGTGGCTGGTACTTGATCAAAGTTGTGTGACTCAAGACAAGGAACTTGGCCGAAAGAAGCTGTGGCTGTACCAGGCCACTCCTGGGTGTGAGAATAACACTATAACTGATCCTACTTTCAGAAAAAAATAAATAGCGGGACCATTGCCAAACCCCCTCGTGTTGAAATAGATCCAACCTGACACGGCCTTAGTAAGCGGGACTCATACCTGGTTGGCAAAGCTGGACCTAACGGTTGCTGGGATACACTCCTCCAGATTGGCATCCTCAAAGATGATAGCAGGATTCTTGCCTCCCAGCTCCAGGGAGAGCTTCTTGCAGTGGGGGGCACTTAGCTGGGTTATCCGCTCAGCTGTGGGCTGGCTCCCAGTGAAGGAAATCAATGGTACCTCTGGATGGGACACCAGGGCCTCACCGACCCTGGGCCCCGTTCCAAACACAATATTGATCACACCTGGTGGAACACCTGGATGGGAATAAATCAGCGATAGTAATTCTCCTGCGTTTATGGAGGACACCTGAGGTGACACAGAGGCTCTCCTTTGGGAGTTCAAAAGCTGGCAAATGGGAAGAGGGTGGGGATGGTGGGTTTGACAGCACCTGGAGATTTTATGACTAGCTCATGTTTAATAGCAAAGCCAGTGCTACATAGAATCTGCCTACAGAATCTGCCTGCTGGGGTTTCCCTGGGTGCTTTGGCTGGAAAGATGCAGGGTAAAGGACATTCTGAGAAGCTCATTCTATAATACTAAGCCTTAGGGCTGATGTACCAGTACTATCAAGCAATCCCAAGCCTGCGTTGGAACAGGAGCTTGCTCCAACTTGATACCTGGAAGTCGCAAAGCAGGATAACAGTGTTAAATAAATGGGTGTGTGGGTTTGCAGAGATGTGAAGACATCAATTATTTTGGCCCAGAGAGGCAGGAGAAGGCATCCCAGAGAAGGTAATTTTTGACTTGAGGTCCTGTGCCCATTGTTACATACAGCATCACCTCAACCCTAAACCATGCAACAAATACCAGGAACATGCAAAAGCAGGTATTTCTACCGCAATAGCCTAGAGGCCTAAATCCACATGTACACATTTACCTCTTCTGTGATTAAATTCTTAGGGGGGGGTGACTGTGCATGTGCCTGAGTGTGTATTCGTGTGAATGTACATATATGCAAAGGGCAGAAGTCAACCTCACTGTCATTCCTTAGAAACCATCCTTTTAGAGACAGAGTCCTGCATTAGCTTGGATCTGCTGGAGCAGGCTAGACTGGTTGCCTGGTGAGCATCTGAGATTGGCTTTCCTGCATCCCCAGCACCGGGGTTATAAGTGTGTACCACCACACCTGGCTTTTTTACATTCGTTCTGCAGATTGTTCAGACCTTCATGCTGTGCAACAAGTACTTGACCGACTAAGCTATCTCCTCACCCATGAATTTCCTTACTTCTGTGTGCCTGCCCTCCACCGACTTACTGGCTAAGGGTAGAAATGCTATCTGAATTTTGTTCTCCATTGTATGGGCAACCAGTAAATGATAACATTAAGCATCAGCTATTGTTATTAGTAATCTGTAGTCATCCTCTATTATCTATGGACTTGTTTTCTATGGTTTCAGTTGTGGTCCCTTATGGTCTGAAATGTGTATCTTTATATTTAGAGAAAAAGTACTCACATCCTTTTATTGCAGTACGCTGCAAAAATCTTTACTGTTAATTTCTCATTGTGCCTAACTTATAAGTTAAACTTTGCCATAGGTCTATATGTATGCAAAAAACAAGATGTATAGAGAAACCAAAGCCATCCACAATTTCAGCCATCCACTACAATCTGGAAACACGTCTCTCACAATGGGAGATTACGGGCCAGTGTTTGACCTCACAACCCTTTAAGGAACTTACTATTATTAGCTCGCCTTACTGATGAGAAAGTTGGCAAAGTTAAGTAATAATCAGTAAATCTGGTCAGAGCAGGCTAACAAATGCTAGTGAATAAGAGTGGACCAACCCATGTTTAGTGTTCAGCAGCCAATGAGAAACAGATGGTAAACTGAAGAAGCTCTACTTGTTCAAATTGTGTTTGTATCCAGGGGCTTCTTAGGCTTTGCATGAGGTGTCTGGATTCAGTCCCTCTGTTTCCCCGAGTGACTATAGCAGGTGCAGAAATCCTGCATGAAACACTTTGGGGACAGCCTGAAAGCTCTTGTCTCCTCCGCTTGCCCTGGGATAAGCATTCTCTCATTTCAAATCTTCAAGATGCTGCCGTAGGCATCTCAGTTCAAAATCAGTCTGCAAAAATGTGTTCTGTAAGTATAGATGCTGCTGTCACAGTAATGATCCAAGATTATCTAGAACTCCCATGCAGAGAGCCACAGCATAAGCCTGGTCACGTTGAGGGGACAGTGAAGAGCCCTCCCTAACACACAGCAGCAGCTTCCTTAAAGGGGCAGGTGGAAAGTCAGTGCTGTGACATATGTGTCAGTCTTACTCCTAAGCACTCTGTCCCTATTCATTATATGCATCTATTGAATCTAGTTTAGGTCAGCCTTGGTTCATAGGCCATGGCTAGAGGAGCTCTGTGTACCATGGGGAAAAGCAAAGAAGAGTCCAGAAGGAAAGCCATTGGTAGGACAAAAACAAGGACAAGTTGCCTACCATCCATGCAAGGCCTGCAGCTCCAATATGTGACATACCTTTGGCAGATGGGAGAGTGAGGGCATAAGTGCAGCTGTTATTAAATCCTCAGAGGCAAAAATGAACTGAGCTGTCTGAGTTTACTGTGATATTTCAACAGAGGCTGAGAGAAAACACAGGAACACCATGTATATCTCACCACAGGACAATGAGTCCATTCCACAGGCTGATAGATTTCCACACACATTAGCATTCTGATTATTTGCCTGAGGTCTGATGTTAACGTGTTAAGAGGCAGCAACTTGTGTGATTTCTCAATGTCATCTGTCATTTGAGCCAAACAGTAACAACATTTTTGTACAGATATCTGCCCTCTAAATGCTTAAGAGATTCTGGTTGCCAGAGAAGAAAACAATTTACTTGACAAACAGATATTGCAAAATAAAGACTGGGTTAAGTGGCTAGAAGATCAGTCAGGCACACATGAACACACAAGAATAAAGCTTTTTAAGGGCTAAGGCTTGACGAAGAGGCACAGCCCCTCTCCTGTCCCACTCTGTGAACTTGGTGACTGCGGAGTCACCAAGCTGGCAAGAAATGGCTTGTGCCTATGTGCACACAGAAGATTTGGTTTTGTGAAGAATGGAAATATGGAAATAGAAGGTGGTCAGTTTACAAGGAAGTATGGGCACATTCTGGGAGATTGGGGGAGCTGGGCAAGGTCTCATCTTCTAGGGGCCTAGGGCATCTCTATAGGTATCTCAAAGACTGGTTAGGAGGCCTCATTCCTAGGGCCATTCTCCAAAACAAGCCCAGATCCAACCTAGCATCAAAAAATACTAGCTAAACCTCTCTGGAGGCTAATGTGTGTGCTTTTGCTTCTGAAACATCTAGGAGGGAGGGAGGAAAGGGAGGGGAGGGAGTAACTGGGGAGGAAGGGAGGGAATAGAGGAAGGGGGAGGGGGACAGACGAAGCGAGAAATAGGCGTCTACCTGCTGCCCATTCTATGGAGTCAGGAGAGCCCACCATGGCTTCTCAGTGCCAAACAGCAGTAAACACATCACATGTTGACACAGACAGAGGGTGATGAATCTGTCTCCACCACACCACCCTGTCCCCACTCCCATCCCAGCTGCAGGGTACACAAGATGAGTACCCTAACAGAAAGAGCAAAGGTGACTTGCTGGGACCTTAATACTGGGGCAATACCAGGCTTCTTCATGCAGGATTATATCCCAAATGGAGGCAGGGAGGCAGCCTAAGTTTAACATTAACCTGTTAGCTGAAAGAGAGTGAAGAAAAAAATGGGTGCATGTTGATGAGTGGCCATGGCCTACCCACTTCTGCCCCAGATACAGGGGAGCTGGGGGATGTATATTAAATCCCTTGAAAATGGGTGAGTCTGTTATGCAAACTCCAGTAAACCCAAGCTCAAACTTGAAGTGACTGATGATGATAATATCTTAAACTAGTTGGTGTCTTTGATGTCATCGGGTCTCTCAAAGCCTGCAATATTTACTCCACAGCCTTCAGCCATTGTGGTGATGCCATTGTCCAATGACACCCTGCTGGAGTTAAAGAGGGAAGAAAGGGACAGCGGAGCATTGCTGTGGATGAAGGCATGCATGGCCAGAAGGTATCAGGCTCACAAAAAGAAAAGAGCACCGAGTCTGCCGAGTGAAGGTGGCTTCCGGCAGGCTTGTCCCAGCTCTGTGCCTCCTCCCCGTCCCCACACCCTGTTACCTGCTTTGTCCAAGAGTTTACACAACATCCACGCAGTCACAGATGTCAGCTCACTGGGCTTGGCTATCACAGTATTCCCAGCAGCGATGGCTGGAGCTATCTTCCAGGTCAGCAGGTAGAGTGGCAAGTTCCAAGGGCTGATCAAACCAGCTGAGGGACAAGAACAGGAGCACAGCATGATGGCAGTGCCTCAGAGACAGACCAGCTGGGTGGAGTCTCTAGTGGAATGCCCGGAAAGCCCAAACTTCACTTGCTGGTGGCCACTTCTGGAAAGTTATTCTAAAACGGTGCAAGCAAGTTTCTCCGTACAACAGCAAAGTACATTTCCTGTCCTCCTGGTGCACCACGATTACAACTGGGAACCACAGCAATGCAAGCTCCGGGGATAAAGGCTGCTATCAATGTTTTTAATAGAACATATAGTGAAATCTGTACACTGACCTTTCCTTTTTATTTTATTGGGGTTTTGAGACAAGGTTTCTCTTTCTAACAGTCCGCTGTTCCGCAACTCTCATTGTAGAGCAGGCTGGCCTCGAACTCACAGAGATCTGCCTGCCTGTCTCCCAAGTGCTGGGATTAAAGGCAAAGGCCACCACTGCCCAGCTGCTCTTTTTAAAGGAAGTCTTGTCCCAGTGCAGTATTAAGCAGTGAGGTTGCTGTTTCCTGATGGGCATCCCCATCTGTCTGTAACCTGCTGTCAAGGAGATGTTAAAACTTGAACTTTGCTGAATTATGTGTGTGCCAGGCACAAAATGACTGAATGTTCCTCTAGGGGACAATTATGCCGGTGGACTCTGACGTACAAGCTGTGAAATCCACCATTGTAATCTAGATGCTTTTAAAATCAAATTCTGGCTACATTTTCAACTATATTCTGACCATATAGGTTTGCTGGATAACGACACACCTAACTTCTAGCAGGTAAATCCAATCCAATCTTAGGACTCTGCGACACAATGCTGTCATCAACCAAGTTCACATGCAAGAACCATGCAATTAGTTAACTTCAAAAATGGTCAAAGAATCTCACGATATTTTAAATAATTTATAATTTTGTGTAATAGGTCCCATTCACATCTTGAGCCGCGGTTGGGCATGGTGGAATGTATCTATTCTTAAACTGTCCAGTTTCCATCCACAGCCTGCACAGATAGACTGTCTCCCTTATGTATTAAAAATGCTGTGAGTTCGAGGCCAGCTTGGTCTATAGAGCTAGTTCCAGGACAGGCAGGGATACACAGAGAAACCCTTTCTTTAAAAAACAAAAAAAAAAACACTTTATTTATATCTTGTCCTGTGGAAGTAAATATATTTTATAGTACTAAATTTCTCATAGAAAAATTTGTTCTTTAAGAGTAACAGAATGTATTTGCAACAAAATATATTCATATACTTCTTAGTACGAGATTAAAGTTTCCCACAATGCCTTGGGAAATAATTTCTAGAGGGTTTCGGGACTCAAGACAGTGAAATGTTTCATTTGCTTTCTTTTTGTTGTCCTAATATTTTAGCTGGTGTTTCATCTCAAGGGAAACAGTGACATCTACTGACTACATTTAATCATTTCAGACACTTTCATGCTAATTAAGAGGCAAGAGGCAAAAAGGTTAACTCTTACTCACCAGACACCTGGCATTACTTAAAGGAACATATACTCATTTCTTTATTGTGTTTTTTGTTTTTAAAGACAGCGTCTTGTCCAGGCTACCCCAACTCATTGTGTAGCCAAGGATAACCTTGTACTTTTTTTTTTTTTAAAGAAAAACATTCATTATTCTTTTCCTTTAAAAGGAAAATTATTCCTGTGCATTGGTGTTTTGCCTGTATATCTGAATGAGAGCTGCCATGTGGGTGCTAGGAATTGAACCCTGGTCCTCTGAAAGAGCATCCGGTGCTCTTAACCACTGAGCCATCTCTCCAGCCCTGACTTTGTACTTCTGATTCCCCTGTTCAAGTGCTAGGAACGGGGCAGCACAGCACAGCCAGCTAACTAGAGACTTATTAACTGACTCAAATGTCATATATTACTGAGTCCTATAAAGAGAAAAGTGAATCATTGCCCCAGCTTTTCAGAACACCGAAGCTTGAAGAAGACACAATCCTGCAGTCCAAACATGGCACTGTCTGGATTTGTTGTTTTCTTATTTTAATTATAAGCAAGAAGACACTTCTGACATCACCCCTATCCCTGTGATTCCAAGACAAGGATTCTGGAAAAGGCAGAGAATTTGATACAGGGAGAATGAACTAGAAATCATTTTTAAAGGCAGCCAATTTTCAGTAAAAGGGAAAAAACTCAGCCTCTGTGTTTCCTCAGCCTGCCCCTAGCAAACGCTCATCCCGAATCCTGTGAACGTTCTGATACAGGTTTTCCTGAGGACACCTACCGATTCCCACCGGGGTGCGAACAGTGTAGTGCAAGCAGCTCAGGCGGTCCATTTGCGTGCACTCCGCCGTGTGATGCAGGATGGAGGAAGCAAAGAACCGAAAGTTCTGAGCCGCCCGAGGGATGTCCATGGTCCTCGCCAGGGTGAGGGTTTTCCCTGTAGGAAGTGAACAACGTAAAAGGCCGCCTGTGTGTTTCCCGTGGAGTTAGCGCTGACCTCTGTTGCCTGTCATCTGTCACCGCGCTCATTTCCAGCGCACGGGAGGCGCTTCTTTACCTCACGGAGTACACGCTGGTTGGATCAATCGATGAAATATTTAGGTGTAAGGTTATAGAGTGAGGTGGGGAGGCCTAAAATAGAGCCAGAACATCCTTGCTGTGTGAACACCTCCCGGCTTCTTCACGGAGCTACCAGATGCCACCATTTCCCCCACACGGGCTCTGCTGTGTTAGCAGCTTCGAAATGACGGGGTTGAAATAGTGTAAAGATAGCGAAATGTTCACATCACATACAAATGTGTGAGGTATATTAAACATCCTCCAAACACAGAGCGGTCATCGAAAGGGCTAGTGTGAACCTCAACACAGGATGCTGGTTTCTGGTGGGGCAGGAGGGCTGCTCAGTGACAAAGTGAGATGGATGCCCCCAGAACAGGAGCCAAAGAAACTGACAATCCTCCCAAGTGCTGCTATCACACGTGTCCACCACACTGGGGACCTGTCTGCTGCTTCCTGACTTTACGTTGGCTTATGGCAGGCATATTTTAATACCACACGACTCCTCCTAAAAGACATTATGAAATCTATCTATTCACTCTATCCCCATGCATTTTGGAAGGAGTGAATAGTGACAATACACCAGCAAACTAGCCACTCTTCGAATTGTCTTTACCTGGGGACCCTCTGAACACAACAGGTAGATGGCATGACCACCCCTAGTTCCTCCGAGCTCCCCATATCCATACTCTGCTGTGGATCCTTGCCGCTCCTCCCACTAAATTGGCAGAGTGTTTCCCCCATCATGGAGCTTTAGTTTCAGCCACTGACTCAGGGCAGAGCATGCCACCCACATAACTTGGCTTTCTGCATCCTGCATTGTTTATGCCTCCATCTCTATTGCTGTCTTGATAAGCAAGTATGTAGGCCAGCTTGACACACCAGACAGGATGATATGACTAACTTGCCTTTAGCAAAAGGCTACAGATTATCTGGCAAACTAGAATGAGGGCGCTAGCAGCCCATACCTGCATATGTACTACAGTTTTCATGGGTGTAGAGCAGGACACACCTGTGCTCAAGCCCAGTGTCTGATGGTTAAAGATCGTGGAAGGCAGACATTCCTGCTGGCCCCTCACCTTGGTCTTTAGACTCAGCCTGGGCTAACTCCTCCAGAGACTGCTCCACCAAGTCAGCCAGCCGGTTCAGGACCACAGAACGCTCCTGGGGGCTCTGGGATGACCAGGCAGGGAAGGCCTCTCTGGCAGCCTCCACGGCAGCTTCAATCTTTGAGGAACAAACCAGAGATGGGCACTTTAGCACTATGGCTCCCAAGGACCCTCCGCATCCGGAATCTGTGGCTCCCTTCATGTCTGATGGTCACTCTGCCCGATTTCGGCTATTTGGCATGTTCTAGTGCTAAACTACACACAAACTAGACAACGCAGGTGTTTATGTAACCACCAAACAGCACAAAAACAAAGGAAGGGTTATTTTGCTCTCTCCCTTCTGCTGCCCTCAGGCAAATCTGAGCATCTGAGTTCTGAGTTATTGCCACCACAGGCTCACGGTGATCAGCAGCTGACCACGTGAAACCACGTGCCAAAGCCTCTCCTTCTGTCTGCTGAACCCCTTCAGAATTTGGTCTCAGAGCCAACAGCAGGTCGACTGGACCACACTCTAACATGAACTGCTAGAAGCCCTAAGACAAGCCCAAAGATGCCCCCAGCTCCTGTGGACAAGGCAGCCCCTGTGGTACCAGGGATGGGATGCAGGGTCTCAGTGGTACCAGGGATGGGATGCAGGGTCTCAGTGGTACCAGGGATGGGATGCAGGGTCTCAGTGGTACCAGGGATGGGATGCAGGGTCTCAGTGGTACCAGGGATGGGATGCAGGGGCTCAGTGGTACCAGGGATGGGATGCAGGGGCTCAGTGGTACCAGGGATGGGATGCAGGGTCTCAGTGGTACCAGGGATGGGATCCAGGATCTCAGTGGTACCAGGGGTGGGATGCAGGGTCTCAGGTACATCCACACAGCTGTTCACCAGCTCCTCTGATGGTGATCAGGCAGAATGACTGACTAGTCAGCAGTTTCAAAGGGTAGCCAAAGAGCTGACATATGATTCTGATCTGCCCCATATGAAGAAACTACAATGTTCAACAGTGATGCCACAACAATTTCATTAGCAAATGAACAAAAGATATGAGCAAATACTTCACAAAAGATGCATGCCCAAGATACATAAGGACACGAAAAGGTCCAGTCGGTAGCCATAGGGAAATGTGCTGCAGCCAGTTTCAGCGATTGAAAGATCCTGGGCGGTAAGTGTGGCCTGGTGATACAGCACTTCGCTGGCATGCCCAGTGCCTTGACCACCAGAACCACAAGAAAAAGAGGGGGACAGGGGACAAAACAAAACGCTGGCAGTACCGAATGCTGGGGAGGGTGCTATAAAAAGAGCATTGCCACCCCCTGCTGGTGGAAATGAGAAAGACAGGCTGGTGGGGATGAGAACGTGACAGTGCCACAACTGTTAGTCAGGAACTCCCTCCTGGGCATTTATCCCAGAGAAATGAGATCTTACTTCCATAGAAAAAACAATAGTATGCAGGAGTGTTTACAGCACTGGTAGTCATAGTAGCACCAAACTGCAAGCCGCCAGCTCTACTTAGGTGGTGAACGGTAGCCAACTGTGGCCCATCGGGGCTGGTTACATACTTCTCTGCGTTGAAAGGAGCAAGCTGCTGCTCCATGCAGTGTCCCCGAGGGATCGCAGAGGGACAGAAGGGTGACTTCACCAAGGCACCTTTTCACTTCAGAGAAAGCAATCACGGCCCAGAGGCCTAAGTCAGGCAGGCAGAATGGGGATCCAGGAGAGGATAAGGCTGCTTGGCAGGGGGACTGAACATTGTCCATTGTCTCTCACAGCAGCATTTCTAAGGTAGGTCAGATGCTCAAGCTTCCAAGTCAGAGGTCAGGCAGGGAGGGGAACCAAGGTTTCTACAATTCAGCCATCAAGTAACTTGGAAGAAGCGATTTTAATTTTAAAAGATGAGAATTTTCAACCATTTCCTAAAGAATGCACCATTTTGGATCTAGCATGGGAAATTTGTCTAGATGTGTCAGCGCTAACAGTTTGTGAAGTCTAACGTTCTCTGTGTGATCGCATCCTAGGTCCGTTCCTGGCACTGGGAGTGACTAACCCCATCAGTCACTCACTGGATAACTTGCAAAACACAAAGTCCTTAATTTTTCTTGAAACTCCACACCGGAGTACTGTGTGCTGTGCTGTAGTAAGAAGGTTAAGGCACAGAAAGATCACATAACTTGACAGAGGTCTCAGCTACTAAGTGGCAGTGTGGGGATTCAAAAGCAGTTTCTGTGGGTTCCAAGACCGTTAACTCACACGCTATAGCACTGTGGTTCTCAACCTTCCTAATGCTGCATAAATGTATTTTTGTCGCTATTTCATGATTGTAATCTTGCTACTATTATGAATCGTGATGTAAATATCTGATAGGCAGGAGATCTGATATATGACCCTGTGTTGAACACCCGAGGGCTGAAAACCATTTCTGGGGCATAACAAGTGTCATTGCCCCGCCCACATTAGAGGCCTCTATTGGAAAAGCTAGAGTACAGAGCTGGAAAGGACAAACACATGGAAACAGATATGCCCTCTTGTGGCCAAAATGTGAAGCACACAAAATGCATCTGAGTGCTTTTCTGCCTTGGTTTAGTTTGCAGATTATTACCTCACTTTGCTCCTCCACCTCTTCCCTCCCCTCCCCTCCCCCTCCCTCCCTCCCTCCCTCCCTCCCTCCCTCCCTCCCTCCCTTCTCTCTCTCTCTCTCTCTCTCTCTCTCTCTCTCTCTCTCTCTCTCTCTCTCTCTCTCTCTCTCTCTCTCACACACACACACACACATTTTGCATAAATCTTGTAATGTCTCCAAAGACACAGCATTTGTGGAACACAGACTATTTGTAAACTGGATTGCTATACATGTTGTGGTAGTAAAAAGTACAAGTAGCTGTTTTATTCTACTTCCTGAAGAAATGTGAGCGATTACCACACTGCCTGCATTTAGTAGATTTGTTATTTTTAGATTCACTTTGGGAAGACCCAAGACTGGGAATGGTGGAGAAGGCAAGGCTAGATTTCTCATGTGGCCAGTTGCTGTCATCAGAAGCAAACAAAATTGCCAGTTACAATTTAACTAACAAGTTATCCAATATTTGTAAACTTTAGTACATAAGTCTAAAGTGATATTTTTCCTCTAGAAGATGAATTTAAAGTTTAACAATGAGGAAAAAAAGCTGAATCTTTGAAGAAAAAAAAACTTTGCATATAGGAAGGCTAAAATTATATTATAACCTAGTTCTTTGTGCCTTAAAAAGAATAAACAATACTTGATAACTACATACATATCAGCCACACTTATCACACTAGATAATTTTTATTCTCCATGCAATAATTCATAACTAATCAAATATATTTCAGGTATTTTTCCAAATTCCCCAAGAGAACTTAATTCCTCATAAAGGAAAGGGGATAGGAAAGGAATATGAACCATTAAATATTTAAAAAAAAATACTAAGTATAATGAAAACACACAAGAATTTAATTTTTGGTTTCATTACTCAAATGGCTGGTTGGCTTTGTTTCACTGAGTATTTTTAGAGATATGAGGAACTATTGGATGATAGTCTAAAATGAAGTACTGGGATTTTTATGTTGCTCTAAACTGAAATTTTTAAACTTATTTTTATAAATCCAAGAGCTAATGGACACTTTGTAGAGAAAGGATGCACTAAATACCTATTACAGCCTGGCTGAGAATTACAAAAATTAAAACCAACAATGCCCAGAGCTGTTAATCTGGCAAACAACAAGTTTCTTCTGTCCATTGTAAGCCCAGAGCTGTTGTGACTTATGCCTGTCCTAAGATACAGTACCTCATGAAACTCTCCCCCACTTTACTTTCAGAAAATAGGTTTTCACAATGTGTCACCACAGCAAATGCATTTGTTTTCTAAGTGGATAAACTCACCTCTTCCTTCCCACTGTTCGGTACTTTGCAATACACTTCCCCGGTTGATGGATCATACGAATCTATGTAAGAGCTACAGGGTAAAAATTTTCCACCTATGAAGTTTTCCAACATCAGAAGTTCCTTTCTTCCAGCAGCCATGTTAGGGAGAATGCTCTTCGGCCTTACAGAAGCTTCCTGTGACTGTCCTCAGGACTTTGTTCAGACACCCTCACCCAGCCCGTGCCCTCATTTACATATCATGGACCAGGAGTCCTGCTGCTCTCCAGAATATTCCAAACTCAGGAGAGTTCTTGAAGGTGAATGCTGGTCCATTATGAGAAATGGATTATGTGTTAAACTAACTGTTATGCATTCACAGGCTCTTCTGATCACCCTTTCAAATCAACAGTGCCTATGTAGATGATTTCACCGCGGTCACACCGTGTCTACTGTTTAAACATTAAGTGCAAAGTGATTCTCCCTATTTCCCCCTTTCTAGAGAAGAAGCTGAGCCTCTGAGAGGTTAGACAGTGTCCAAGGTCATCCGTGAGCAAGGGATGAACTTTTCCTCTTCACTTTCTCACCTGTGCCTCACCACCTTGACCCTGAAGACAGATGGAGGACAGAATCCGTGTCCATTGCTCATCTTTGTTCTCATCTAAGCTGCCTTCTCCTTCAGACTTGTCCTCCATCCCAAATCAGGGCTGCAGTGATAGCTCACATATCCTAGATATGTCAAGAAAATGAAGATACAAGCCAAAAATGGATATGACAAATAGAGCAAACTATAGACTCTTGTCCATTTCTACAAATTGGTAAATGAGCCTAGCAGAAAAAGACTAGTGGTCTGTAATAAAAGCAACCTATATCAGAGAGAACAATTGGCCACACATTAACATGAGTTAAGATTCATCGTTAATCAAGACATGGGGACCACAGAAAGGCTCCACGTTGGATAACTGGACTAGAGCCTATTTTAAGCTTCAGTATTAGTCTGGAGATGTAAAGGCATCCATGTTTCCTCTCCCAAGTTGGCCCAGTACACAGAGCCCTTCTTGGAGCAACTTGCCTTTGTTGCCGTGTCAGTATGCCTACTTTGAGTCTGGTGACTTCCCTTCAACAAATCTTTCCCTTAAAAATATTTGATCCTGGACAAGATGATAAGTGTCAAGACATCCTATTTTTATGATAACTGTGAAGCTGAGAGAAAAATATAGCCGTGACTTGACTAATATAACAATTCATTTGAATAAGGAATATTATTTAGAGATTAGAAGGATGTGCTACTGACAGGCTTAGTGTGGTACTTAGTCCCAGCTTCCTCAGAAGGCTGAAGCAGGAGTCTGGTTCCTTTAAGTCCAAGAAGTTGAGACCAGCCTGGACCATTGCAAGGCCCTACGTTAAGAAAGAAAGGAAGGAAGGAAGGAAGGAAGGAAGGAAGGAAGGAAGGAAGGAAGGAAGGAAGGAGAGAAAGAGGAAAGAAAAAACCTGTGAAAGGACATGTTGGTGGGAGAAAAACTCACTGAATGATGTCTAATGTGTGGTACAGTCGGTGTGTTTACAGTTGAGGGTATTGAGGTAGGAGCCCAAGTTTTCTTTTTCACCCCACACTTTAAAATAAAATGATCTAATGTTGTGACAGCCTCAGGCTCAACTGCTACAGCAGGGATTACGTGGCCGGATGGTAGAAATCAATATTCAATCCTCAAGGTTCATTGATCAGCTTTAGCTGGCACACAGCTCCTCAGCCTGTCTCTGCCTCTGTCTTAATGGATGTCTCTCTAGATGTTCTCAGGAATTCTGCTCTCACTCCTCATGCACAGCCACAGGTCTTGCTCTAAAAGGACCAACCCCCGCTGCTTCCTGTGGAAGCAGTCAAAGCCCAACCCATTTTCCTTCATATAATCGCATTCTCTAGAAAGGCGCCCCATTCAGAAAAGCAACAACGAAGCAGGTTAAGATAGCTTTATTTTTTCCCTCATCTTACAAATCTTCACATTTCCTTTCCCAGTTTGTCCTTTTCTCTTTCATCTCATGTTCCTGGTGTTTTGGTCATGTTGCTGTCTTTTTGCTGACACTCTGAGATTTTTTAATAAAGATATTACATTGGTCATGTAAAAATAAGCACCCATGGTTGAATGAATGCAGTAATGGACACACATCAGGGTCCATTGCGGACCTAACAAGCCATACACAGTAGACTTTTCAAAGTTGAGGACAAAAAACAAATTTTGTACAGATGCATAGATGTTGGAGATTGGAAAGGGCTCACGGAACCACTGTCATTATTATTGTTTGCTATATGTGGCATGATGCTCATAGAAGTCTTATCTGTGAGAAAAATAATCAAAACCTCATATGAATAATTAAACACATATTAGAAGGGACACATCACCAGTAAGTACAGTAACTTGGATGGATCTCAAAGGCATTATTTGCTATTTGGCTACCGAGCACAGGATCAGTCATGAAGTGCCGCTGGCCTGAGCCTGTGAGACAAGACGCATGTGCTGTGGATGGCACAGCCAGGGAGTGGAGGTCCTTTGCAGCCTGGAAGACAGTGAGTGGGTCTCAGGCGTCATGCACTGAACTTTATCCATTTGGATTTTGGTTTAACTGCCCTTTGGTTCTTCCCTCTTGGGAATAAGAAACTACTTGATTTTTTTTTTTAAAGTGTCTATTGTTGAGATTCTGTACTTTTAGAGACATTGGAATTTCAGAGACTGAAAATTTTAGAGAAAACATGGATATTTTAGACTTTGGGTAGTGCTTTATATTTATATTTGCCATCTGGGGCAAATGAGATAGGAAAGGCTCTAGTTGGAAAGTGATGTCTGTGTGTAGAGATCACAAGGGGTCAGGTGTGCTGGCTAGTCTTATGTCAACTTGACACAAGCTAGAGTCATCTGAGAGGAGGAGACCTCAGTCACGAAATGCCTCCACAAAACAAGACTGAAGGGCATTTCTAAATTAGTGACCGGTGTGTGAGGGCACAGCTGGTGGTCCTGGGTGCTGTGAGGAAGCAGCCTGAGCAGTGAGGAGCAATCAGGAAGCAGCACTCTCCAGGGATTCTGCCTCAGTTCCTGCCCTCACTTCCCTGACTATGGGCTGAACTTAACCCTTTCCTCTCCAAGCTGCTTTTGATTATGGTATTTTATCACATCAAGAGAAACTCTTAGGTAGCATCTCTGCATCCAGTCTCCTTTCCTGGGATCTAACTCAGGTTATGAGGCTTGGTGGCAGGCACCTTTACCCAGAGACATGTTACCTGACTCCGGCTAGTTATTTTTGTTTTCCAATACGTGCTATTTTCTTCATTGCATCATTTTATTTCAGTCATTATTACTAATATCGTTACTATTTACTATTTGTACTTGTAAATAGCATACCACTGCAATTTCAGTCTACCGCTAAATCAATATTGATTTGCCAATATTCAGGAACTGTTAACAAAACTCCAGTTCCTTCATATTTCCTTACTGTTTACTTAATGTCATTCGTCTGTAGGATCTCATTCATGACCCCACATTACATGTGCTATTCTTGGCAATGAATTTGATTTTTCTTGTTCAAAGAGATCAGTTTCGGGGTCAAGTATTTTGTGCAGCAGCATTCTAATGGAATTTGATGTTTTCCTCAAGATTATATGAGGATTGTGGCATTTGAGAGGAAGACCAGGGAGGTCACTTACCTGCTGGTACCTGTGATCATCAGGACTTCACCGATGCCGATTTTGACCACCTGACTAAGGTAGTACTAACAGGTTTCTCCAGTTAGAAATATTATTCAACTACTTTTCCATAATGCATCTGCTAGAAAAAGGTCCATGCTTAGCCCAAACTTACAGTAGGCCCTGTAGAGTTTGAAAGCTGAGCCTCAAATTTGGTGTGAGCTGCCTAGCAGCTCAAGAAGTATCAGCCATAGCAGGCACTAACTATGGGAGCCTCCTTGTTTACCTTGATGATGATGATGATGATGATGATGATGATGATGATGATGATGATGATGTAAAGACATGTTCTAATGGTAAAGCTTAGCTCACCCAGCATGGGGACTGGCAGAGTCAAAGCAGGGAGCCTGGCTAGCTGACCCTACACAGCCTCACATGGGAAGATGAGGAAGGGGATCATGAAACAGAAGAGCCCCAGGGCCTCAGGCAGGGCTTTAGATACAGGTAGGCTCCTGGCACTGTCAACCATGCCAGACACAATTCTAATGCCAGGCCCTGATGTAGTCACACCAACTGTGGAGGCCCCAGCTCCAGTAAATTTGTCTGCTGTGTCAATGTCCCAGAAGACAGTACCCAGAGAGTGGAGTTGCTGCAGGCTGTACAGGGGCAGGAGACAGGCGCTGGCTGGATTAGACCCCGGAGTCCAGGCGCTGGCTGGAACTGGAGAGGTGAGCAGTGCTCTGGAGGATGCTCCTTCCAGCCTGCACCCCCATTCCTCTACAGTGCTGTTTTTACAGTTCATTATTAAGGTATCTGATCCTACTGTCACATAGAACCGTAGAGATTAAGCTGTCAACAATCCAAAATTTCCTCAATCGCCAAGGATATATTGCTCCTTTATAAATATACATTTAGGCAAAGTTTCAGAAGATAAACCTAACCACTGGAACAGTTACTTCAATAATGGTGTCAGTGTGTGGTCATCCTGTAATGTCACAGTATCAGATATTCTGATGACATGTTCTTGCTCTGGTCTGATACTGTCAGTGCACCAACAAGCCTATTTAACAAATGCATGAGGCTGCTAATTTAACATTAATATCCCTGTTTATGAAAGTTAGAAAGCCCACATTCATTCCTGGACATTCCTTATCTGACCAAATTATAATTACATCAAACCTGGAAACTGAATATGCAAAATGCACACTTTCGGTCTCACTTTAAGCAACCTAGGAAGCTGATGCTGAAAAACACAAAAGCACCAACAGGAAAGGAGAAGAGACCAGCTAATTAATACCTATAGTACCAGAGACTACCAAGCCATGGAAGCCGGGGCTTCCTTCCTACCTGCAGTGCTGCGCTCTGAATGCCTGCATCCCTTCCCCCTTTGCGCCTTCTGCCACTGGAGCAGTGTTCTTCCTCCCACTTGGAAGAGCCATCTGCAAGCAGGAATGTTTACCATACACCAAATCCACCAGCACCCTCATCTTGGTCTCCTGTTTCTAGAACAGTAAGAATGAAGTTTCTTGTGCACGTGACCCACTTCCAGGCATCTTGTCCCAGAAGAACAGACTTGTACATGAATTTTGAGTGGACAGCATGAGCCACAGTGCACTCTGCTGAGGCTGCTCCATGGACGACCAAACTCTTGTGCATCATGGGTTTTGCTGTTGTTTCTAATTAACCTTCTGTTTCTGACACGGTTATCGCCTGCCTCTTCTCTGTCATGCATTTGTCCCTGACCTCTAGAGGGGTTGTCTTTGGTGTCCCTGATTCACTAAGGTGTCTCATTACCAGAGCTGAAACAGGCTGTTTCTCGCCTCCTGACTTCATGTCTTCTGTCAGTTCTGGGAACAGTTTGGCAGCTGTATCTCTGTATGTACATTGGCTGCTGTATCTCTGCATGTGCGTTGGCAGCAATATCTCTGTATGTGTGTTAGCTGCTGTATCTCTGCATGTGTATTAGCAGCTGTATCTCACTGTATGTACGTTGGCTGCTGTATCTCTGTATGTGCGTTGGCAGCTGTATCTCACTGTATGTACGTTGGCAGCTGTATCTCTGCATGTGCGTTAGCAGCTGTATCTTTGCATGTGCGTTGGCAGCTGTATCTGTGTATGTACATTGGCTGCTGTATCTCTGTATGTGTGTTGGCTGCTGTATCTCTGTATGTGCGTTGGCAGCTGTATCTCTGTATGTGCGTTGGCAGCTGTATCTCTGTATGTGCGTTGGCAGCTGTATCTGTGTATGTACATTGGCTGCTGTATCTGTGTATGTACATTGGCTGCTGTATCTCTGTATGTGCGTTGGCAGCTGTGTCTCTGTATGTGCGTTGGCAGCTGTATCTCTGTATGTGTGTTGGCAGCTGTATCTCTGTATGTGCGTTGGCAGCTGTATCTCTGTATGTGCGTTGGCAGCTGTATCTCTGTATGTGCGTTGGCAGCTGTATCTGTGTATGTACATTGGCTGCTGTATCTCTGTATGTGCGTTGGCAGCTGTGTCTCTGTATGTGCGTTGGCAGCTGTATCTCTGTATGTGTGTTGGCAGCTGTATCTCTGTATGTGCGTTGGCAGCTGTATCTCTGCATGTGCGTTGGCAGCTGTATCTCTGCATGTGCGTTAGCAGCTGTATCTTTGCATGTACGTTGGCAGCTGTATCTCTGTATGTGCGTTGGCAGCTGTATCTCTGTATGTGCGTTGGCAGCTGTATCTGTGTATGTACATTGGCTGCTGTATCTCTGTATGTGCGTTGGCAGCTGTGTCTCTGTATGTGTGTTGGCAGCTGTATCTCTGTATGTGTGTTGGCAGCTGTATCTCTGTATGTGCGTTGGCAGCTGTATCTCTCTGTATGTGCGTTGGCAGCTGTATCTCTCTGTATGTACATTGGCAGCTGTATCTCTGCATGTGCGTTGGCAGCTGTATCTCTGCATGTGCGTTAGCAGCTGTATCTTTGCATGTGCGTTGGCAGCTGTATCTCTGTATGTGCGTTGGCAGCTGTATCTCTGTATGTGCGTTGGCAGCTGTATCTCTGTATGTGCGTTGGCAGCTGTATCTGTGTATGTACATTGGCTGCTGTATCTCTGTATGTGTGTTGGCAGCTGTGTCTCTGTATGTGCGTTGGCAGCTGTATCTCTGTATGTGTGTTGGCAGCTGTATCTCTGTGCGTTGGCAGCTGTATCTCTCTGTATGTACATTGGCAGCTGTATCTCTGCATGTGCGTTGGCAGCTGTATCTCTGCATGTGCGTTAGCAGCTGTATCTCTGCATGTACGTTGGCAGCTGTATCTCTGTATGTGCGTTGGCAGCTGTATCTCTGTATGTGCGTTGGCAGCTGTATCTCTGTATGTGCGTTGGCAGCTGTATCTCTCTGTATGTACGTTGGCAGCTGTATCTCTGTGTGTTGATGTTCATCCATTTCTTTTATTTCTATTTTCTAGAACTTATGAAACACAAACAGACCTTCTCCCTTCAATTTCTTACTGACCATTAATTTCCTTTTCTTTCTCCAATGCACCCAGGTAAGTTTTATGATCTCAGTTCCAAGTCTGTGTCCCACTTCGGAACACCAGATAGCAGTCTGAATTATATAACCGTGTTCTCTAGAAGATAACTTTGTAAAACATGTCTGCCATTTTTAAAAAAGTAGCTTCTTGCTTGTGTCCCTACCTTCTAAATAAATATAGGCTTGTGGTATTTTTACCAGCTATTTAAATTCAGCCAATACTTCCATATCTGCAGTTCAAGCAGGGAAGCTAAAAACTATTTAAGGCATTTTAAATAACAGTTTACTTGCATGTCTACTGAAGCATGTAAGTCTTCAGTGTGGTTACTATTTACTCCTCAGGATTTTACTTTTAGCAGGGTGCTCTCTCTGCATGTCTGTTCACTCTTTTTACTTCCGTATGGTATTCCTCTACAAATTTGGTCACGTGGTCTGAAAGGTAGTATGAAAATTCAAACATCTGTAATTATATCATTTAATAAATTTTCATTGTGAAATTTTTGGGGAGGAGTGGCCAGTCTTGAACTCATGATCTTTTTCAAGCCTCACTACATCTGTTTGCTTCTTAATTAATTCAGTTAAGAAGTTATCCAAACTAGTCATAAAACTTATTATGGTTGTCAGAATAACAAAATAATGTGGTCATAATATATCTCTATAATTGGAATCAGAACACATATTTCAATGTATTCTTTTAAATTCTACTTTACAACTGTATTTACACCACTAATTTACATTTTAAGGTGCTTTCTCTGTGAAGAGGATGCAGCTCAGACAGGGAAGGGCTGGCCTGGTACTCAGCGATGGGCCAGGGTACTCTAATGAACACTTACAATTTTCAAAAGAGGAAATTAAGCCCCTCCATTTGATTACTACATATTTATGATAAACTCTTAGTGTTAATTTTATCATGCTTCTCTGCAATACATAAATGGGATGTTTATCAAACCACTTCTTAGCAGCACCCAGAATTTCAATACCTCACAACCCTTAGCTCTGCTTTGAGTTATAGTCACTTCACAGTGCTGGGAACATGTCCCAGGGAAAATTCCAATCATGGTCAATGGGGCTTCCCCAAAACACTGTCTTCTGGCCTGCCCTTCCGGGATGGAGGGTTTGAGAACACAGTGTAGAACCACTGCATCCTATCTGTAGCCTGGTACCTCAGAAGAGTCTATGGGTCTCAGGGCCAAACGAACTCCCAAGCAGGGCAAGTAGGAGTGGGACCTGGCACAGTGATGGAAAGTGTCCCCCCTGGACTAATTTAAAGCTAGGGTTACCTCTGCTTCAATTAAGTGAGTCAAAATGTCTTGTTACTCAAGTCAATTTAAGGTTTTTTATCGTAAGTATTTATAAAGCTTCAGAGTAACATGAATAGAACACTCTGGTCTTAGCAAGTTCCATCTCAACTGATGGCTACACAGATATTAAAGAAAGATGGTCTGAGTGAAGTCACCTAGGAACCCCATCCAGCAGCACATTTAGGATCTGGCCATGTGGATGCTATTCTTTAATTATGCAGCAGGAGCCAGGTGGGGTGATATAAACCTGGAATTCCAGGAAAATAAATTTTTTTAAAAAAGCAAGAAAAAAGGAGCTATTGAATTGTAAGTCCAACACTTTTCTAATTTCTGAAGTCTATAATAGGGAGTCGTTCAGTCCCAGGCTCAGCGAGGGACAAACAGCTAACCCAAATTTTGTGGACTCAGGAAATGGTCCAACAAATCCTAAACCTTCAAAGTTTGTTGTTGAAACATTCAAGAAAAGCCTGAGGGAGCAGAGCCTGGCAGCAGAGAAGACCAGATATGGTCAGTAATCAATCCCAAACAACAGGAAACGCAAGGTACAGTTAAAATGGCTAAGACTGAACTTTAGTCTCCATTAGCATAAAAAGCAAAATTCATGTCAGTCAGAAAATCCTTAGTGAAAAGATCCCACACAGTGCCTGGGTCTCATCTGGTGATGGGGTAGACTCCATCATAAATGTTTAAGAAATGAAACACATTTTTGCAATATGCTTAAACTAAGGCCTTTTATTAGCTGGTTTTTCCACTTAAATAGTACCTTAGTGACCTAAGGACAGCTTTCAGTCCCTTCCAATCACACTTCTGAAGGTAGACTTGTTGAATGTGAGGACGTTTTCTTTTTTCAACACAGAATAGCTTTACTATTACTGTCAGTAAATCTTTTCTTAGTGTTAACTAAAAAAAGCACCAGGTCAAAGACTGACTACATCAAAAGCCCCAATTAGATACCCTTCCTTAGAACATGAATGCAGCAGGAGCATGAAAACAGAAGACAAACACAGTTTGGGCTTGGCTGGAAGCTGGGTCCACTTCGTGATGATTTAAGTGTCTTTGGATGCCCGCACAAGCCTGGGGAAAACAGATGCAGTTGCTACCACCCCACAGGGGAAACTCTTCTGAAATGGAAGTACAACATTGGCCTTTCTCTGCCACTTGGCAACTCGAAACTTTTGCAGGAGTGATTATTAATACTTCTTGGCAGCTAATTATAGCTTTAGTTTCTCTCATCTACAAAACATCAACTGCACACTGTTTCCATCACTGCACCACTGGATGCCTCTGTGGCTGACTCTGTCTCACTGCATTTGGAAACATGGTGGACGCATCACTCTTTTATCTGCAAAACAAACAAACAAAAAGTACCACTATCATTGTAAACACTTTATAAGAACAACAAAAGCAAGGGACAGTGAAATAAGCTTTTTTTTTTTCCTTCACTATTTCCCCTTCCCCTGTCATACTGCTTGCTTGTGTTTTCATATAAAATATTCATATTAGTTATGGGACTGTAGAAGAAAATCCAAGCTACTGGAATTTCCCAGTTCAGTTCTGGCTATTTCCTTTAAAATATCACTGTACTTTATCATATATATAAGTTATGTTTAAGAAAATGTTAGAACTACATTAATTCAATTTTTTGGATGAGTTATTTCAAATACACTAAAAAGCCACTAATTTAAAGAAAATTAATAGTTTCTTCCATTAAACAAAATCAGAACTCTCAATTTATCTGACTCCCCCATATCTGATACTTTTCTCCTCTCATATTTAGAAACGATTTTAATATAAATTTTAATTTCTTGTTCCAGTATTGTGTGCTCCCTTAAGCCATAAAATCTCTGTAATCACCCTGAAAGGTGAAAATGACAAGATTAACTATGGACATGGTCAGTGGCTTCAAAATACCTCAGTGACAACACCAGCGGCTATTGTGGCGCCACCATACCGCAGCATAAATCTCCCCAGCTCCTTGAAGTCTTTGTAGAGCTCCAGGGCCACTGGTCTCTGTGTCTGCAGCTCTACCAAAGCGTTCTGGCCCTTGCTCAGAAGCCTGTTAACAGTGGAAGGACAAAGACAGAACAAGTGGGTACGCAATACAGACGAGGGAGCGCCTGCAAAGGGAGTTCACACCACAACCAACTCCGAGCTCCAAATCCATGAGAAAAAGTGCCATGTGTTTATGTTTTCAATGCAAGCGTAGCCTTTGATTTTTTTCTGGGCTAAAAGGAATGAGTAGGCAGGCTCACTACATCCTATCCCCTAAATGCTCAAATACCCATCCTGATCAACGCTTTCCTGTCATTCCCTAAAGAAATCTAGTTTAGTTATGTAATAAAGTAAACGATACTAAAGCTCAATATTATCAGGATACTAACTCTTAATCCTCTTTTATAATGCACTCATTTAGTTTTGCAGTTCTGGTGATTCAACCTTAGGTTTCATACATGCTGGGTATACTACACTACGATTCTGTAGCAGGCACAGGGAGGGAAATTTCAAGCTTAGATATGATGGGCCCATTTAAGTGCTCCAAATAACTGCCATACAACCCAGACACAAACAATCCCACTTAGAGGAGCATTTATAGAAGTCACTGGTCGGTTAGAATCCCACCTCTTACTGCCACTTGCAATCTCTGTGTCACTCTGCTGCTTCATGTGATTGCTGAGGCATACGTCATGACAGACTCATGACAGAGCCCAGAACACATGGACCTTGAGCAATGCCACCCTTACAGTTCTGCGGTGTTTCCCAGAGCATCATGGCAAACCCGGGTGTGAGGAGCTCAGGAACTCCTGCTCAGCACAGAGACATGCGGGCAGCCCTTCCCTCCCGAGGAGCAGACTGCCTTCAGTTCCCTCCCCTGGCACTCAGCCCATTAACCCATTAGGCCTCCTGGGCCTCTTACACAGGTGCAAAAGGTGAGAAATACTCAATGGCAAAGAAGGGGATTTTGGGTGGGATTCCCCATAGGGCTCAAGATGAGGGAAACCCCAAAGTGCAGGCAGCCAAATCAAACTAGGATACCCTTTAACCTGTACCAAGTAAGAGTCTGTGTTTTGCATACGCACTTGCATTATTTTATTTTTATTTACAGTATACTTAGTTTCTGTGTCAGGCAAAGAAGAGCTGTCCAGACCTCAGCTTGGAGATTAAGTATAATCAGAAAGCCAACACGATAGTGGCCACCTCAGTTTAAGATCATGTGGACGGGAACACAGTTATATCACAGGGTGGAAAAACTAAGGAGCTAGAAAACATGCAGAGCCATTCTTCTTAGGCTAGGGAACAAGCTCGCTGAGCGGGGACAGATGTAAGGAAAGCACAAGGCTGAACCTGCAACAAGTGGCAGACGAGTTAAAGTCCACCTCTAAGAGCACAGGACTAGCTTTGCCAATACCTTTGATCCATCTGTATCTGTGGCTCATATTCTTATTTATAATTCACAACCCCATCGTACATCACTTTAATCACATCTAGCATTTATTTCTAAAATAGAGCTTAGACGTTTATGTAGGTGTTTCTACGATTGCACATGTATGTGTAGGTGAACATACACATGGGTGTTCATGCATGGGAAAGCGAAGGTCAGCCTGGGATGACATCCTCAGGCACTGTTCATCCTGTACTCTGACATGAACTCTATGCACATGCCAATTATGCTAGCCTGGTAGGCCAGTGGACTTGAGGGATCCACCTGGCTCTGCCTTCCGGATGCTGCCATTACAAGTGGGTCCTAGGTCACCTAGCTTTTTCCCCATGGGTTCTGAGGATCATACTCAGGTCCTCATTCCAGCACAGCAAGCACACACTTTACCAACTGAGCTATCTCTTCATCCGCTACATGTGTACACGTACACACACACACACACACACACTGTAGAAAAAGTAAGCTGTACTCCACTTACCTCAGTGCACACACGAGCTTATCTGTAAGGAATTTGCTTACACTGTTAGTGTTTATGATCTCCGCATTAAAGCACTCACTTACTTAGGCTTCTTCTTTGTGACTTCACCAGTACTTTTGTTTAAGACACTAATCAATCGCTTAATAGTAGCAGGCTCACTGATGGTTTGGTAGTGTAACAGCACCTGAAGCAAGCAGAGACAGGAATTACTAAAAACTATTTGCCACAGTAGTTGCAGCCTTTCCTTTTGGCTCATGATTAATTACACTCAATCCATCATTGTGGCTAGAGTCACTTCCCAAAGACTCTCCAGCAGGGCCCCACCCGGTGCCACACGAATGAGGTACTCCTTGGAATTTCTACCCCACATCCAGTGTGGACTTCAGTGGGCTGCAGAGTCTACCTGTGTCCCATTTCCTCTGTACGTGCCAAGAGAACAGAGCCTTGGGATTGTGGTGAAGGTTAAAAGCAGCTATTGTTTACAACCTTACCACCATGGCCACATCGCCGGGAGCAGTAGAGAAAGAATCTAAGCCTGAATTCCAAGGCTTTCATCTGTCTATAGATTATTTTCCTTGGTGGTAAAATGGACTTTCATAGCACTGTGATGAGAAATAAATAGGATGAGAGAAAATGCTTGGAAGTACAGATGTTCCCCCAGTGAACTGTTTTATCACGAACAATGAGGGAGGGGGCTCCGTCATGTTCAGCAACATCTGTTCTTGGACCAAAAGAGTAAAAGCTCTCATATACAGAGATAAAGGAGGAGGGCAACATTTATAAGCATCCCTGAGTACTAAGCACTATGTGGCAGGTTTTATAGGTAGTAGATTTACTTATATAAGAGATTAGACCAGGTTTAAAAATCTAATAGACACAGGTTCAAATCACTTTTACCTTGGCCAAGATCCTTAACTTATTATCTACCTGCAAAGTCCCTAATTGAATTTCCATCCACTAAAATGAGGATGCTCAGATGTCACTTGGTATTAACAGTACCAAGCACATGGGGAAACATCCAGATAAGGATTTGGAATATCACACTATCTATGGCTGCCCCACCCTGAACACTCCTGCCCTCGCCTGGTCATATACTAAGTACTGTCAACTATGTTTTCACAAGGAAGGGACATGGCAGAAAGTCCTGTCATGTAATGTGGTCATGGAGCTACATGGAAGCTTGAAATGCACACCTCAATCAGTTGAAGCCACAAATCGCTGGCTCTTCCCATGTTGGCTACTAAGCGTCCTGTGGAAATCACACAGACACAATCTTCTGCTTTAGAAAAGAAGCTTTTATAAAGAAAAAGGGGGTAGCTCGTAGATGCCAATCAAAATTAGAATGCAGACTGATTATTCTTATTCAAATAGTAATCTTTGAGTGTGCTACCAGTACGTCTACAGTGTGAGGACAGCAGACCACAGTCCCAGGAAGCAGTAAAGCTGCCCTACTATAAATGGTTTTTGAGCATCATTTTGTGTCATTTGGTTGTAGAAGACACCTCCTATTTGGAATTCCTAACCACAATAGTTTGTACCTGGAGAAAAGAACAGCACACCAGGGATGTAGCTCGGTGGCAGAATGCTTGCACAGCATGCACTAGGTCAATGGGCCCATCCCCAAAGAAGAGTGAAAAGAAAAGAAATGCAGGGGGGCGAGGGTGAACTTGGACTTTGGGAACTTTCTAAAAGCCATATGGAAACAATAATAGCACACGGAAACTCCGGTGCTCCAAAAAGCTAACCTGGCTTTCTTTTTCAATGGAACTTAACGATATGAAATGCAAAGATTTCAAAACTAAGTAAGTCCCAAGCAGAGGAATGTCACAGCATGCTGTGGTGATGAGAAGCAATCCCATATTCAATGGCTACAGGCCTTAAACTGTACACTGTAATATAAAAGCAAGACTAAGTATATAAGAAACTTCTCTTCAGGTCCAAAGATAACCTACACTCATGGCACACATGGCTAGTTACCAAACATCAAGGAAGAGAGGCACATGAACCCCACTGAATTCCTTCTACTCTTTGCTGAGCTGTAACACCAGGGCTAAAAGATGGTTTGTGGAAATACAGGGCTACATTTGATTTTTCCTTCTCTCTCCACAGTGTCATATACTAATTAAAACAAAAATCCTGTTAAATATAAGTGAAACAATTTATTTACAATCAAGAGAATTTACTGTGTAATATCTTGATGCCTTAATTAATGTTATAATAAAATCAAATTGATTCATAATCTAAATATGAATCAATATAAATATATATAAAATCAAATTCATAATCTAAAACATTGGCAGCACTGTGTCAACGGGAAATGCATCATGTGTCACATGAGAGCGCTGAAAATGAATCCTGGCTTAACTGTCACTATTCACCTAGTCACAACCTCACAAGACTCTCTACTTGGTCTGTAAATGTGGACAATGCTAACAAGGTTCACAATCTCTTACTCACAATTCTGAAAACTCAAAGCATTTCTCCAAACTGTGAGGCAATTCAGTCCTGTGTTATTTCACGTGCTACTAACAATAACAAGCTTCGGTACAGAGAAAGTATGTATCCGACACGGTGTTGGGTGTAGCATGCGTGCCATAACATTTCTGATATCTGAAGTACACTGGTCTAAGGATATCAGGGATTGAACTTGGCTTCATGGATAATTGTGAGAACCAAATTGTGTTTCATGAAGCTGTGTTAGACAACAAAATAAGTACATTTCCTTAAGTAGGCTATTTTAAAATACCAACGAATATATATGGTCATTTGATAGTCAACAAAGGTGCCTACATTGGTTATAACAGGCTGGGGCTATGACAGGCTCTTTTCTCGGCAGATGCAGCTAGGAAATTGGGGGAGCAGATATAAAGGAATGATAATGTAGCTTTACCCAACATCACATATGAAACTAACTACAAGCTGACTGGTGACCTAAACACACAAGGTAAACTGCAAAGCTCTAAAAGAAAGCCTAGGAAAAAGCTTTGGGATGTTGGCTTTGGTCCATGAACTCACATGGACATGATACCAAAGCTACAGTTAAGAGAAATAAACTGGGTTTCCCCAAAATTAAAAGGTTATTACTCTTTTTATTGTAAGACACTAACAGGATAAGAAGAAAACTGGCACACAGAATATTCTTTCCAATTCTACTCAGCACAATGGCTGCAGGGTTGGTGTGGGGTGATAATGCTCTTCAGATAAACGGCAGTAATGGCTATCAATACCGAATATAATGAATTACACTTTACAATGTATATTTTCTTAGATACAGTAACAACAATAACAATAAAATATGAATTAAAATTTATTCAACCTTATAATTTCTTCTTTTAAAAGTGTATAGCTCCTATAACAACTAAGGGAAATTTACACTACCTCTGTACATAGTATTGGCAGAAGTAAGTGCTAATAAGTAAATGTTAATTGTTTAAGAAGGCATTTCTTAGTTTTGTTTCTACCACAGTGGCTATTTTCCTGATCATATTTTATCCTGATATGCTGGAGTGTCTCTTAGGGCAGCTGAAAAGCTTCATTTGATGCTTATTTTTAAGAAACTACTATAGACAAGAAGACAGTGGTACTGTTCAAAGTAAGCATTCCCCTCTTGACTCCTCTCCATTGGCAAATACTAATTATTATATATACAAACATGGGCAACAACAACTTCCCTGCTTTCTAGGAATCAGTTCCATTCATCCTAAAGCATTTGACCGGAGCCTACTTGCTAATCCAAAATGGTTAATAATGAAATATTTCAACTATAGCAACTCTTTTGGTGAAACATTTTTTAAAACAACAATAAATTCTGGCTGTGTTATCTTTCTAGATTAGAATAAGATGCCAATTTGAAACAAATAGTGCATATTTATGTGAGTAACAACTTTCTAGAATTTATAAAAACAAGAACATTGCACAGTGAAAGTGACTTTTGCCTTCAAAGGAAAGTATTCAAATTCACTGAGACACACACACACACACATACACACACACACACACACTCAAAAACAAAACAAAAAAACAAAAATCAAAAAAAAAAGAACCAACAACTATTTTATGTGCACCAATGTTTTGCCATGGGTGTCAGGTCCCCTGGAACTGGAGTTACAATTGTGAGCTGCCATATGGATGTTAGGATTTGAACCCTGGTCCTCTGGAAGAGCAGTCAATGCTCTTAATAACTCAGCCATCTCTCCAGCCTCAAAACACACTTTTAGTGTTACCAAGTGTCTGTACTATATAATTTGATTAGAAAGGAATGGCCTGTCAAGTTATAAATGCAGAGAACTACATGAGAGTTCTTAAGTCGATGAGAAGAAAATTATACTTTAAATGAGAAATCCACAAGTAGTATTTTCCTGGGATTAGAAATACTATCAAAACTCCTTGTCCCAGTGAAGCGGGGTGAGCTGATCAGGGACGCCCTGTGGAGCAGTCATATCATGCATGGTCAGAATTCATCAATGTGATGAGAGCTCAGGACAGACCTGAAATCTCGGTGTGCACTTATGCCAGGTGGATAGTATGTGAGCAAGAAAACATAATGAAGCCAAAACAGCAGATATCTATGGATTAATCAAAAAGAGCATTCTTATTCTCTGTGTTTGTGTGGCTTTCTAACCTTTTAAACTAATCTATCACCTTTATACTGAGAAATACCGAAAATGAGTATATTAAACAAAACAGAAGCACCTAAATTTAAGATAATAGGTAAGCTGTCCTACCCAGTAAAAAGCCTATCATTTTCCCCAGAAAAACTATATTATCATCAGTTTGAATCAACTGATTATGAAATATCTTCTCTTGAAAAAGTTCTCAGACTCAGAAATCAAAATAAGGGCTAAAGAGGTGTCTCGGGGGTTAAAAACACTGGCTGCTTTTCAGAAGGCCTGGCCTTGATTCCCACAATTGCCTATAACTCACTACCAGGGGATCTGATGTTCTTTCGGCCTCTGTGGGCACACATTGTGTGCAGACATCCATGTGAACAAATACCCAGGCACAGAAAATAATAGAATATATTTTTTAAAAGGATGAAAATAAGAAAGAAAAAAAGCATTTTCAAATTCTAACTTATCTTTCTAAATTAGAAAAGGTGTTCCTTTGAAACAATCAGCACATTTAAAGGTGAGTTAGGACTTCCCCGAGTTCACAGAAGCAAGGACCACACATAGAAAACTTACAGGAAATCCCTTAGTGATGGGAACTTCAATATTGAAGATGAGGATCCGGGCTCTGAAGCGAGTGCAAGCTTTAATAGGTTCTTTGGGGCCACAAAATATGCAACCAACACTATAACAGACAACAAGAATATGAATGGATGAGCATGAAAAAGGTCAGCTGGAAAGAAACTAAAACAATTGAGCAAAGGAATGTTTTCTCTGGACACCCCACAGATTCATGCATTGTAGCTTTCAAGCCAAGAACAGGGTAAGTTTGCGTGTCAACATGAAGTAACTCCATTTACTTTAGATGGCATTTGCTGAAATTATATTTAGCCAAATAAAATTCTGGCTCAATCAGAATTAGTGAATTGCAAAACTCATGTACCCTGACATCCTTTATCTGACGCAAAGGCTGTTTAAACGTGCTTCTTACTCACTTGATTTTGATGATATCCATCCCAACCAAAGTAAGACTAACGTGATCGCCCGCTGCTGCCCAATCGACAGGTTCATCATGCAGAGTGATTCCTAGAAATGAGTAAAAACCAAAGCCTACAGTGAAACACCTCTGCACGGAGCCTTGACAGCCCAGAGAGCCTGGGGGTGTGTGTTCATCACTGTACTCGCCGTTTTCGATTTGAATGGGTGAGGAGTGAGAAGTGGAGCACGTGTGGAGGGAGCACAGCTCCTCTATAGACTTGATGCTCTGGAGCACCACCCTAACCACGGGGGCCGGTATTTGCCCACAGGAAGCTAGTTCTTTGCCATTTAATCAAATATCTCAAACTCACTTCCACGATGAAGTCTCCCAGCAGACTTCATTCAAATACTGCTGCTATATTAATGGGTGCAGGCACAGTTAAATAGCCCAAACTATTAAATTACTCCTAGTGACATAAAAAACTGGCCTGGCAAAGGTGTCTGGTAATATTTTATTCTCTTGATCTGTCCTGCCCTTCCTTTCATTCTCCACCCCACAAGAAAGTTCCAAGGCATAGCCTAGGCTGGCCTCGAACTCTATGATCTTCCGGCCTTTACCTCCTGGATTCTGGGATTGTAAATGTCCCTTCAAACTGGGCAAACTTTGTTTTCAATTACAGAATGACCAGTGTTCTCGGGGGAGCTCTGAAGGAAAGATATTCAGTCAGAGGCTGAGTGTCCACTCATCTAGCCCTTAGCCATCCCTGTTCAAAGTTAACCTCTTCTGAGAGTGTTTGTATACCACGATTTGCTACAGGAGACACAGATTAAGAAAACAGCAACAAAATTTAACTGAAAAATCACCACACACACACACACACACACACACACCAACTGTCACCTCAAAACAGTCCTGCAGGGCAAATCCTGAGGGCAGTATTTAGCTTCCATATTGCATGGCTTTTGGAAAAAATCCTGTGTTATTTTATTTGATGGGTTAGAGCTATAGGTTAAATTACTTTTTGCTGAAAGTTGTGCCTTCCAATGAAGACAGTGTGTAGGCCAGTCATGGTAGAACCGTTCTGGACTGACATATGTTTAACAAATTATAATTCATTTACTTATAAAACTCTACTTTTCCCCCTTACTCACAAACTCTTTTAAAACAATACCCTTGGCTTCAAAAATTAGTAATTTAAATTGCAAATTTAAATACAAAATTGATTGATTTAAATGTCAGCCAAATATCAACTAATTACATTTAAAAAGATTTTTTTTGTACTTTTTTGGAGATAGAGTGTCTCTGTGTAGCTCTGTAGACCAGGCTGGCCTTGAACTCACAAAGATCTGCCTGCCTCTGCCTCCAAAGTGCTGGGAGCATGTACCATCACTGCCCAGCTGACATTTAATCTTTAAATATAATAAAAAAAAATGGCCATATTTATATCTACTAGAAATGGGGACTTGAAAACATGAGATAGTTGCTCTGGAGACTGCCTTTGGCTTAAGATTTTTAAAGACCTTTCCATATTTATTGACCAATTTTCCAAACTACTTACATTGTTTCCTTTTTTCTCCAGACCATGTTACTATCCCATATATATTATCTAAAGGTTTTCTCCTTGGTCAGACATTACAAAAGGGGGCTTTCTTTTTTTTTTTTTTTTTCTTTTAATACCCCAGACATTTGATGTTTTGTTTTAGTTTTTTTCAGACATCCAAGGCTGTCCACCAACTAACTCACAAAGTGGTCTAAAATGGCCTTGAAGTAACTGTACTCCTCCCTCCTCCACTTCCCAAAGCCTGGAATTAGAGGCACAGCCACTACACTTAAACTTGCTGTCTTGGAATTGCTTCCTGATGGCAGTCAAGCCTCAGTTCTCGGAGTAACACAGGTGTACCCATGTATTTAAAGCAAGGAGCACACAGATCCACCTGGCATACCTAGCAAAAGCAGCGGGCAGAGCCGAGGGCTGGGACTGCCCAGGACCAGGCAGGACTCGACAGAAGTGCCTCTGAACAAGCATCTACTAGAGGTGATGCTCAGAGCTCCATGTGGAGGACGAGCACACAGCAGGAAGGAACGTGGGCTCTCGCAGATGACCACAGGGACTCAATGTTAAGGTCATTTTAGGACCACGTTCTTAACCCTCAGCTGCTTCTTATGCAAAATAATCCTGTTTTTAGTTTATTCTAAAAAAGCTCATTAGCAGACAGAAACGAGTATTTCCAAAGTGCTTTCGTTCTTGAGAGAGATACGCACATGAGCACATGGAGAACAAAGGTCTACCTCAGGTGGTGTTCCTCAGGCGCCAACAACCTCGTGCCGTTAGGTTCTGAGGCAGGACTTTGCTGAGCAGTCCAACTGCAGCAAAGCCCAGAGGCGGCCTGCCTGCCCCAGGGCTAGGATTCTGAGTGCCCATGCCAGCCTCTGCCGCGTGGGCTCTAGGAACTCACCCAGTTCTTCCTGCAGGCATGAAACACTTCATCAACCAAGCCCCCTCTGCATCCAGTGCTGCAGGTCTTACTCGCCTCAAGAGCAGAAGCAGAGAGCTAGCTGCACTTGCAAACACCAGAGTTATGGAAAGTGGATCTTCTTAGAGTACATATTATTTTTCACCTACCCAGATACGCCATGGTCTCTGGCTGGCAACAAGAATAGGATCAACCTGAAACAGATTTTGCCATTCCCATAAAACCCTTAAATATAGGTTGAGCATATGACCTAAAAAGATATTTATCAATTTCTTAAAATTCCAGTGGTGGCTCATACATGGACACTCAGCACTTGAGAGGCTATGGCAGGAGACCACAGACATAAGGGCAGCCTCGGCTACAGAGCTGCATAGCAAGACTACACAGCAAGAGCACATGACTCAGTCCACCTAGCAGGCGTCTGGGTTCAGTCTCTACCACCTGAGGGAGTGGGGTAGGAAAAGGGCAATTTGTGTCAGGAGATGTTTAAAACTGGAAGTTTTAAAAACGTACATTCAAATTCATAAACTTGCCAAGTACAACTATGAACACAAACTAAATGAACAATAGTGGGTATACTCAAATGCTAACATTTCCAACAGGGTATACTTCAGCTTACACTTGCTATAAGTGATATTATTCTATTGTAAAACATCTTCCATTTTACTCAGAAGTCACAGATTAGCTAGAAGTCAGGTTAAGGTTAAGTAGAAGTGAGAACTTTATAAGCTAAATTTAGATAAGAGCATACACACGAAAGGCTAACCCTTAGGCGGAAACAGTTATCAACAATCATCAGCACTGAACAAACGCACACCTCTGAAAAAGCAGTGGAGGTGGCAACTTCAGTCAGCTCGATTTCTCCTTAATACTAAGTTTTTCTGTGTTGGCCTCTTACTTATGTCTTCCTATATTTACCTTAAACATGGAGGGGTGAAATCAAAGGTATCACGGATAGGTACAAACATGATCAAAGCTGTTAACTGATTCTGAAATACGGATTCCATGGTGACAAGCTACCTGCTACTGACTAGCTTATACTATCAGGCTGGATTCTTTAATTTCTTCTACAAATTATAATTTTATAAGTATCTGCCTGGTATGTATATGGCTGGCTCAGTCTTAAAGCAGATGTTATGACTCAGTGACCAAAACAGAATACTACCAGGGTTAGAGTGTTATATGTACACACTGCCATGTGGCACAACAGAAAAGAAATCGTTTAATGTTTTCATGTTTTAGTGTTCAACAGTCAGTATCATTTTGACAGTGAGTCACAATTTCAGTAAGAGGATATTTACTCTGGAGTTATAACCAAACTACCGAAGAAGAAACCTGCTGTCTCAAGACCTGTTAGCAAAAGCATGCTGTACACTGGCCATACCTTTTGCAGTACAAGTCTCATTGGGTGGCATTGCTAACAGTCGGTCACCAGTTTGGATATAACCAGCTTCAATTTTACCAGTCACACAAAAGCCAGATCCTTGATCTGCAAAACATACCAACATCATATGAAGCATGTAGTAATGTTACCTGATAATTAATATTGTGATGTTTCTTTCCTACAGTTACAAAAGGCCAGGAATTAAACACCAAGCAATGGTCAAGTTAGAAATTTTAATAGCGCTACTAAATATTCACATTCCAGTTTTTCTTGCAAATAAGATTATTCAAAACAGGCCATTTTCCCTAAGAAACTTAGTCCAGTAAAGAAAGACAAAAGCAAGTAAACTCAAGGGCCACAAACACAATTTAAAATGAACAGAAAAACTGTGTGCCTAAGAGCCCACAGGAGCACACTGGAGTGCAGCTCACTGCCCAGCACTGGCCCATAACATGCAAGGCTCTGGGCAAGAGAGGGTAGGAGGCAGAGAACTAAGGAATAAGATGCTAATAGTTTTGTCTCAAATGTCTGTGGGATTCAGTCTCTGTTCTGTCTACAGTCTCTGTTCTGAGGCTGAGATTCCAGGCTCAGGTTAGAGACATAAATATGGGAAGCATCAAGGTGTGGGCAGTAGGGGAAATTACGAACATACTTCATGAAAAGCATGCAGAATAAGAGAAATGAAGCATGAGAACACTATTTCAGAATCTGGAAATGAAGCCCACACACCCAGGAGACAGGTCACAAAAATGAGGTGGCAGGAGAAAGTGGGTCAAAAAAACCAGGAAGAAAAGAGTCTCATGACGACTAAGGCAATAACCATCATCAAAAGAAATGCAAATTTGAGTACAGCAGGAGTCAGAACTAGAGAGTGTGTGTGTGTGACCTCAGCAGGCTACGCTAAAGGGAACAAGCAAGGCAGAAGCTGGGAAGCTGCCCAGACTGCCCAGAGAGAGGGCAGGAGCTCATCAAACATCAGCTAGAAGCACCTGCTTCCGGTGGGTGTTGCACACAGAGACTGGGCATTTCAGGAGCATAACCGTATTCTCTCTACCACACCTCTCAGCAGACTAATCATGATTGTATTTCAATTCCTGCCCATCCCTGACATTCATTTACTAAATGCACCTTGTGCCAGGCACTGGACTAGATGCTGCAGGTGCCTAAGACGCTTGCTTTCAAAGGTTCACAGGGCTGGGGGTAGGGAATATAGTGCAGTGCCTGTGTGGGTGAGCACAGTAATCAGTGTAAAGCTTGTTAGTGCCAATGCACTCTTTATTTTCTGTGTGATAATGGAGATTTACGAGATAACTGATATCTTTATAATAATTATTCCAATCTATTAATATTATATACTTTGGTTTATATCTTTCATCCTACGATCTTTCTACAGTTTTCTAGATAGGGCTTTATACATACTTTTAAGTTAGACACATTCTCAGGTAGTTAGTATAACACCTTCTCCATTGGTCTGAATCTTTGCCTCCCTTAGCTCTAGAGTACAAGGTTTCCTGGTATCTTAATCACTACTCTTTTGTCATAGTTAATGGTTCTGATTTCTCATATTAAATTCCCCCCTTTGTCTATGTGATACTCTGTCTTCCCCAGACTGACACAGGAGGGTAGGAAACAGGCAAAGAAAGAAAGGAACACTAAAGCATGGAACCATAGGGAGACTCAGTGCCAATCAGGATCTTAAAATATATATATGCATCTTACTAATTTTAAAATTATGTGTTTAGTGTGTGTGAGTGTGTATGTTCAATCACTGCAGTGCAAGTGTGTGAAGGTCAGAAAACCTTCAGGGGTTGATGTGGGACCAAGGGGTCAATCTCAGCTGTCAGGCGTGGTGGCAAGTGCCTTTTCAGAGAGAGCCGTCTTGCCAGCCCCTCACTCCCAATGTTAAGAAATGATGAATTTTCCAATTTGTCTAAGGTTAGGAAGATAAAGTGCACGTCTCTTTGCCCCTGACAGGTGAACATGAAGTGGGAAGTGGTCTGTAAACTGAACGGTCTTCGAGGGCTCTAGGGCTGGGCCATGTGATAAGAGTAAAAGCTTACTGCTCGTCCTTACATTCATGCAGAGGGGATGAACCCAAAGCAGTGTAACGGGAAAACATGACACAAGGAGGAGACAGGCAGCACGGCAGCCACTCTACAGCGCATACTCACCTTTGAAGACATCCGACACACATAATCTAAAAGGCTTGTCAATGGCTCGTTGAGGGGGCTTGAAGGAATCTAGTAGAAAAAAGGCAAAAAGTTTAATTTTGTTATGGGGCTGTGGACATTGTTCAGCACAAGAGCCCAGCTTGCACGGGGTCTCGTTTTGATTCCCAACACCCGCAAACACAAAAAAAATGAATTATTTTTCCACTCTCTCAAGTGTGCCCATCATCGTTTCACTTCTTCCAGAAAAAGAATTGATTTTGTAAATATTAACAGTAAATGACTGTCATTCATAAACTTATCCCTCTAACTAGTCTCTCAGACAAGGAGGGCTTGCTCTAACCTCATAATGCGGCTTCAAAGCACCGAGTATTACTTTAAATACTACACATGATTTCAAAACTGAGAGCCTAGTTTCTATGCTTTTTCATATACATTCTGTCTCTCATAAAGAACTCTAAATCATAATTAATATCAAGTTCATAGCACATCAAAACAGCGTGGCAGCAGTGTACATACCAATTTGTTCTAATAAACACGATCCTTTATACCACTTGGTGAGCTCACTCGACTGTGATCTTGTGATTAAATTTTCACCACTGAGACCACTCGTAGGGATAAAAGCTACGTCACTCTCCTATTAACGAGATGGAAGGTGGAAACTTACTTAGAGCATTTCACAAGCATTAAGGGCAAAGACTCATCCTCACTACCACTGAGTCAAGTGTGCACAATGAACAGCAACAGACTTCTCGAAAAGTAACAGCAACCAGCCAAGCAGGGCCTTGAGGTTATTTGGGGGAAATGGGGAAACTTTCTTCTAAATATTAAAGCGTATTTACTCACTGATGTAGGCATATTATAGGTTTATGCTATTCTTTTCTACCAATATGCCTTCGTGATCTCCTTAAACTTAACTATCTAAAGTGGAAGGTGGGAAGAAATCTCTTATTTACATAAAACCCAGGCAAATACTCAATATACATACATTTTAAAAGTCAAGCATTTTAAAGAATATATTATATACATGTACCAGAAGGAACTAGAAAGAAAAAATAGAATTAAACATAGGTAACAAGATAATATTAATACAGAAGGAAAAGGAGTGAATAGGTATAAATAACACTAAGGATTTATGGATAAGCCATAAGGTATTATTTTATATTTTTTAAAATTACATATAAAACATGTAAGTGTATGTATAGACATATAGTTTTAATGAAGTTATGCTACTTGGGGCAATAATACTACCCTAAAAGCCATAAACTAACAAAAACTCCAGTACTAGATATAAAAAAACTTCCAAGTTGTTGGTGCAGGGAGTCTAAGGGATTCCAAAGCAATACAGGGCATTTCTGCTGCCATTGGTTGTCCCTCAGAAATTGCAGGTAAGACCCTATTGCTGAAGACACCACACACTTTAGACACAGGACTAGGGAAATTGAACTGGGTTTGTCCTGAAAGCGTCCTCCCGGTGGATTAGCAAGCTATCATGGGAGGTATGCAATCAACAGTCCCACCCAGTTGAGACACCTCTGAACCATAGCAATGAGTAGCATGGAAAGATAGCCCTAAAGGTACAACATAGTACTTATGTCTTAGCTGTAACCAACAAAAATATAATTGGATTCAAGGCCTGCTTAACAGGAGAGAAACCATGCCTGTTTTGGAAAATTACCCAATTTACTCACGGCTAGTAAGGCTATGGACCTTAGAGAAGGGCCTACTTTGCCACTTTACTAAACCAGTGTTTCCTAAGTACATTCGAAATACTTTTTCTTTTATCCATAGATAACTGTAGCTTTTCAGCCTCATGAAAGAAGTTCCCCATGGCTGCAGATAGAGACCACTACAAAAGTTACAAATGATCCAAGACAAGAGAACAAGTGACTGTGGGGTGCCTAGCTCCAAGTGACAACACCACAACATAATCCACACACCTAAGGCTCAAGGGTCATTGTGGAAGAGGGGACAGAAAGATTGCAAGAAAGAGCCAGAGGACAAAGAGCAAGACTGACCCCTAGAAATGATAGGGAAATTACATCCATGACAACAATAATATGTATGCCGAAGCAAGAGGTAAACAATGAGAGAACCAACAGACATGCTAACATAGAAGGGTAAGTCTCTGTCTAAGGCTACACCCTTACACAAAGAACAGTCAACTAAGAATGCTAAGAGAGGGAAGTGGTCTTCCCTGAGGATGAGCCCCTAACTGATTAACCAGTACCAAAGAGTTAGCCCTGAAATCATATACATACAAGCAACACTAAAGGGACTCAGCAGGTTGTATTTACATATCTATGCATATATATATGCATATATACATATATATGACATATATCAAAACAATAACAACTGAAGAAAAACAGGCCGTGATTTGAGAGTGAACAAGAGGGATGGGTATTGAAAGAGCTGGAGAGAGTAGAAGAGTAAGGGAAATGATAAAATATTTTAATTAAATATTAAAAAAATAAATACTAAAAAGGAATATTAATATATTAACTTGTTTTCTTATGTCAGTAAAATGACTTAGAAACTAATTTAAAATTATCATACCTTAAAACCTGCTTGCTTAAGAAAGTGCCCAAGTTTTCCAGTGATCTCTTGAAATCTTTCTTGTTGCCAATTTACCTGATAAAGATCCAATTTATACTTAGAATTATGCATGAGAATGACACATAAAATCAGAATTTTTATAATAAAATGTACATAGTCAGATATATAAAATATAAATTAAAATTAAAACTAAAAAAAAAAAATCTAATCATTAATATGACCCAAGGTAAACTTTTCCTCAAACAGGAAGCCAACAATCTCTTACCATCAGAATCTACTAATTATGCTAAAAGTGATTTTGAATTTGGAGAGAAGTAATTTATTAAATCATGCTTTGATCAAACATTAGATTAAAATAAAAGTACTGACACCCACCTCAGCCAATCATACTAAAAAGTATGGAATGTCAACTCTAGGTCATATGCAGAATTTAGGTGTATGTATACCAGTGACTACAATTATGTGGAAATACATACTGTTAGTATTCAGGCACCTGTACTGCCCTGTCCTTGGCTTCTGACAGGATACACCCTCAGCTGTAGCCACTAAGAGCACCACCTGTGCACATTCACTATGTCCCCTTTGTAAAGGGCCCTGCCCACCTCCCAGTGACCCCTTTCCCTCTGTCTGTCTGTTTCTCTCTCTCTCCCTGTCTCTCCCCCGCTTTCCTTTCTCCTCCTCCTGCTGCTCCTGTCTCCGGAGGCTGGCCTTCCCTCTTCCCTTTGCCCTTTTTATGATCCCTTTCCCTAATTAAAAAAAACCCTCTGCTTAAACCCTGTCACATGGCATCTTTCTCTCATGTGCTGCTTTTCATAAATTACAACACATACCATAAGAGGAGTGTAAGCAATAAAGTCCAGAATCTTATGTAGTGGTTACAATATGACTATTTACCCAAAAAAACTTTCTAGTTTTCTCTACGTTTGAAATTTTCATGCAAAAATGCTAGAAAAAAATTAATACTACATGCAATAATAAGCTATAGAAGAACTAACAGAAAATACTGGTGAAAATTGATCAGAAGCTAGGGTGAAGAATATACTTAAACATAAACATGAGTAAAATACATATCTGTATGTCCAAATAACAAAATGGAAAATGAGTAAACTATACAAATAGGTTCCAAAGGAAAAACATACTTAAATATTTTTACTATTCATAAAACAATGTAGCTAACAAATGAAATATGTTCTGTATATCAAATTAGAAAATAAAATTTTCATAACAGTTGATTTACTAGTTTACGGTCATAAATACACCACATGTGCCACGTGTAAATAATCAGCACATTCCTCAAAGGCACTCACATCCCATTTAGCAAGTTTCAAAAGTTATATGGCCTGAGGCCCAGAGAACAAACCATTTCCAAATATACACTCCCATATATCCACAAAACAACTGGAAATCTTCAAAATTAGATTGTTTGAATGAATGATATCATTAACATAGTGTACAATAAAGCCATAAAAAAACTCTTTATCTGAGAAAGCATGCATTGGAACCATATAATCATATAATCCTAGGGTTGCGATAGAGAGAAAAAAATGAAAACTCATCTATAAAAATAAAATTGGCAGATGTACAATGAAATAGTTTTATACTTTTATTTTACATGGTGTGTATTATGTTGTAATTAAAAATTTTTAAATTCCAAAAAGTGATTTTGTAAATAAGATATTCTTGCTTAAAAATTAATAATACCATGTTCAGTTAAATAAGAGATAGCAAATTTGTTTTTCTTGATATGGTAATAAAATACACATTACTTCCTTCTGTGGGCATCTACATTTGCATGATTACCCATTTACACTTTTAAAATTAGCTGATTTTATGTGCGTGGATGTTTGCCTCGTGTGTGTGTGTGTGTGTGTGTGTGTGTGTGTGACCCAGTGTCCAGTGCCTGCAGAAGTCGGGAGACAGTGTCGGAACCCTGGAACTGGAGTTAGTAGTCCCTGCTTGAGAGCTACCGTGTGTGCGCTGGAAACAAACCCAGGTCCTCTGAAAGAGCAACAGATGCTTCTTAACCCCAGAATATCAACTTAATCAACATCCGAAACAAATTCTCACAGAGCCCTTTAGCTACCTGATCCATTTTATTGACAGCCACAGCAAGCTGTGTCACTCCAAGAGATCGGACTAACAGGCCATGCTCTCGGGTCTGTCCTCCAGTCTCAAACCCAGCTTCAAACTCTCCTCTGCTGGCATCCACAACTAAAACAGCTACATCAGCCTGAGGAAGGAGAGAGAACCAAGATTGAAAAAAGTCATGCTCCTTTCATGCAAAGGTACTCAATTAACCACTTGGTCAGATTTAAAGGCAGGCTATAACGTGACCCCAACCTGAAACCAAACACCAAGCAAATGGGGGAACACCACAGACAGTAAAAAAATTCAGTAACGATTATACAGCAACAATGACAGAAAGAACAAGAGACTCAGCAAGTAAAGAAAGCCACTTGCTGCCGAGCCTGACTAGATGAGTTCCTTGTCTTCCATCCACACAGTGGCATGAGAGAGCTAACTCCCTTAAATTGTTCTCTGACCTCCATATGAATGATGTGTCTCAAGCATAGCCACACACACACAGCCACACACAAACATACACACACACACACACACACACACACACACACACACACAGACACATGCACACACACACATACATACAGACACACACAGTCATATACACATACACACAAACATATAAGTATAATAAAAAAGAATAAGAAAGTCTATATCTGACTACATAAAAATTAAAATGCCCAGCCAAAGAGGGAAGGGGGACATAAAATTAAAACATAAAGATGGAAAATAATATCAAATGTCATCTTTACCAAAAAAGATGGGAAAAAGCAATTCAGAGTTCCACAGAAAATTAGGTAAGATATAAGCCAGGGGTTTCCTCAAGAAATACAAACAGCCAAAAAGTCTATATTTAAAAAGTCCCCCATTTAAAAAAAAAAGATCAAAACTACATATTCCCAGACCCTTTTTTAGATGTCACAGGGTTAGTGATACAAACAGCCAAGCGGCTCGCTGGAGGACGCAGGGGTGTACTCTTGTACACATTTGTATGGGGCCATACAACCTTCCAAAGGACATTCTGAAAGTAAATATCAATAGCTCTAAAATTGTGCCCATTTTACTTCCACATGTGGGAATTTATCTTACAAAAACCATTATGCTCCAAACATATTCAGATATCAGAATGTCATCTACAGTAAGAAAAATTATGACACAAATTACCAAAGGCCACACATTCATCTTCTGCAGCTACTAAAATGGAAACTTGTTGTGAGATATCTGCACGCTATGAACATTGCTGTGATTGGTGTAATAAAAAGCTGGACAACCAACCAACAGTAAGGAATGAGGTATAGGCGGGACTTCTGGGCAGACAGAGAACTCTGAGAAAAAAGGCTGAGTTGCCAGCCAGACACAGAGAGGAAAACAGGAGGTGAAACAGGAGAGGTAATGCCACGTGACAGAATGTAGGTTAATATAAACGGGCTAATTTAAGTTATAAGAGCTAGTTGAGACAAGTCTAAGTAATGGCCAAGCTTTCATAATTAATAATGTTTTCCTGTTGTTGTTTGTGAGCTAGGGGCCAACGAAATAGCATGCTATGGAACCTTGTATCACAAAGCTCTCCACTCTTACCTTGTGACTTAGACATTTCTCCTTTCAAACACATCCACTAGAAAAAGTCCATGTCCCCGTCAGCCTTCTGGTTCCCACAACTCTTGGGTTAACCGTTCTTTATGCAATTCTACTCCTATCTTGGAGGAAGTAGCTTACAAAATTTTGCCAAAAAAAAAAAAAAACAAAAAACCCCAAAAAACTAAAAAACCTATGCCCCAGATTCATTCTTAGCAATTATTTCTGTCAATGTCCTGTCTGGATATTTTTCAAAGAATGCTGCTCATTTTCCCTTAAACAGATTTTGCTTAGAGTTGTGACTGTCCCCAGAGATACTCAGGCTAGAGTGACCCTTAGTACAATCCACAACAGCTTTTTAGTTGTCTGACAGGTTTTACTGCTGTTTTCTGTACTGTCTGGTTTATAGAGGATTTCACATTTTATCATATGATCCTTACTATACATATTGAGAGATGAAATGGTCATAAAATCTAGAATCTACACATAATAACACATTCTTCACAGAACTTTATCATGTAAATTATACTTAGTACCCACAAGCTCAGTACGGCATCATACACGTATAACCCCAGCATGTGGAAGGTAGAAACAGAGCTCAAAGTTTGAGATCACATTGTGAGTCTGGACTACATAGAAAATTCTAGGTTAGTTTGAACTCACAGCAAGTTCCAGTATTAAAAAAGCAAACCAACAGTAGCATTTGGGCGCTCTGGTGGGACAACTTAGACTATTTTCATCTTTTACTTACTCAAATACTCTTTCCATCTTAATTCTACTTTAGTGTGCACTACCATGCTAGACTTTAATTTTAGCAATAAATGGGATGGAGTGACCAAGAAATGCCTCTGATACCTCTGCAGCTTTAACATGTCAAGACGCTTAGATGACATACATAAGCAGGTCAAGAAAAATACAATATATCTCTTTTTTTCCCCTAACCTCTTTAAGTAAACTTTCAATTATAACCCATAATTGCAGGTTGGGTGGCTGTCAAGGACTGAAGGCACAATCAGTATGGCACACTCGGCTAAGACAGCAGGTACCTGGGCTGCTCCAGTGATCATGTTGGGAATGAAATCCTTATGGCCCGGAGCATCCATTAATGTAATAACTTTGGTTGTGGTTTCAAACTTCGTCATGCCAACATCCATTGTTACTCCCCTTAAACAAAACATAAAATGGTTAAAATATACTATTTAAATAGCCAGTGATGTGGACTAAACTTCTTAATAACAGGCTAAATGATAACCTAAATTCTTCTATTGGAATCTCTTTTACATATTTATTTTGTATGACACAAAGGATTGAAATATCAGCAAAACCCATTATTCCTGTATGCTGTGAGACCAAGGTTGTATGTACAACAAACTCAATCAAACTCAATCAGCTATACACACACATCTCTAGATGAGAAAAATAAATACATATGAAGAAAAGATAATGTGACAAATGATACTTTTAAGGGGCTGGAGAGATGGCTCAGAGGTTAGGAGCACTGGCTGCTCTTCCAGAGGTCCTGAGTTCAATTCCCAGCACCCACATGGTGCTCACAACCATCTGCAATGAGATCTGGTGCCCTTTTCTGACCTGCAGGCAGACATACAAACAGAACGCTGTACATAGAACAATAAATAAATCAATCTTTTTTTTTTAATGACACTTTCAGGAATTAGCTCTTCTAATGTTCTATTTATGTCACTAATTATGGAAATAAACACAAAAACACGTTCACTTGCAAGTTTGTCAACGGCTATAATTAGAAAACAAGAGGCAACAGAGATGCCCAATCATTTATCAAGAGAGAGATGGCAATTTGCTTCATATTCTATTTCAGCCTTCTTACGAGACCAAACCAGGACCTCTTCAGCCACAAAACAAAGGTTCCAATTATAAGATATCCTTAAGAATGGCCACAAGAGGATCAGTATTTATTCCTAGTATACAAATGGACTTTGGGAGCCTATTCCACATAGAGGGTTACTTTCTCAGCCTAGACACACAAGGAAGGGCCTAGGCCCTGCTCCAAATGATTGACAGACTTTGAAGATTCCCCCATGGTGGCCTCACCTTCCCTGGGGAGCAGAAAGGGGTTGGGGGGGCAGGAAAAGAGGGGAGGGTGAGGGAACTGAGATTGACATGTAAAAAAAAAGATTGTTTCTAAATTAAATTAAAAAAAAAAAAGATTTTAAAAGTCCTCTTAACCTGACATACTACTTAACAGACCTTGAAGATCTTCTATCCTGTGTGTCTCATAGCTCCTCATTTTACCAACACAGAACATTTATTTACCTTAAATAAATATTGTAGATGAAAATTAAAAAAAAAAAAAAAAAGGATGGCCATAAGAGCCCTGAGTCGTGTGATCTTGGAAACTTAAAGGGTCTTTTGGATAATAGATAATCTATGGGTCAGGACCCCCACAGGGGTCGCATATCACACATATCAGATATTTACATTATAATTCACAACACTAGCAAAATTAGAGCTATGATGCAGCAATGGAATAATTTTATGGTTGGGGTCATTGTAACATGAGGAATTGTATTAAAGAGTCAATATTAGGAAGGCTGAGAACCATTGCTCTAGACCATTCAGCCTTCCTTTAATAGCAAGTGTGCCAACACTACAATAATAAACTAGAGGTTTTCCATGACAAAGGGAAGTGGATCTCCTGAGTCAAGCCATTTGAGCTTGCCAAAGTGACGCCTGATCCTATTTAATGTTCTCTAACACTTAGGGCTTCACATCCTTTTATAAGGATATAAAAATATCACCTGGCTTACTAATTCCTGCTCTTCAACACTGGTTGCAATATTTAACATGCTGGAGTTACTACCATGTTAACATGGTAGTTAACATACTAGTTTTTAAAATGCCTTTCAGCAATCTACAGTGGGATGAATGAAAAACAAACAAACAAAAAATTGTACTCAGAAACTTCACTGTCTACAGAATGGAGAAATAGTCTAAATTATGACATGGTGAGAAACAGAAAACTAGCAACCACAATATCACTGCAATAAGCAGATGTTACAGCCAGAAAACTTAAACACTTGCTCAATATAGGAATGGGTGCATCATTAGCTCACTTGGAGCTCAATGCTGACGCATAAGTAATTAAATTTATCCAAGCCCTTCCAGCTTCAGTTACTCTTCTCAGTCTATTATTCCACATAATCAGGTACATAAAGAAAACAAAAGCCATGTACTTAATAATCTATTAAACTACTTAGGCTTCTGATACTGAAATCTTATGCAGTCCCACTGTTTTTCAAAATATGGTAAGTAACAGGTTAAAGGATAAAAAGCAGCTTTGCAATACACATGAGGAAGAAAGACCATGATGATGTAATACCCACTTACGAGAAGCACTAAACATTAATATAACTGCTTTACTGAGAACTGACTTAAACAGTATAATGTAGAGAGGACTGCAGGGAAATGAACACACACAGGAAAGTCTGCAAATCCAGATACACTCTCTAATCATACTCAGATTAAAGCCATCAGAGATGTCCAAACTGTTAACTTAGAAGAGCTTCCACAGGGCCTTATAGGGTGTTAGTCACTCTTTTGACTTAGTTGCTATGTATCTGTCAATTCCCTCTATGTAGGTGGCCTCTGCTTCACCATCTGTGGTAGCCTTAAGTATGATATACACTTACACTGTAGAGTACTTCAAAAGACATACTCTCTGGACAGACATGTGATTACCTTCATCCTTCTGCTAGAATCTACCCAGATGTCCTGAGACAGACAGAGGAATAACTGACTAGATAGATTGCTTCCTTTTGGACTATCTCATGAGAACATAGAACACGGTGAGTTAGAAAACTGTGGAGGCCTCTCTTCTGGACCTGTTGGGTACTTTGCGCATAGGCAGAAGAGTTTCACTTTGTACCTTTCATTTATAACCTGGTGTAAGACTGAGTCAAATTCAACTTTAACTCAAAATCAAGACAGTGTGTTACGCTGAGGGAGTGACAACTGCCCATTCTCCTTGCAGCAAAATCAACTCAGAGAGGGTCTGTTGCTTTGGGTAGATGGCTTTGGTCTTTGTTGTTTGGTTTTAGATAAATATTCTTAATCTATTCTCACAGAATAAAAGCATGAACAATGTACAAAACAAAAAGAATTTTTAAGTTTTCTCTAACACATTTTATATGTTTTACATGTTCAACACACATTGCATACTTATTTTAAAGGACTGTATCATTTTAAACTGAAAATTTTGAAATATAATGACTACCTTTCCCTTTCTTCTCCAGTCTCATCCAAGACCCATGCATATGCAAATGAAGCCTTGCCAGCCTTTTTAGATTCTTGTTCATACTTATGCATAGTTCTTTTGTTTACATTACCCAGAAGATAAAGCATATGGCCCATCAGAGTACTTTTCCCAGCATCAACATGACCTAAGGAAAATTGATTCAGGGTTAATACTACATACATTTTCAGATGTTTTTCACATTGAGGCATTGCATGACTTTAATTCAATAGCTCAGGGCAGTGTTTGGAGTATAAATACCAATTTTTATCAAAGTTAAAACACCCAAACAGGGTGTGTGTAAGGGGCTGTTGCACACATTGTCTTATAGAGCGCAATTTTTCCCATTTTTTAAAATAATACTTCCCATTTTCCAAGTGTTCACCAAATGAAAATGCCACAAGCCAAGCCTGGTGCCCTCCTTGGTAACATGGTGTCATTTCACCCAGGGTGGCTAGGACTCATTATGATGCAATGCCTCTTTGCCTGAAGTCTATGCTGCCCCAAGAGGCCGTGAGCCTGGAGCAGATCCTCCCGACACAGCACAACAGGGGCATACCAATGACCACTAAGTTGAGCAGCTGCTTCCCGCCCTGACGCTTCTCCAGCTCTGCCTTCACGTCTATCTGCTGCCTCAGCTTGCCAGACTTTTTCACTGGTGCTGGAGTTGAACTCAGCTCTTCTGATGCTTGAATGGAGGGAGGTAGAAGGGCAGATTTATGAGTGCTGGTCTCAAGAACGTTAGGAGAAGCGATGCTGCCATCGTCACCAGGAGGTCCTTTGTGAGGAGTATGCACACTGTCTCCATTCTCCTCAGAGGTTAAGCTACAAAGAAGATGAGAGAGAAATGTCAGGAGGCCATTTCAACTGCTGTCCTACTGTGTCTGAGAGCAGAGATGCCGCCTGAATCCCTTACATTTTGGATCTCAGCTAAGTGATTCAAGTCTGTTAGTTAAGGTGGAAATGAAAGAGACCAGAGCCAATCCCCGCAAATGCAGACTTGGAGCCCCACTAGGATGCAGCCAGGTATGGTGCGCACTTTGTGAGTTCAATGCCAGCCTGATCTACATAGTGAGTTTCAGGACAGCCAAGGGCTACATAGTGAGACCCTGCCTCAAACAAACAAAACAAGATGTTCCCATAACAGAATTAAATATAACAACACATTAAGAATAAAAAGGGTATCTATGTCAGCTCAACCCTAATTAAGAGAGAAAAGGACATGAGAAAACTTAAAGAACTGAACAACTCAAAATCACTACACGACAGTGTGAGTCCCATCTCACCCATCAAACACTGGAGGGACCCTGCCTCCTAGGCCTGAGCAATTTCACCCACTGAACCTGAAATTCACTGCATAAAATCTTGTTTTTAAATCCAAACACTTTAGTGGGAGACCATTAAAATTCTTCCCCACCTAGAATGGGGACATACATTCCCATTACCAGAGGTTTTTGTAAAAGAGACAAAATAAGGTTCCCGAGAATGTATTTCAAAATGCTGAAAATGAAAGTCATCCTTGCTAATATTTGATGACTTTTTTTTTCCTTCCTTTATGATTTGGTAAATGAAGTATACACAACTTATAAGTAGTACTTTTTGTTTGTTTTGTTTTTTCATAAGGCAGCAACTTACACAGTGTAGGCTGGTCCAGAACTCCTTGTAACTGAGGATGACCCTGAACTCCTGATCCTCCAGTCTCCACCTCCCACATGCTAGGATAGCAATTGGTTGCCACCACACCCAGCAAAAGTGCTACTTAGAGAATAAAAATTCTGAACAATCTTAAAGCTGCTAAATATTAGTATTTTACAATCCACTTGAGACACATATAACTCACTTCCCTTCTCTAGTAAAAACTAGAATTCTGGAGACTGATTTTAAAATAGCAAGTACTATCAAGGTTGACTTAACTCTCTTTTTTTTAACATATTCCAAATTCTAGGACGTTTTAACTGTATGTGTTTTTGATACAATGAACCATTTTATTCAGCATAAAAATTAAGAGGGGCTAGATAGACAGCTCACTGGTGCACAGAAGCTTGCTGTGCAATCATGAGGATCTGCGTTCAGATCCCCAGCACCTACATAAAAGCTGGCATGGTGGCATATATCTGTAATCGCACAGGGTGCAAGCATGCATGTCCAGAGCACCCTAGCTGTCTAGCCCAAATGGTAAGATAATGGTTAGCAGTGCATTCTACTTAAGAGGACCCACACTCAGTTCCCAACATCAACCAAGGGTGACTTATTCCAGCTTCCTCTTCTGGCCTCCACAGGTACCTACATTAATGTGCACATACCCCACACAGACACATGTACAAATCCACACATACAAATACATACACACACTACATACATATATAAACATGCCAACACATATACACATACTATATACACACACAAATGTGCACACATACACACTACATCCACACACAAATATGCAAACACACACTATACACACACATTACATTTACTACACCTACATACACAAATGTGCAAATACACACACTCACTATATCCACATATATCCAAACACACAAATATGCAAACTCACAAACACATAGGAGTTAAAGGAAGTTCAGGCAATATTTTTATTTTGTTTTCAGTTTCTTTCCTTTAATTTATTTTTTATATGTGGATACTTCGCCTGCATTTATGGGTTCCAAGTGTGTGCAATGCCTGCAAAGGCCAGCAGAGGGCGCCAGATCCCGTGGGATTGAGATTATATATGGTGGTGAACTGCCATGGAGGTACTTAGAATTGAACCTGAATAATCTGGAAAAACAACCAGTGCTATTCACCACTGAGCCACCTCTCCAGCCCAAGAGAATATATTTAGTTATTAAAAACTCAGTAAGTCTGATTCACTGACTCCCAAGTGCTGCTTGTCTACACTACCTTGAGGTGCTAAGAATGGTCTATCATAGAATTAGAGTCTACAAAACAGACTCTAGTTTTGTTTAATGTTAAAGTAACTATCAGTCATTGATGTGAGGAAACTCATGGTGAGTCATACAATGATAAAGCTAGAATCAAAACTAAGTTTTCACCCTATCTCTGTCCTTTACAAAGGGCATAAGAAACTTTAATGCTAGTGGGTTAGTATACACAATTGAAAAAGATGTTTTTATCAATTCATAAGAGACAACAGATACTTTACAGGAGTGAGGGACTGAATCTTACCCAGGCACTTCAAATCCCATAGTTTGCTTCTTCCCAGATACAGTCATTTTAGCAACTTTTGGCACAATTTCAGACTCACTCTGAGATGACCGAGATCCAACTGATTTTCCTAATTAAGGAATAAAATATAAAAGGATAATTAATTTCCAGAAATGCATGTCACAGTATAAATTAGAGCCTGTTAATTTACAGAATTCATGAATGTATCTTTTCCTTAAACAGTGAAACAAAAATTCTGGGAAATCCCCGACTGTCTGGACACTCAGGTTTAACCTCACCAAATCTCTTCCTAATTTTGAGCTGACTGTTGAGTTTCAGTATTAAGAGTAAAGGTGGTTTCTGCACTGAGCCTTACTCTGACATTTTACCTAGAGCCTCTACCTACCTCTCTGACCACACCCTTTCACAATACTAAAATTGTCTGGTCAGTTAGCAGATGGCTAAACTATTTTGATCCCCTGAGATTTATCAACTGATGAACAAGTTGCAAGTCTGATGATTTGCTGAACATGTCATGGGTTTCACTTGCATACAGTACAATCTGTGAGATCTACAGGAGGCAGGACATATAGAAAGTCCTGAAAGCATGAAGGAGATGCTATGAGCCAGATCAAAAAAGACTATGCATTTGATTCTTTAGACAAAATTCTCTAGTTTTAAAATGATTTTCTTAATTTTCAAGGAGAACCAACAGGATTGAACCCACAGAAACTACATATGCTACACTAATAAATGCATAGAGACAGCACCAAGTTAATTAGGAAAGAAAAATTAATGTGCAGAATTTACTAAAAATGCTTACTATTTGCCCACTGTAGGCCAACCTCGCTAGAAATGCAAAGGTGAACAGGAAGAAAATGTGCTCAGAGTCTAGAGGTGGAACATACAATGAATTTTAAGATGTAAAATTAAAGTGCTGTTAGTGTAGAGTTCATACATGGTGCCACAAGATCTGGTGAGGGTACACATGAATTAAGAGAGCCTCTCTAGGAAAGTGGGTACTGGAGCTAGATGATCAGATAGAGATAGATGATTGATAGATAATAGATGGATAGAAAGAAATCAGATAGGTAGGTAGGTAGATAGATAGATAGATAGATAGATAGATAGATAGATATAGATGCCTACTAACAATAAATGAAAGCACATTCCAGAAGACAGTCTGTACACTGGCCCTGTTGTAGGAAAGTCATTCTAAATGACTGTGGGCCAGGTACAAGACCCCCATACTTCTATAGAAGTGGACACCACCATAGTATGTGAGCAAATAGGAGAAAATGAGATGAAGGCACAATATGTGAAAACACGCCTTCTGAGGACAAGAACACCACGACATGAAGATTTATTCAGAAAGCAGACTATCTGAAAGCTTCAAACGGCAAGTGGGTACTTCACCAAATTCATGCAAGGCTGAAGTACACATGTGTGACTCAGGGGTGCACATATGGGAATTTAAAAACAAATACAAGCAATTGCCAAAGAGAAGAAACAAATCCGGAAGAACTTCAGCATTTAATGCCAGAGGATGCACTTGCCAGAGATGAGAAGCCAGTGAAAAGTGACACCAAGGAAGGCAACAGAGTGGCTTGTGGCACAGAGCTGACATCCCCAGGAGCTGAGGCTGCTGACCAATCAGATGATGAGAGGATGACCGACCAATCAGTGGAACACGCTGACTTTAGGTAAAGCTCACTGGTAATTTAGAGCCATTTAGAAGTGAAGGAAAGAAGAGCAAAGTGAATGAAAAAGCAGAACAACAGTGGGAAAGCAGAAGTGCCTGCCCATATCTTCTCATCTGTAACTGGAAAGTCGCCGTCACTGACATTTTTCACGTTTAACAACTCATCTGGAAGCAAATCTGACACGAACTAACATGACTACAACCCTTACTTTAGGCAGCTCTACTTCAGGGAGGGAGAAGTAACATGCTTGACTATAGAGCCCGTCTGTTACTCAACCGCCAGGCTAGCAGACCCAAGTGTGTGCATCTAAGTGCTTCTGTAAATCCCAGAGTTTCTGACGCTCAGATGCCAGTCTGGCCGTAACGACTGCAGATAAACATGGGTGTGCAGAGTGACTAAGAATGCTTGGCAGGAAAGGGAAGAAGTGGTAGCAGGCTGTAGATGGGGTCTAGGAGCCCACTCAAAAGGAAACTGAGAGCGCTCACTGAACAAGCTGCCACATTAACATGTCTAAGAAGGCACAAGGGTCAGCAGCCCAAGGCAGACACTGGGCTGGGGTTGAGAAGGAGCATAAGGCGGATTTTGATGTCTTGGAACTAAAAGATGAAATTTCCTCATGAATCACTTCCTAAGACTGGACAAAAAAAAGAAAGAAAAAAATTAATGAAAAAAAAAGATTTTTTTTTTTTTAATAACAAAGAATAGACTTAAACATAAGAAGAAATGAGGTGCAACTGGGCATGACTCAGGAGCTTTGTGAAGTTGGGGCCAACCTAGTCTACACAGTGAGTTCCAGGACAGCCAGAGCTATGCACAGAGACCCTGTCTCAAAAGAACAAAAGAGAACAGCAGGTGTTAATAAGTGTAGGTGAAAGAGAACATGCATTTGCCTTTCAGGGTCTGCTTCATCTCACTCAATATAATCTTTCTAGGTCTGTCCACTGCATCCATGCAAATACAGTAATACTATTTTTATTTTTACAACCGAATTGTATCCATTGAGAATGTTAAAACATTTCCATTCATCTGTTGAAGGGCATTTAGGTTGTTTCCATTTCCTGGCAGTTGTGATCAGAGTGGCTATGAATGAGCAGTTGAGCAACTATCTGTGGAATGGGATGTTGGGTGCTTTGGGAATATGACAAGGAGTAGTATAGCAGGGCCATGTGGTAGATTTATTTGTAGTATTTGGAAGATTCTCCATACTGAGTTCTGGAGTGACTGCACCAACTTGCATTCTCAGCAATGTGACCTAGTGTTGCCCTCTCCACAACCTCATCAGCATCTGTCATCCAGTGTTTTGTTCATTGTAGCTATTCTGACTGGGAGGAAGTAAAATCTCAAAATTATCTTCCATTTAGATTTTTTGGGTATTTGTTAGTCATTTTTATTTTCTCCATCAAGTATTCTAATTAGGTTTCTAGCCCATTTTTAAAGTAGATCATTCATTTCCTTGAAATCTTTTTTTTTTTAATTCTTTGTATATTCTGGATATTAATTCTCTCTGAATCCAGCAAAGATTCTCTCCAATTCTATGGGTTTCTTATTCATTTGATTGTTTCTTTATCTGTACAGGGACCTTTTAGCTCCATATCCTCAAATGTCAGCACCTAACATGTAGCAACCATAGAAACCAAGAAAGTATGAAGAGACCAAAGAAGATGGGGGAACAGCAAGTTACAGGTGTGATGTAAAGTAGGAAACAGAACAGCAGGGAGAGGGTGGAGGTCAGTACAGGAAGCATGAGGCTTGACAAATGAACACCAAGGTTGTTTGATACAGCCTCAAGGAATCATATTTTGTTTTTACCTAAAATTATGCACAATACATATAAGTGTGTATGGATGGATGGACGGACACACACACACACACATGTATGTATGTATGTATGTATGTATGTATATATATATATATATATATATATACATATATATATCAGTAATAAAGAGAAAAAAGCTGTCAACTCTGGGCACATGGGAGTGTTTTAAGGGATAGTAACTGGGAGAGATGGGGAAAGAGATGTGATTCCATTTCATTTAAAATAAACTTTTAAAACAAAAATTAGGTGGACATAGTATTTAGATCTCTTTTAGGCTTTGTGGTAATAAGACATTAACTGAAAAGGTACTGACTGCTGTATACAAGGTCAAGGTTCTACCCAACTGGTGCTAGGAGAAAGTAAAAACCTGAGTTAAGATACTGCCCTCTAAAAACTGAATTGTTTTTAATTTAATATAAGCACGTAACATGAGAAATGGAGATACTGAAGAGAAAAAAAAGGGCGTAGTGGTGATGGTTGCCAAAATGGGTGTGAATTAGGTATTCTGAGGGGGAGCAAATTAGACCGAATTGCTGATGCCAAGAAAATGTCATCACCATACGAACAATAAGATGGAAGTCCTGGACTTGGTGATGTACAAGCAAGGTGTGACCATGACGACCTGACGCAGAAGACAACTGAAGGCCAAATTAATAATGAGGAAGAAAGGATGTGGAAGACTGTGTAAGAAACAGAGGCCTAACCAGGCAAGAGAACAGAACCTCCAAAAAGCAGAGGCAGAAGGAAAGGAGGTACAGGAACAATGATGCTGGAAGGGCCGGAAAATAAAGTTGATTCCTAGGCCTGGGGCTTACTGACTACAAATACAGTGGATAAACACCAGGAAAGACTAGTGGCAAAACTACAGAGGGGTTGGCTTTTTTGTGAGGAAAGCAATTACTAGAATTCAGCAAAAATGAAGTGTGAGTGAAAGTGACAGATACTTTGTGCATTATGATAGTGATGGTAGAGATGGTGATGCTGCTGGTGGTGACAGTGGTGGTGATGGTGCTGCTGATGGTGGTGCTGATGTTGACAGTGGTAGTGATGTTGAGTGATGGTGGTGGGGATGGTGATAGCAGTAATGATGCTGAGTGAAGGTGGTGCTGATGGTGATAGAGGCAGTGATGTTGAGTGATGGTGGTGATGATGGTGATAGAGGCAGTGATGGTGGTGATGGTGATAAGGGTGGTGATGTTGATGAGGCTGCTGATGATATAATAGTAGTGGTGTTTTATGTGCTAATGGAAGGAGGGGACACCTAACAGAGTAGAACAAAAGGAGACAAGGTGGACTTTGTCTTCTAACATAAGAACAAGAAAAAGATACAGGATGAAAGCCTCAACATAAGGCCTATAAGAATAATTCTAACCTTCCTTTAAGGTTAACTTTTAGTATCTTCTACAGTTTCATGTAAAAACTTTCATGATTCACTTGCACAGTGAGTATACTGAAACACTGTAATATTTTTACTTTGAAAGGTCTTGGAAGCACAGAAAAGCCAGTGGGATCTTACACTATTTTTAGGATGCAATAAATATTACTTTGGTGTGTTCTTACCTGTAAGACTCAACATTCAACATTTTAAATTTTTTGATTAAAAGTAAAACACAAAGACATTAGTCCTGGAGATAAAAACACCTAAGTCACCAAGCACTTTATTCGCCCGCCTTCCTTCTCTCCCTCCCTCCTCCCTCCCTTCCTCCCTCAAGTCTGACATTCCTTTAGAAAGCTAGCAAAATCACAGACTATTCTTAACTAAAAACTCCAAATACACATACAAAGTCATTCTCATTCCTAGGACCAGGCTGGATGGGAAGCAACTGCTGAGGTCGGAAACACATTAACAACTAATAGAGTCAGCCATGGATCAACAGGAGACACAAAATAAGTATTCAAATCAAGACAGACGAACACACACTCTATCATATTCTTCCCAACCAAATGTAAATCCACTCACTGTATGACAACCCCCCCCAAACTGCGTAGTACATTTTAAGTAAATGTTGAAATGAACATCAGGCAATGAGTACTGGGTAGAAAACAGGTCTTGAATACTCAGCCCTGCCCGTCTACTAACTAGTTGTTGTCTGCAACCTTCACTAACTGGACTTTCCCCTGAAAATTTTCTCAGTGATCACAGCTGCACTATCCCTCCTATGCCATGACTTCCAGCTGGCCCGTCTCTGAAATCTGATATGAAGTATGACAAGTTTCTACACATACAAACAGGTGAAATAAATGATTCTTAGCTCTGTGAACATATGTATATATGACTTCCAAACACTAAGAAGCTCAATTCCAACAGGCCACTATGAGGTGAATGGAAAATGTGCCATTCTAAAGGAAAATCAAGACCCTTGCCCAAGTCATGCAAGATCCACCCACCAAATCAAGGCCATCGAAAGGTATGGATTCTGAAAATTCATATTTAATGATCAGCATTCAGTCTCTAGTAGGATGTGTTCCATCCTTCATTAAAATGTAGGATTTTCAGTTCATCAAATCTAGTTTTCCCGTTTTATACAAATTAAATGATTTCACTATAATGACAGGGTCTACACCCTAAACCAAATCTCCTACCTGCCTGTCCAGGTCACCTTCTTTCATGCTACAGTTGCCTCTGCATTCTTAGAAAATGGCACCTTCTGTCTCTTTGGTTGATACTTCCTCATGGCTCACCTGCTTGCCTGATAGCTAAAATGTGGGACTGTCCCCCAGAAGATTCTTCTTCAATGTATACTTTTGTAAAGGATGCAAAGGCAGGCTACTGCAGTATCAGTGTTACTGACTCTCACTAGATTTAATAGTAGTTATTCTCAAAAGCTTATAAACCACTCTGACATGCAAAGTGTAAAAATTTGAAATGAACACAATGTATGTGCCTGAGTATATAAGGCTTCTGCTCTGACCTGGCCAAAAACTGGAAAAAAAAAAAGGGGGGGGGGAGATTGAGGGATCAATAGAACTAAAATTCTAAACAAATGATTCAATAAGCTAACAAAATATGTATATGTATGCACATATAGTCCTCTCTCCCCCTTAAAACACACACACACACACACACACACACACACACACACACACACACACACACACACACAGCTTCAAGAGGCCTTCTTTAAAAGGGTCTTCTGCAGATTCACACTAAAGGATTTCTTTTCCATGTACAAAGTATAAGGTAAAATAGTAGTATTAACAATCCTTAGGAAAATTACTAAAACTCTTTAGAAATGGGAACATGAAATTAAGACTAGGTAAGAGAAAAATGATAGAAACCACATGTGATAATGGAGATTTACCCAAGAATAAGCTGTGTCTTGACATTCTACAATTCCTTTACATTTTCTACACCTCAAATTTCTGCCTTAGGATCCCATGGATACATGGCTTCTATCCAGTAGCCACCAATTTAAACAACTCTTGTATGGATGGAAATCTAAGGATATGCTACTAGAAAATACATAGGGCACAGCTCTATTTTTAAAAAAAAAGAAAGTTTGTCAAATGAGTACTTCAGGATGAAGTTGAAATGTATGTATGTGCAAGAACACAAAAATAAATAAATAAATAAAACCCAAAATGCCCAAATCAGACTTCCATTATAGAGTTTTTCATTGAATGGTATTTTACAAGAAAATCATTAAATAGGAAATAATCTTCAAGTTTGGACATTTCTAAGCCCATTTACCTTCCGCAGCTTTTAAATAATTGCAATGATGAGATTGAGAAATAAATGCTAGACTAACACGGGGCACACTTTCCTTGTTTTGAACCCAGTTTTGTTTTTTGGTTTTTTGGAGGGAGAGGTTGCTTAAGTATTACACAATTGAGTTTCCAGAAAACATAACAACAGTATAACCCTGGTAGTATATATGAATCGAGTGAACTATGCTGGAAGAAAAACATGGTTTTGTTGAAGTTCATTTGAAATTGGGAACAATGACATGAAACCTGATTTCCTATAAAATAGCAGGAGTAAATGAAAATCAAGGAATGTCATAAGCACAACTCAATGAATTAGAGAATCTGAACTATACCATCCATAGGGATGCATCTGTATACCTGTTACATACAGTAAGTAACCAGTAAGTGAGCACAGAAAAATTACACAGGGCTGGAAACACACAAACCAGGCAATCATTTCCTGCCAGCTTCCAATGTTCTGATAAACGGCTGGAGGAATGAAGGTTCAGGAATCTTAAGTGTTACTTCTTCCCTTACAAATATTAGAGTAGAATCCATCCTGAACTCAACAAATTCTCTACGAGTAGGATTCTTCGATGTTATTATTTTGAATGTGGTCGTTTGCTGCCTGGAGGGGACTGTCCTCGGCACTACCTGATATTTGGCAATACTGCCCAAATCTCTCAGTGGGGCAGAATTCCTTTACTGGAGAGTAATTAGCAAAGTAAGTGCACAGAACGGACATTATATAAAACCCCTTCCCCAAAAATCAGCAATCCCTAATAATCTTTTCCTATCTTCCAACCATGAAACTTGTCATTTATTATGGTTTTCTTTCTTCAAAAAATTTCTACCCAATTAACAGTCCTTCACTTTTCTTCTCATAGATATTGCTCAGATTTCTTCCTTACTTCCATACCTACTGAGGCCAGAGCCTTAGGACCAGATACCTACAGTGACTGTATCCCTTGTTCATCCAACTATCTCTTTCCTGTCACCATGGTCCTTCACCCTCATTTACACATTCAAATATATTCAGTGTCTCTGGACACTGAAAAGAACTGTGGTGCTCTGCAGCATGGCCCCCATTTATCTTTCAAAGCCTACCTTTGTACGCAGACTAGTACTCTGACATCAACAATTTGTTTCCTCAGACACATGGCAATGGCTCATACCATAACAATGCATTATGCAACTGTTTTAACTTTGACCAAAACTGTAGTTTTATTGCTTAAAAGATTCATGCACTAAGCATTGGCTTCCTTGATTTCAAATTAAAGATTCAAGAATTTGAAATCAAGGAAGCCAGAGCTTCTTAACAGTGCATGAATCATGGAGACCAGCTTCTGAACTGTATGAGCAATCATCTTTGGATTCACTCTATAGAGATCTGCTGAGCCTCTGAAGTAAAGACAAGATTGTCTCCCTTAGGTAACAGGCAATAAAACACAGTACAAAGATTATGCACACTTTTGCTATCTCATAAGAGAACCAATAAGTCTACCCCATGTCCAAGACTCCAAGTTACCAGGCACTTGGAGGTCAGTAACATCAATTAAATAGGGGCTCTGTTACCACATACCCCAAGTTTGAAGTCAGGCCTTGCTACTAGATGGTCTTTGTAAAACAATTGTCTACTTAGTGGGGATTTCTAAAGAACTGAATGAATCTGTACATGCAGTGCTTTAAAAACAGTATACTAACAGAAAGTACACAGCCTGACAGCAACAGAAGTAGAAACACTCTATCAATAAGTCATGATGGGAAAAAGAAGACATCACTGTGTAACACTGTGGGGACTTCTAAAGAACAGAATGAATCCACACACAAGCAGTACTTTAAAAAAAAAAAAAGTGTACTGCCAACAGAAAGCACACAACCTGATAGCAACAGAATTGTAGACACTCTAGTAGTAAATCATTCATGATGGTAAGAAGAAAAACACCAACAGTATGATATTGTGGCAAGTACTGGGTCAATAGGACAAAGAAAGAAGTCAGGGTTCCAAAAGAGCTGCCGCAGGGCATGTTCAGGGTCACACAGTGAGGTGCAATGATGCCGCAGGAGAACCGCATGAAAAAGAGTCAGGGGTGGGTTTTGAGGCTCTACCCAATCCTTGGAGGAAAACAATATAAAAGGGGATCCAGGAGCATGACAGCAGTCCAGAGGATCCCCACCTAAACACATGATGAAGCCACCAAATATCTTACTAGACACTGTCTACATACTGAGTCTTTCAGAGCTCGACAGGCTAAATTATGATAAACATCCTGACTCTGGGAACACAAACAGGAGCCGACACTCTTTGCAGACAGCACTCATTCCTAGGGATGTGCTTGACATCAAGACAAACAAGATGGAAATAGGGCAATTTAGAGACTTTTCAGAGATCAAAGACTCCAGATGGGCAAGTACTAGGCATACAAGAAAACACAGGAACTTCAGTGACCTCTAATTGAATATACTAGAATATGGGATGAATTCAGTGTCAGAGAGGGGAAACAACAAAAACAGGAACCCCAATGACTGCGTAGACTAACCACATGCTGTGAATGAATACAGATGCATGGGGCTGACACTGCCTTAAGACATGAATGGAAATCCACAAACACCCTAATTATCCAGCTACAGAGCAGAATTAGAGCACAAGCCATTAAATCACTTGCAATCACTTAAGACCTATACAGTGAGCACAACATGAAGGGCAAGGAAGCAGCCACGCGAAAACTTGAATGCTCAGTAGACAGGCAGCAGAGCGTGTGTCTTCACTTTCCTTGCAGATCAACTGAAGGACTGACTTCTTCAATGCAGTCAAGTTTCACATGTTATGAACTTGTCGACCATGTCTGTTCAAGTAGATTTGGTCGAATGCATCCTTTTATAGGCAAATATTAAATGACTATCCAAGATCCCACAGATGGTTGATGTAACTTTTGCTCACTTCCTGCAACATTTCCCCCAAGGCATCTTCCCTTGTTCCACTGTGCCTTCCGATTCTAGATCCTCACAATGAGACCTGTGTTCCCAAGCTAACTAAATCAGTCATTTTAACGTAAAATATTCACAGAGCAATTTTGAGTTTAGTACCTAGAGGAAACAAAAATGTGTTGTGCACATCTTGAGCCTGTGAATTTCATTAGGAGGATCATAACTTACTTACTCTCTGAGATACTCTGAAAAGGCAACGCTAAAACCTTTCGTTCTGCCAGGCATGAAGGCGCATGCCTTTAAATCCAGCACGTGGAAGGCAAAGGTAGTGAGTTTTAAGCCACTCTGGTTTACAGAGCAAACTGAAGGACATCCAGGGCTAAATAGAGAGAGGTTGTCTTAATTAATTGTGCCATTAGGTTTAATGCCTGAATTTCAAGATCTCTGAGGAATATACTACAGCTAGATCACTCTGCCCAACAAATTAAGTTTTAGTGTAAAACGATTTTAATTTCTACTGGGTAACTAGGTGCACAGGCTGCTGTTCCTCTAAGAAACACCTGGACATTCTGAATGGACATTCTTCTGTTCATTCTGAGTTCTAGGAGCTAGAAAAGAGGCATCCAGGTCCAAGGTATACATGTTCCAGCAAGATGCTGTCAATTTTTGGTCACAGGTGAAAAATAAAAGCTTCAAAGTACCTGAATAATTTATGAAAATTTTGAAAGGCCTTTGCTGTGGATCTTTGTGCGTGCGTGCACGAGCGCGCACACACACACAGAGCACCCCTGCCCGCTCCCTCCACTCTGAAAAGCACTCTCACTTGTGAGCAGAGATGCTGCTGCTGACCAGCACCTCTCTCAGGAAAAACGTTATTGAGAACACTTCATCCTGTCACCTGGGATAAAACTAACTCCACAGATAGAAAAGAGGCTCACATGAATTCATCTGCCAGGCTGATTAGTAACATTTGCCAAGTATAAGCACCTACCCTCCCATAGAGTGGTTTTAGGCTCATCACAGGTATAGGCAGACTTGCCAAAACCAGGAGACCTTTTTTTTTTTGGGGGGGGGTTCAAGTCAGCATTTCACTATGTTGTGTAGCCCTGGTTGTCCTGGAACTCACTCTGTAAATGAGGCAGGCTGCAAACTCACAGGGATCACCTGCTTCTCCTGAGTGTTGGAATTAAAGGTATGAGCCATCACCACCCAGCTAGATGACCTTTAGAGTTTTATTTTAAAAGTAACTACTTAGCCTGCTCAGTGGGAATCTCCTTCACTCAGACATTAATCTCCACATAATGATAAAATGCTTGAACATATACTATCACTGTGAAATACACGCAAAACTACGATCTGGGAGGAAAAAATCTTAAACCCAATCAAAACAACCAAGGATCCCACCACCCCCCCCACACACACACACACAAATCCACAACTAAAACGCAAGAAATGCAAGGACAGTTTGTAAATATAAACCTGTAGTACCCAAGTAATTTTAACCTAGACTGGTTCTCAAGCATGGGTGAGAAGCTTGGGTTTGCCACCAGCACCACCAGGATAGAGAGATAGAGGGTGAGGCAGCCAGACAGGAAGAGAGGGAGGGAAGGACGGGGGAAGGGTGAAGGATTGACTCAAATGTGAAGAGTGCAGGGAAAGATGCAAAGACACTCATTTTTGCTTTAATTTAAAATGTGGGCCAGTGAAATGACTTGGCCAGCCAAGGCATCTGCTGCCAGGCCTGAGGCCCTGAGCACCATCCCTGGGACCCACCACGGTAGAAGAGACCGACTCCTGCAAACTGCCCTCTCACTTCCATGTAGCCCAGCCCCCAAACCAGTAAGTACTGAAAAGGGTTAAAATGCCTTATACTTCTTAATGTTTTCAATGTATATTAGGTTCTAAAAGTTGGTCTTTATTTTAAAACACATGTGAAAAAGAGAAAGCAGGATTCTAAACTATGGTTACTATGACCTTAAACCTGAAAGAATATACACAAAGTACAGACTATTGACTGTTTTGTTTGGATAAGAAAACCCTAAGCGACAACTCTTTCCCAGACCCAACCTGTCACCTTCTTAATTTTAGACAAGGTCTCACTGATGCAGTCCAGGCTGGCTGGGAGTTCAAGGTCTTCCTGCTTCAATTCCAGACTCCCGAGGTTACAAGGGTGTGCCAGAGCACCCACTTTTGTCTACATTAAAAATATTTTGCTTTGCCATCACAGAAGGGCAACTCAGGAATTTTAAAAGGAGAAATGTTTTTTCTATTGCTATGCTTTAGAAACATTCAACTAAATCCATAATAAACTCCTTGTGCATGAAACAAATTCCCAGCTGTAAGTTTTGCATAACAAAGCACCCTAAGTTTAAAAACATTTAAGATTAAAAAACAGCATTTTCCAGGTAAGTATACTTTTTTTTGTTGCCAGTAATTTTCTTGTTAAGTCTTTTCAACATCAGTCCATACAAATTCACACACATTAAGATTTTAAAAATTTTCAGAAGTTGGTGTTAATTTTCAAACGAAAAACTATTTCAAATAAATCATTTCACTGAATCTAACCAAACATTAAAATTCTAGTTATCAGAGGCACATTGAGAACGTACAGCAATGGGGCTAGAGTCTAAACCACTTCCTTCAACAGTATAGCTGTACTAGGTCTGAATTATTCATTTCAATAGAGCTTTATAGCACAAATCCCCATCAAATCCACTCAGTTCCCATCTCCAATAATAAGAAGAGAAAAAAGCAAAAAAAGAATCATTGGGACCAGGTTTCAATTTTATGGAAGTATCATTGAATTCATTCACTGGTGAAAAATGGAAACTTCAAGGCCAGGGGAAATAGTTCAGAGGTTTACATGTTTGCTTCAAAAGCCTAAGGGCCAGAGCTCAGATCCCTATAAACCCATCTAAAAGCCCAGGGGGTATGACATCCCACCTAAAATGATGGTGTCAGAAAGCAGGCTCAGGGGATTCCTAGAACAAGCTGGCTAACAAGAACAACAGTATGGGTAGTTCTGGTTTGACTGAGACCGTAGCTCAATGAGTAAGGGGGGAAATGATGGGGGTGATTCCATACTTCACCCACAAGCACAGCACACAGGTGGATGTGCACCCATTTCTACACACACACACATACACACACACACACACACACAAGCATACTGCACTCATACACATACAATAAGTAAATTTCAATTTGTGCTATAATTTTATCATAAACCTTGACACAAAATCTAGTACACAAAATGAAAATTATAACCATTACAGCAAAAAAAATTTCAACTGGTCATTTGAGAAATAACTTTGATATTGTGCACTAACAATTATTCTTTTAAAAATTACACTTGGGTTTGGAGAGACAGATGTGGGTAAAGCACTAACCACAACAGCAGGGAGACCTGACCTCAGTCCTCAGAATTCACATAAAAGCAAAGCTGCTAGGAGTGGGGGGGAGGGAGGGCAACAGAGGGGGGAGGTAACGGGGGGGGGGGAGGACGGGGACAGGGACAGGGATAGGGACAGGGACAGGACAGGACACAGTCCAGGAGATTAACAGTCAGTCAGCCTAGCCTAACCCCAGGAGCTCACCAGTCAATTGGCCTAAAGGGCAACTCTGGGTCTTAAAGAGAGATCATGTTCAAAACAGAAGGTGGGCAGCTCCTGAGGAGGACACCAAAGACTCACCTTTGGCCTCCACATGTGCACATGCATGCACAAAACACACATAAGCACATCTGCATGAAAATTAGTTTATTTATAACCATTATTGTTGTGACTAAAATTTTTGCTTGCTGGGCCAAAAACAAACAAAACCCTTTTATAATGTGGAATAAAGCAGTTTAAATCCTTACCACCACCACCCCTCCAAAAAAAAAAAAAAAAAAAAAAAGAAAAAGAAAAAGCAAAAACACCCTAAACAAGTACATTGGTGCCCTTCAGCATTCTATCTTAGGCTGTTGTTTCATTTCTTCTAAACTCTGGCAGATTTCTTGCATATCTCATGAATTAGCCACCAGGAAGTTCTCCCTCCCTGACAATTCACACCAATCTTCAGTATTACACTCAGGCATCCTAGGAATGAGCAACACTGAGAAGGCATATTTGACAAATACCTCAACAATGTAGAATCCAAGTTCAGAAGCTCCTTTTGTGTCAAGAAATGTGATGACAATAGATACTGCATCATTAAACATCACAACTACCGTAAGAACTGTCAGTAGCCAGCTTTTAAAATCAAAGTGATCCTGGGGCTGGAGAAATAACTCAGTGGTTAACAGTGCTGACCTACAGGATCTGGGTTCGATGCCCAGCACCTACATGGCAGCTCACAACCATCTGTAAGTCCAGTTTCAGGGAATCCAACATCCTTTTCCAGTCTCCACAGGTACCAGGCCTATAAATGGTATACAGGTGTAGACAAAATACCTACACACATAAAATAGTATTGAAATTAAAAACAGAGGTAACTGTGGCAGGGGCAGGAGTAAGGAGTCTGCCACAGTGAACCTAGTTGCCCATGCTGCTCTACAGCACTATGCAGACTGAGTCATATTCAGGCACCTACCATCTGCATAAAGGAAAGTCTGGAGAGAAATAAAAGTCTCAGTATACAAAGCTGGAAACCAGCAAAAAGGTTTACAGGAGTTCAAACCAGGAGAGCAAAGAAACTTTTAATGACGTTTGCAAGGTGTTAACTTCATTACCATTCTATTAAATGCCATTTAGTTTTCCTAACATAACACACACACACACACACACACACAGACTCTGACAAACTCAGCTCACTCCCCACCCCACCCCTCAGTCCCAGAGCACTCAAAGCCACAACCTACACATACTGAAAGCAATACACCTTCCAGCCTAGAGCTTCTCTAAGGAGTCATCTCAAGAGAAAGAAAAGCCCTATTTGGTAAAGACATGTTCAAGGCTATTCTGCGAACAGACGTAAAACTGGAAACAGGTATGTTAAATAAAATGAGTGAGCTTCTATGTCAAAGACTTAAATCATAGATGATTATGACCCTAGTTTTTTTTTTTTAAAAAAAAAAGAAATAATCACTCTACTAAAAATTCTACTATAAAAGAAACTAGGTATAGCTTAGCGTATTCTTCCTAGAAAAAGAATCACTACATATTTTTTATGCGAGGATTTTAAAGAATGCATATTAGACTGCTAAAAAAAATGGCCAAGTGGCAAAACTCTATAGATAATTCAACTGAGGGGGAAAAGAAAAAATCTCCCAGTCTGTAAGGATACTGTGAGTACCTCGGCTCACCAGACTGGCTTCTGAGAAGTCTGAGAAAGAAGCACCTTCAGTTGCCTCATTTCAGGCATTTTGCATCTGCAAGATGCTGTGCTAGCAGAGTCAGAGGGAAGCTTACTTCTCGCAGAAACGTCAGAGACAGACACTACCTTCTCAGGTAAACGGTGTGCTGGCAATGCTGACCCCGAACAAAAAGCTCCAGGTACCACGAGCAAGTTCTCAGGAGTAGCTAACAACTAGAATCACAACAGCCCAAGAAGCCCCACATCACCGCCTGAACATCTAGCAACTCATTCACAAGTTAAGAACTTCCACACAAATTAAAACCCTCAGTGTAACGTGAAGTCCTTTACTAAGCAGCTTTATCAATGCTATTAGGATTCAAAATCAAATAACATTTCTAGAGGGTAACCCCAGTCCTAAACACCTCACAACCACCAACCTTTCTACCCAGCAGCTTGACTACGGACTCATAACTGTTCAGAAAGTAATTGAAACTGCACAAATATATAATTTATACTAGTAAATAAAATAAGCGACGTGAATTCATGTGACATTTGGTTAACTTGAATCACCAAACACTTCAACAATGGAATACTAACTATAAAACTCTTAAGGAGGTTGGAGAAATGGCACAGGGCTAAGAGCACATGTAGCCATCTCCAAGGACATGAGTTCAGGTCCCAGCACACACATAAGGCAGCACACAATTGCTTCTAATTCCAATTACAGAGAATTCAAGGCTCTTTTCTGGCCTCCCTAAGTGTTGCATTCAGGCAGGTATGCACAGGCAAACTCATAATTAAAATCTTAGAAGAGGAATTCTAAGGAAGCTAGACAAAGTGTTACATACCTATAATTGCAGTATTTGCAAGGCAGAGAAGGACTGAAAAGCCAGTCTGGGCTTTCTACCAAGGCTCTCAAAACTTAAGGAATAGAAAGCCTGTGCCATAACTTTTTGTATATCCCTAATGCTAACACATTTTCCTCATTTTTTCCTGTAAAAGAAATATAAGATAATTAAATGCTGACTGAACTAAGTGGGATTTGTCCTTTCCTTCCCTTGTGTCCCTCCATCAAAGTTCTCAGTGACTAGCAGCATGTGACAAGCATTCAAAAGTTGCCAAAGAATAAAATTATTACATGTAAAAATACATGATCTAGTTATAATCTTGAGCAATTTTTAAAAAGCAAGGTTAATTAGTATTAAAAGAAAATTCTATGAAGCATTCAAGCAACTCATATAGTGTACTAAATAATCATTAAGAGTCTAAAGTAAATTATCTTTAAATTAAGCAACTCCTGTTTTAATTTTTCCAGTGTAGGTGTGTATATATAAAGACAATTTTAAAACATTTGAGAACATTACAAACTACTTGTTTCTTCACAGAATTCAACCACTTCCTCTCAAAAAAAAAAAAAACACCACATAATATTAAGCTCAAAGCCAACTCATTCTTAAGTTACCTTTACAAGATGTAAAAAAAAAAATTCTTATTATTGTTTGAATAAAAATACTCAGTAATGGATAAATTAGTAAAAATTTTCCAAGAAAATATATTTCCAATGGAAAACTAGAGCAGCTATTTATATATATGCCTATTTTAACAGACTACAAAAACAAGAACTACAGTAAAATGAAACATGTATTTAAGTGCATTACTGAATGGCCACATACTCTCATATTAATACCCTTCATTACAGCAGTTTTCCTGTCAATCACAGGATGAGGTGAGGAAGTAGGGGAGAGACAGCATCCCCTAACAGCACTCTCAGGTCTCCCATCACTCCAAAGCCCAAGGGACAAAAGCACAGGGACAACAAGGGATTTTACCACGTGTGCCTTCTGTTCTGCTTTCTTCTTTCAATTTCTTGATTCCTCTAAGAAAATCCTGACAGCTATTGACAGCATATTTTAAATAACACAGCCTATGTAGTCACAGCATGGCATACAGACACATTACATGAAGTGTGCTGGCAGAGCTACTACCAAACCATGGGATTTACTTATTTTAAGGCAGGGCCACTCTACATAGTCCTGGCAGTCACTATGTAGATAGAGCAGGCTGGCTGAGAACTCACAGAGATCTGCCTTACTCTGCCTCCTGAGTGCTGGGATTAAAGGTGTGAACCACCACAAATGTGACAAGGAAAAGACATCAGAAAACTAAAGGATCATCCCATGATTTAATGTCTTTTTCCATAAATGCTCTATTAACAGCTCACTCATATGAATGCTAACAGAACTGTCTGGATAACTCATTCTTAGGCTATATGCATTTGCTACTAGTATGTTTAAATATACATGTTAACACAATTATCAAAATTAAGAATGATACTAACTGAAATAGTTAATTCACTATTTTAGAAATTATACTTACTACTATAAAAGGTAAGTGGTTTATGCCCTGACTCCAAGGAAGAAATGTAATATTTACAAAACTGTGCTAGATATGAGCCAAGAACAGACTATAGCAAGGTCAAGTACACAAGATGGCCCAGTTCAGCCCTACACACTCTCCATTATTCTTCACTGATGCTGTTGAAAAGTGAAATTCCAGTAGCTGGAGAGATGGCCCAGCAGCTAAGAGTGTGTCTGCTCTTGCATGAACTCAAGTTCTGTTCTGAGCACCCATATTAAGTAGACCACCATAACTTTAGCTTCAGGGGATTCTGGCGCCACCTTCTGGCCCCATGAGCACCTGCATTCACATGCACATACAATGCCACTACACACACACACACACACAAAACTTACTTTTATATATATATATATATATATATATATATATATATTGTATCTGCTTTTAAGTTTTTTTTTTTTAATTTTTCTTAGAGTATCTTATAACCCCTGTCTTGGCCTTTTGAATATTTTTTTTATTTGAGAAAGATGGAGTTCTACCTATTTATCTTAGCTTTAAAGATATATTTAAACTATGAAATGAGAGAAGATATTTTTATATTCTAGCATATGTTCCATAGTAAAGATACTACAGCTAAGAAGAGCTTAGAAATGAAGGAAGAGATTTTTAAAACAAGAGAAAGACTGGAGAAATGTGCTAGCAGTTAATAAGCACTTCTCGAACTTGCAGAGGACCTGGGTCTGTTTCTCAGCATCCACGTGGTGGTATACAACCATCTGCAACTCATTCCATGGAGCCTAATGCCTTCTCCTGCCCTCAGCAGGCACCAGGCACCCACACATACAGAACAGCCAAAGTACTCAAGCATAGAGAAGGAAATAAAATCAAAGAAGAGGATCTGAAAGAAAGTTCCAGGGAAGAGGAAGGGTAGTAACACTGCTATGGAAATAAAAGCAACAACAGACTTAGACTAGATGGCTGTGCTAGTGTGAAATGTCCCCACAGACTCATCATTTAAAGAGAAGGTCCCCAGTTGGTGACAATGTTTGGAAAGGTTTTGAAACTTCCAGGAGGCAGGGCCTCACTGAAAGTGAGTGGGTCACTAGGGAAGAGAAACAGGGTTTTGTGAGTTGGCCTGGTGCTTCTAGCCTCATGGACTCTACCCCAAACCATGAGCCCGAATACTCCCTTAAGTTGCTTAATTGGTTCATCACAGCAACAAAAACAGTAACTAATACACTGTTAACACACAAGAACACAACATCTCAGGGGCAGTCCAGCCAACAAGGGGGCTTCATCTACTGTTTGTCATGAAAATATAAGCCACAAGAATCATGTTCATATACTAGTAATTCAAAAACATTTTTTGATATTATGAAAGGAAGAGAAACAAAAAGGATTCAAAGTGAAAATGACCAAGAGGGTTCTAAACAGGAGAAGCCAATCCATTTAGGAAATACCCGAGAGCTGGGTATGGTGAGCGAGACCTGTAATTACACCACTGAGAAGGCTGGGGCAGGAGGACCATGAGTTTGAGCCATTCTTAGCAACACAGCAAGTTCTAAACAAGCAACTGTAAACTAATTTTATGAATGAATACCATCTTAAATAAAATGAGAGCAAGAAGAATCTAACACATTATTAGAGAGTATTCAAGACTAGACTGACACTAGAATGTCTCTTAGAACACTAATCATGTAATACTTAACACTATCTAAAGCCTTCTGCATCCATGGAGAAGTATCTTCTTGTCTCCAAAGATATTTCATAATCATTAAACATCCTTTCTCTAAAACTTAAACAGGGGAACGAAGCTATCTGAAAAGAAATCAAGAGCTGGGCAAAAGGCATGTGCCCATGCCTTTAATAGGAAGGAAGAGGCAGGCAGATCTCTTCTGAGTTTCAGACCAGCCTGATCTACAGAGTAAGTACCAGGACAGGCTGCAAAGCTACACAGAAAACCTGTCTCCAAAAATAAACAAAACAAAACAAAAAAACAAAAACAAACAAACAAAAAAAAAAACATCAAAAGCAAACATCAAAGAAAAAAAAAAAAACCTCAGTCTTAACAAAAATACTAAAACCTAACAGAAATTCAATACCTTAAAATGTATTAGTAGAACCCCAAGATACAGAAAAATTTAGTATATGTCTCAACAGGTCTAACAATAAACCTATCTTTCTGTAAAGAGAAATGATGTTGGTATAAAACCCAATTTATTATGTTAGCCCTCAATGTCACTGAATCAAAGATATGAAAGTTAAAACAAAAGGAACTGTCAAAGGTATAATGAAATATTTCATATTAACGAATCAGAATTTTCAAATAATGTCTTAACACAAAAGACAAATTTGATTTAAAAATTGAAAAAAAAAATTATCTTCTAAAGTATGAGCTGAGAGTAGTGGTACATACCTTGTCATCCCAGCACCTGGGAGGCTGAGGCAGGAATGTTATAACGTAGAATCAGCATGGGCTACACAGTGAATTCTAGGCCAACATGGCCAATATGGCCAACATGTCTAAACAAAGCCAAAACTTAAGACATGGCAAAATAGGAATCAGAAATAACAATTTTCATAAGGACTAATTTATGTAGAATATAAATATATATAATTGTGTTACAGATAACATATATACATATATTCACATACACATGTGTCCCAAAACTTACTTATCAAAAAAGACAAAAATTAAGAACAATTTTAAAAAGAATACTGACAACTTAAGAATATGAAAAAGGTAATAGAAAAAGCATGTCTACAGGTGTGGTAACAATTTCCTATGGGTGGGAATAAAAGAATATAGTGAGATGCAGATGCATGCATTAGGACCCAGGGTATTATAAAATTCCATCTGAACTCCAATGGGAAGAGATCGTGGCCAGGTCCGAGAGGAGAGGGTAAGGGAGAAGAGGAAGCTCAAGGAGGTGTGCCCAAAAGACCACACATGGGAAAATGAAACACATCACTTAGTAGAGGGCTTAAGAAAGAAAAGCAGAAAAATTAGGCAGGAAAAAAAAAATACATGAACATTTCAGAAATGTATACTCTGGGTCTAATATATGAGATATTTTAAGAGGAAATGTACTGAATTAAGAAACTACTCAGATGTTTCTGTAGTTCTTTCAAAAGCTAAGTCTTTTTTAAAAGCACTAAAATGGGAAATGGTGACTCGGAGGATATAGTAAAATCCCCTTGATTCATGGACCCCAAATTTGGGTATTCAAATATTCACTACCATATATCTGTAGCCCCCAAATCACTACTCAGGGCACTGTGGACATCGCTTCCAGATCTGCATGAAGCAGCAAACAATTTGAGTCATCAACAGGTAGGTTCCAGGTGAGGGCAAACCCAGCAACAGTGTTTCAGCTCTCGTACTATAAACATGTGCTTTTCACAGTTGATCTGGAGTCATGGTTTTTCTATTGCTGCTTTCTTGGAAGCAGAATACTGACATATCTAAATTTCCTGAACATCAGGAAATTATGAGCTGCTTCATGAAGACAGTGTACATGTCAGATGAGGTAGTATGTTATCACCTGTGACCTCAATGTCAATGTATGAACAAGATGCAATAACACATATTAAATAATGTATCTTTAATAGAGGCATGTGTAAAACAGTTATATGCAATCATAGGAAGAATGTCCTATAGGAAGAATGTCTCAGTATATCCTTATTTACTATTTGCAGTCACTTAGTGAAATATGACTATACCAAACAAGAACTGACACTATTTGCACGCATATATATATGTACACATAGATGCTTACTCATACATTAGACGGAAGCATAGCAATTAATTAGAAGTAGCAGGTCAGGGAGAGAGGAATCAAAGATGATGCTAGATTTTTGATATGAGCAACTGAGGATGGTACTGATAAAGATAAGAAAAAAGCAAGGAAGTTGCAGTTCAGAAGAGGAAAAGACAGACATCAGTTTCATAGTTACATATGCTACAACTTGCTAAATACATGTCTACAACTACCCTCCTTTTTGAAGTAAGAATCCTCACCTTGGCATGTCGCCTGCATCTAAAAAGTTCTGCTTTAATAGCACAAGACAAATCAAGCATGACAGGTCAGGAAATAAATGCACTCAATTCTTTCTCCTTCTACTATAATCTCAGAAGTCAATATCCACCCTAGCCCCAACCCTGCAGGGCTAATTATGTTCCTATGTAAGTCATAAAATATCAAACAACATAAACACACACACACACACATGAAAATAGACATCCACCATGCACACATATACACACACAAAGACACACACAGACACACCATACCACACCATGAAAAACAAGAAGTACAAATGATGAATATATTAGAAAAAATTATTCACGCCAAGATGAACTGTTTGGAATTCATTTATAGAGACATGAAGCAATAGCACGTTCTGCATTAATTACAAAATGCCATTCCTCAGTATCAAATTTCTATATAAATTTCAAAGGGGAAAATAATGTTTTATACTTGATTTAAGAAAACCTCAGAATTATCTCTTCTTTCAATGTAGCTTTATAAAAATGTATATATACACTCAAATTGTGACAAATTTCCATGGCCTGAAAAATCACACAATTACAAAGTTTTATATAATTATAGGTACAAATGTAAAAACTATCATAGAAATTCCTATTAATTCTTCCCTTTCTAGCCAAAATTATCTTTGTTTATACACATTCTATTATTAAAATAACAGAAAAAAATTTCTAAGCTACTATAGAACTTATTTCATAAACAAGTATTTAGTATAAACAAACTTTATAAACAAATATATATATATCATATATATTTGTGAACATATGTTGACAACACATAATTCTTTTTCAGTGTTATGATCCAAATATAGGTTCAAGGCCAATCTAAAAGACAGTAGCCACTTACAAACTGTCCTTTTTCTCTGCACTGTATTACCTTTTATGCTTTCTTTTACATTCAAAGCACCTTCCTGACATTATCACTGGGGTGACAACTAGAAGCAAGATAGCCTAGATACCAAAGTTAAATATAACAGTTACTACTAGTTCTTTGAGAAAGAAAGGGTAAACTACAAGGAAGAAAGGCTGAAAGCAAAGTGGGTAAATAGGTGAGAAAGATAGTGGAAAAGAAGGAAAAGCTAAAACACAAAGCTATGTGTTCTGTACAGAATGAATTCCTGGTTCTGGACAATCAATTTTAAGAACTTTGTCATGTACAATGAAAATGACAAAACACCCTGGACACAATAGATCCTTTAAAGAACAAAGAGATCAAAAAGCAAAACATCATTTTGAACATCTTTTACATTATTTAGAACTAATTGTATTGTATTCTTATGTAAATTGGGGCATTTGATCATAACACAAACAAATGGCAGAAATGGCTTTGCATGTCAACATGGATGTTTGAAATAGAGAATAAAGTAAACCTAACACACAACATCCCTGAGCTACCAAGACAGTGATTGGTCAATGAGCAGCAGCAGGTGCACATTTAGTAAGAATACCCTCACAATGGCCCACCTACCCATGAGCACACACCTCTCTTTGCCAAGGACCACAGCCACCATGGGTGGAAGCAACAAAGAGGCTTCTGGGTTTCATCCTCTGAGTGTCAGAAACTATGACATTCCCACAGTCAGAGGGGCAAGGCCTGGTCAAACACATGTCCCACAAGATAGCAGTCAAGGCTAGGAAGTTATCTTAAAAAAGAAATAATGTATATATAATATGTAATAAACTTTCTGCACCAAGAAAAATCTCATATGTGGTAGTTTCAATCCTAATAGTCAAAAAAAGTTCACTTAAAGTATAGCTAGCTCACAAAGCGTTGTTTTTCTTCTTGAAAATTATTGTCATAAAAACTAAAATCATACTCTTCAGTGCAGATTAAGTAAGAATTTGTGGTTTTATATGTAAAAAAGAACCATTTGCATAGGGCTTAATTTATCAGTAGTTATAATGAGTTACAAACTCTCAAAATACAATCCAACTCTAAACGGGACTCTGCCTACACATAACTGTAGTTGATAAGTCATATACATAGGCCAGCTATTAAACTGATGGTGGTAAAAGACTAGACAACCAAAGAATAGCTGGGGGTAACCCAAATCTTAATGCTAATCTTAAAATGCATGTTCTAGTTTCTATAATCTCCTAGAAATTATAAACAATGAAATACTCAGATACAATGTGGGATTTGTGCTCTGGCTCAGTAGAATACTGGAAATGGCAGTAACATGTACAGCTAACACAACTGAAAAAAATCTGAATACACATACAACATACATTCATTCTCGCTCTCTCTCTCGCTCTCTCTCTCTCTCTCTCTCTCTCTCTCTCTCTCTCTCTCTCTCTCTCACACACACTCTCTCACACACACACACACACACAACACACACACAAAATCAAGAAAAAGTGAAATATCTGCCAGAAAAAACAAATATTTCTACTTGGAGTGCAGCTACTCAATTTTCACTAAGAAATAACATTATGCCAGAAATATTGACACTACTTTTTATCAATTTTAGGGAAAAAAATTATCTCTGATAAGTAATTTTTCCTTGTTATTCCTGATTATTAGAAATTATACTGGTCAGAAATATTTGGCATTAAAATTTTACTTCACAATTCTCCAGAAGTGTCACCTGAAGACCATCTAGAAACACATTCCCAAGGGTTTCCCTCAGAAACCGGCTCAGCCACCTGGAAGCAGCAACAGTGGCTATGTTTAGAAAATCTTCTCCAGGTGAGTCCAAATTCTAGCTGAGGACCAGTGCTGCAGAAGACACACCCTTGTCCCACTGACTATAAGCACTCTCATGGGAATCACACACTCATCAGGCGCAAAAAGGAAGGGCTGTATCTACTATTTACCGTATCTCACTATTTACTGTATACCATAAAGAAACTGTTAAAGAGATATGGTTAAAAAAAAAAAAAAAAAAAAAATGTAAATAACATGCAAACATACTTCCAAACACTTTCTATATGTTTATTTTAAAGAGAATGCCTTAAAAGTCTATAAAAAAAATAATGTATAAAAATAATTTATGTATTAATCCAACTCCATGGTCCCTTTAAAGATTTTCATTTTATCATCAAAAATGCACCTCAACTGTGTTTCATAGTACTTTCTAAAATCAGGAATTTCAAAAGTTTCTAATAGGAAAGTTTTAGTAGTCACCTAAGCAAAATAATAACACTCGGAATGATGTCAGTAATACTTGAAAATATAAGCGTATCTCAGCTATATTATGTAGCCTAAGAACAATTTTCATACTATGATAATCCAAATAGTTGCACATTCATTTAATGAAAAATTACAAAAATATTTCATAGAAGAAAACATCTCCTCATAAAACTTAAGTTGGTTTTCAAATGAAATATCTGAGGTTCAATTCACAATATCATGTTGCCTTATACACATTGTAAACATATACTCTAATGAGCTAACAACTCAAATGAAACCAGTCATTACTCCAAAAAGACATCGTAAAAAAATAAAACACAAAATTTCAGTGCAAAAACCCTTACTAACTTAGGTTGTTATAATGGACTTAAGACAATTTTAATAAAAACCACAATTTGAATCCCATAATATAAAATGATCCTACAAAGACTTTACATTAAAATTAAAAAGCTTGCAAGAGTGACCAAGTTTTCCTCTTGTTACTATTCTCTAGTAAAAGCTTTCTTCTGATTAGCTTTTACAATGTCATCCGGGGATGCTGATTTGAAGTCAAATGGCGTTATTGCTACAAGAGGACTCATTTCTTTGTCCGACACATCTTGAACTTGTCTGCTATAGAGGAAAGTCTTGTAGAGGTCAAGATTGCGTCTCTTGCAGCTCTTCAGTGGGTAGCGAAGACAGAGCGTTGAAGCAAAAGCTGAAGGCCTAGCAGCCAGAGCCTTGGTCCATGCCAGAGACAAAGGTGCTTTCCTAGCAAGGGAACCCCTTTTGTTTTTCTTACTGTCCTTAGTAGAATTGGAATGTTTCCCTAACTTTGAGGTTAGAACTTTAGTGTCTGGTGCAGGAGCAACTGATGAGTCAACTACAGGCTTTGGAACAAACTCTGGAGTTCTTATCAGGACACTGAGATCAATGTTTGAATCAATTCCAGGATTCCGAAATTCAGATAAACTGAGCTCAAAGGAATCTCTCTTAATCTGAGAGTTGTCTAGTTTAATCGTTTTTGCAATCAAATCTGAAAGGGACAAATTCTCCAGGTCTCTTGTGGGAGAAGCTTCAGAAAATGCCAAAGATGACAGAGATCCTGTTAACTCCGATATTGCATTAGAAGACCGAGGGCGGCTTGCCAATTGTGACAGGGGAAGAGAACCCAAGCTAGATGGCTGGTTACACAGATCGGACAAGGTAAAGCACTGGCTAGGACTGTTTTCTCTGTGCTCCTCACACAGCTCAGCTAGGGATGGACTTTCACACTGAGAAAACGGCAAACTCTTATTCTTTACAATATTATTTTTGGCACTTTGTCCAATGTCACTGTTTATACTGGGGTTAAAATTATTTTCCAATGAGCTAGATAAGTTCAACGGGTTATTTAAACTTCCCAAGATGTTCTGCACTGGAATGCTTTGAACCCCCAAAGAACCACTGGCTGCTATGTTCCCCCTCATTAAGGACTTTAAGTCTGGTATTCCTTTGAAAGCAAAATCCTCTTCGGGAGCACTTTCAGATGCTGGAGTCGGAGAAAGCCGACTCAGCAGACTGTCTGTGGGGGACAGTGCAGCTAAGGGCTGGAGCATACAAGAATCTCTTGGCACATCATCAGGCAGGTGAGCCAGGGACAGATCTTTTGTTAACTTACATGATTCTAGTTCCTTTTCACTTTGGGATCTGTCAAGTTTCTTTTTCCTATGAAGTAAATGGTGATTTGGCACCTGTGAAGGATTATATGATCCGCATTTTGCCACTGAGCTAGAATAATCAACAGATTTGCTATTGCTAGCCAAATGATTTTCTGATTGAGGATAAAAATTTTGAACATTTTCAGCTGAAACTTCAGAAGAAGAAAATAAGACTCCTTACCTTACAAGAGCCATTAATGTTCAGATGAGCGAGTTGACATTTGCAGAAGACAGTCACAGCAGCCAAAAGGAGACATGAAATGAGGCATTTAATTACTAAGTGCTTATTGACCATGACATAACTAAAGTGATACTTGTTCATTATTTAGCAACAGGGAACATGAACTGAACTAAAGAGGATATTACCTCTAACAACTATGCCCTTCATACTATGTTCACTGCTATACATACTGGTAAGTAAATGTTCTAATTTTCATTAATTTCATGTATTGAATCATAGATTTCAAGAATGTGATGCTCTATCACAGTAAAATTACTGCCATGATTACTGCAAAATTTTTTGCTTTGTTTTCTTTTTTGGTTATTGTTTTTCAAGACAAGATTTCTCTGTGAAAAAGTCCTCTGTCCTGGAACTCATTCCAGGTGGCGTGAGCCACCACTGCCCAGCTCATTACCCATTTTTAAAACTTCTCTTAAAAGATGAAAAACTGGGTTCATTTTGTTTCTGTATTTTAATACATTAAAAACAACAATCAAACGCCACCTGTAATTCCCTGTGCTCCAGGGGCACATTATTAATATAAAAGACATTATCATCGTGACCAATCAAAAGTACTTGTCTGAGTACCCCCCCACACACACACACACACACCCTGAAACACACTGATTTCAGTAATAGGTTGTGTGCAATTTTGCAGAGACATAACCCAAGATTGAAGGACATATCAATGCAATTAACAAATGACCACATGTCCACTAACAGAATCATGCCAATTAACACACTGTATCTCAGTTCTCATGTCCACAAAATTCTAAACCACAAACCCTACAAATTTAAAAATCTATTCTTATTTTCTTATGCATTCGCTAAAAATTGAATGTGAGGAGTATAATCTTAATGTTATTTAATGACACTTAAATGACATGAAATTATAATTATAAATAATGAAAGTACAGAGGAATTCTTAACATTAATGGCTAGGTACTGGTTTCTGTCTCATCTCACTAGGATTTAAAAAAGACAGTAATTCAATAAGAAACTAACAAGACTGCATTTAATTCCAGCACTCGTGAGGCAGAGGCAGGCAGATCTCTGAGTTTGAGGTCACCCTGAACTACAGAGTTAGTTCCAGTTAGTTCCAAGACAGCTAGAGTTACACTCAGAAACCTTGTCTCAAAAACCTTAATTAAAAAAAAAAGAGAGAGAGAGAAACTAACAAGAAAATGTCTTCTTTTATCTCATTTTATTTCCTTTGTGCTGTTGGTTATGCAAATACACTTGCACTCTGTTAAAAAAAAAAAAAAACCCAAGCTGGGGCTAGAGTTGGCTCAATAAGAGCACTGCCATCGTTCTTCTGTTGTCAAGGACAAGGTTTGGTTCCGAGCACCCACACAATGGCTCACAACCAACACCTTCTGACCTAAGGTAATGCGTACATGTGGGGCACAGATAGAAACTAAGACAAGACACTCATATACATAAAATAAAACTTCAGCAAAATTTCCAACTAGAAAGCCAATTGATAATAACCGAGCTAACTGCAGTCCAAGATTTTAACAATTCAAGCAAATTCACCTTTTTCTCAACACCATGAACAACTTGAAGCAACCAGAAGAGCTCACAGAGAGCGAGTGAAAGCATACCTTTTGATGCCTTTCCTGCAGACACCGCTTGTCCGCTCTCTCCCTTCCAATTCTGCACATTATCTTGCTCCAGAACCACTGACAGAGCCTTCTGCACATCAAACTTGTTTCTGAGAACTGCTTCAGTCAGTATGTCATCAGGCACAGAATCTCCCAGGACCTCTCTCATGTGATCAAGGCATGAACAAAGACGAGCTACAACACAAACAGATAAAAAGCTGTACTACACAGCATCTTCAAGGAGCTCCAGCTCCTCACATTTGACACTACACTAGGACATTCAAACTTTCCTTCTCTTCAGTTTACTCATAATGGCTATGTTTTACCTACTGGGTACTTGTCTTCTCACATCTCATTAATGAAATCAATGTAATCAATGTTTCTGAATAAATAACACTTAAAAATACATTAATTATATACAGTAACACTTACTCTCAATACAGGATGAGGTTACATGTTTCCAATTGCTTAAAAAATACAAATGGATAGAGCTGGAAAGATGGCTCAAGGGTAAGAGCAGTAGTATTCTTACAGGAGCCAAGCTGGTTCCCAAGCACCCATGTTAGGTGGATCAGATCAGCCTGTAACTCCAGCTCCAGGTGATCCAATCCCCTCTTAAAGTCTACAGGCATTCTCACTCATGTGCACAAACACATAATTAAAAATAATAAAAATGAGTCTTTTCAAAATACGAATGATATACTCCAACGCTTTTAGACAATGATGATGAAATTTCTACCATTCCCTTTTAGCATGCATGGAGAGGGAGAGGGACTTGTGACTATTTCAAACTTGTTGGCAAACGCAATCAATCATTAACTATATTTCTTAATATAGTTAATGTCATAAATTACATGTCATAAATTACCACTTTAAGTTATTTCAAACCATGAGCTCTCCATATCCAACAAATATCATCCTTTACAGTATCAAAATAATTTAACATAAAAATAATCAAGTCCAAAAAATAAAGAAGGAAATGAACATTAATTTTTAAAATCATATTTAAACCTGGGGTTGTAATGCTTAAAGATTTTCATATTCTTATAACTAAGCTATTATAAAAAGTCAGTATAACACTCTTCATATTCTTAAGAGCTAAAACGGGACCAGGTACTAGAAACTAAAGAATACATTTGCATATTATACTCATTTGCATATTACAGCACTTGGCGATTTTTACACTGATCATATCTAATCCTCATAGGAACTGTGTATGCCAGACATGTCACAGAATGCAACTTACCTGCACCTCATTAGCTTCGGTGCTGAACATTTATCATGAGGCATCTATTATCAGGACTTTCCTTTGCAAAAGCTATACTACATGCTTAACTATACTTTTTAATTACAAAAATAAATTCCTCAAACACCAAGACAATTCTGCTTTGCCTCTGTGTAAAATTTTACACAGGCTTTACCTATTACTTGCAAAGTAATGTGTGTTAGATTAATACATGAATCAATGAAACTAGAAGGCAACACTTGGCAGAGCTAGCATCAGAACATCAGTAATTAATCATAGGATCTATTCCCTATACATTCACAAAGAGTTAAAGTACTAAGGAGGTGAAAAGTGGAAGCTACACAGTCAGACTGGCCTAATTAATCCATAGCCTATTCATGGTCCTATAAAATAAGACTTACCAATAAGGCCAGTCAGACTTAGTATGTTGATACAGTACCGGCAAAGCACTATTAACATAGGTCACAATTATCCCTGCCATGTAAGTAGTTACATGTCAGGACAGAAAGTTAGCCTTTCTCAAATGTAACTTGTACCTCCATTGGTCCTTAATCACTGACCACAGAAGAACACACGGCAAAAAGGGACTTTTACTCTATTCCTACCTTCTTATCCCTCAAGACTATGCTAACAAAAGAAACAGTCAGGAGCTCATTCACTAGCTCTGTACTCCACCAGATGTTCAAGTGAATCCTCAGAGTTTAATTTTATTTAAATAGAAAATTAAATTTCTCCTTAGCTTTTCTAATTTTGTATATTTATGCCTTTTTTCCATTCATCTTAATTTAGTACCTGATATTTAAAACCTATTTATTTCTTATGTATAAGTGTTTTGCCTTCATATATATATATATATATATATATATATATATATCATGCCCAAACTTGTGCCCCAGAGGTCAGAAGAGAGTGTCTGATCCCAGGGAACTGGAGTAATGGATGCTTGTGAACCACCATGTGGATGTTGGGAACTGAACCCAGGTCTTCTAGAAGAGCAGCAAGTACTGAGGCTTCTCTCTAGCCCCAGTAACTGATGTTTTATTAACATATTCAAAGACCAGTTTACACAACCTCCATTTCTTTTGGTTTCCAAATTATTTATAAACACTCAAGTTAAAAACAAATATAAAGTCCAACTGCAAAGGAAGACTAAACCAGTTCAGTCTCACCCACTCTTCAGAGACAGTATTAGTCATGCACCTGCCAGCTCAGTTCTCTATCAGTCTATGGTATGAGAAATACTTGAAGCAAAGTTACATGTGAAATTTATTTGTAAAGGACGCCAAAACATTTATCCTTTTCAAATGTTTAAAAGAGTTAAAAATAAGCAAACAACCAATGCTATTACTCCTTCCAGGTTCCAACTTGAAACTACACACACACACACACACACACACACACACACGACAACCAGAACAGCTGTAGGGTGCTACTATGCTCTTAACATCTTCTTTAAACTTCTTGGAAACTATCATTCTTATAAATAAAGCAATTCCTATCATTTAATCATCAGCTCCACAAGAACTCATAAACCATGATTCTTTGATAATTTTTATAACAAACCATTGGAATTTCTCTTCCACATAAAATATGAAAGGATGAGAAAACTCAAAATCAAAAAACCCTGTTACTAAACAGCTGGTATGCTTAATGGAATCAACTGCTCAATCACACAATTCAACAGATTTCTCTAAAAGCACATTAAGATGTAAAATTTCCTTCAAAGCATAATTTATGATTGTATCATTACTGTTCATAATCATTACTATGAATAATTTCAATAAAATTCACAAATTCTTACTTGGTGACTAATTATTCTCAACTAATGAAGATATGCTATTTTTAAAAAGCCATACCTTGGTCAATTTCACTTAACTGGTGATCCAGAAAAGAATTAGAAGATTCTTTCAGATCTTCATAACCATATTCTTCTACAGGGTTGTCACGTCGTGAGTAAATAAACTGAGCAGCTAGAATACAAAATGAAGAATTCTGTAATATAGACAGGATCCCAATTTTTTTATATTTTTTAACAAAGATAAAAGAGATGGGACTATAAATCATTGGTAAAGCACTACCCTAGCATGTATAAGGTCAGGACATGAACCGCTCTGCTTCTCTTTCCCATCTCTCCACACATTATCTTCCCACCCCTCCATCACACACTCTATCTCTCCACCCCTCCATCACACACTCTATCTTTCCACCCCTCTATCACACACTCTATCTCTCTACCCCTCCATCACACACTCTATCTCTCTACCCCTCCATCACACTCTCTCTCCACCCCTCCATCACACTATCTCTCCACCCCTCCATCACACACTCTATCGTCCTACCCCTCCATCACACACTCTCTTTCCACCCCTCCATCACACACTCTATCTTCCTACCCCTCCATCACACACTCTATCTTCCTACCCCTCCATCACACACTCCATCTTCCTACCCCTCCATCACACACTCTATCTCTCTACCCCTCCATCACACTCTATCTCTCCACCCCTCCATCACACACTCTATCTTCCTACCCCTCCATCACACACTCTATCTCTCCACCCCTCCATCACACACTCTATCTTCCTACCCCTCCATCACACACTCTATCTCTCCACCCCTCCATCACACACTCTATGTTCCTACCCCTCCATCACACACTCTATCTTCCTACCCCTCCATCACACACTCTATCTTCCTACCCCTCCATCACACACTCTATCTTCCTACCCCTCCATCACACACTCTATCTCTCCACCCCTCCATCACACACTCTATCTTCCTACCCCTCCATCACACACTCTATCTCTCCACCCCTCCATCACACACTCTATCTTCCTACCCCTCCATCACACACTCTATCTTCCTACCCCTCCATCACACACTCTATCTTTCCCATCACTCCATTATGTATTTGACATTGTGGCACTAGCTGGTCAATGTACACCACAAGCATGTTATGTGTCCTCGCAGATCAGAGAAGCATTGGATCCTCTGGAACTGAGGTCATGGATGGTTCTCTGCAAGAACAGCAAGTGTGTGCTTAACCACTGAGCCATCATTTCTCCAGCCCTCAACAAGCCTTAACTTTTTAACAACTCATTTTTCAATCATAGAGTGATACCGTAAACCAGTGATATATATAGAAAACTTTGACTTTGAGATATTGGGACATCATTCAATATGGAATGCAATTGGTATTAAATATTTCATTAAAAGGAAGAAAGACTATGTAAAAATGCCAATATATGCCTATGATTCAGTTATCATCCAAGCCCAAACTATGGACACATCTACCTCAACTGGATGCCCACTAAACTTAACCCTCAAAATTGTTCAACTGCAAGGAAGTAAAGTCACTATGTTAAAAAGGACAGAAACACAAATGTATGCTATAAACCAAGGCATTGTGGGGCCATTACATTACTTCACTTTCCATAAGAACATAAAAAGCCCACTGCACAGAATTCCTACATTGGACTTTTGAGCATGGTTACAGGGAGGTATTAATGCTGAAAGAGAAAGTATCTCTAAAATCTATAATGTAGAGAATATAAAATGACAACCCATACTTATATTCAGCCCATATTTATAATCAGAAATCTGAAGGCCATGAGCCAATGACCATATAGATTAGCAGGGAAGACAAAAGAAAAGGAAAGGGAGAAAGAAAGAAAGAGAGAGAGAGAGAGAGAGAGAGAGAGAGAGAGAGAGAGAGAGAGAGAAAGAAAGAAGAGAGGAAGAAAGAAAGAGGGAAGGGGAGGGAGGGAAGGAGTTAGGGAAGGAGGGAGGGAGGGAGGAAAATTTGTAATGACATACTTTAAAATTCAAATGAGTAATACAGTTAACAAGTACTAGAGAAACAAATTAATCACTGGAGATGGTGCAGTTACAATAAAGGGGGTTAAGAACAGAAAAAAACTAATAACTGAATGAATAGAAAATTCAACACATGCAGAGAAAATGAGAAGTAAAATGCACATTTTCTTTCCTCACATTAGCTCATCATAATTGGTAAATAAGGGTGTGAAGAAGGTGACAAATGGAAGATGCTCCGATCCAAAAACGACACTGTGACACAGCACATCAGCGCTCTTTAGGAACCCTGATCCTTACTGCCCTCTAACTACACTGGAACCACAGTCTCAGCCACAGCCTTGTTCCAGGGATGCTTATGTGAACATTTGACATCACTCACTCTTTACACCTCGTTAAGTAAGGCTTTTGCCTTTGCAAACTCTACAGTCCTGCATCTGTATCCCTTAGGAAGCTAATGCATGTCTCCAGATCTGCAGGCAAGCCAGCACTTTCACTAAGACGGTTACTGGCTTTGTTGTAATCTTACTTTTAGTCTTACTTTTGAACATCACAAAGTATTTCAGAATGTATACACATGTGTGTGTATCCTTGTTTAAGAAATCCTTGCTAGTGGTTGGGATTGCCACAGTGGGCAATAGAGTAAGAAACCAAAGAGGCTGAGGTCAGGAAAGAAACAGAGGGGGAGCAGGGGACAGAGGATGGGGGCAGGGACCAGGGGGCAGGAGGCAGGGAGCAGGGGGCAAGGGGGACAGGGGGCAGTCCAAGAAGTTGAAATCAAAGCCCAAAAGGCAACTAACTAGTACAAATAAAAATCAAAGCAAGGTTAGAAAATAATAAATGTATGTTTTTCTTTAAAATTTTAAATCTTAAGCTTCAGTTCATTTTCTGAAAGTTACCCATAGTAGTTTTTAATGTAAGGGATTTTGACATACATGAAAGTCTAAGGAATTCCAATGCTAAGTCCTGAAACTGCCTGCAACCATTTCCTACACATCTGTGTGCTAATTAAAAACAAGCTCTCAACATCCTTCCTGGAGCATCTGATATGGTGGTGCTGGAAAAAGGCAAGAAAACTGTATTTAATCATTACTCTCCGTTTTTTCATACCAGCAGGGAACCTAAGAAACAGCCCTGTGGGACATGGTGGGCAATTAACCCAGCACTTGAAAGGTAGAGGTGTTGCAGAATAATCCTTCTGTACACTATGAATATGTATTACCCACTGGTTAAGAAAGAAGCTGATTGACCTATAGCAAGGCAGGATAAAGTTAGGCAAGACAATCAAACAGAATGATGGGACAAAGATGGGCAGAGCCAGAGAGACACCAGCGGTCCAGGAAGCAAGACAAGCTAGAGGACAGATACAGCCATGAGCAATGAGGCAATAGATTAATAGAAATAGCTTAATTTAAACTTAAGAGTTAGCTAGTAATAAGCCTGAGCTATCAGCCAACATTTGTAATTAATATATGTCTCTGAGTGATTATATAGGATGAGGTGGTCAGGACAGGAAAACTCCACATACACAGAGGCAGGCAGATCTCTGTGAGTTCGGTGTCAGCCTGGTCTGCATATTGCTTTCTAGGATACCCAGTCCTACAAGTCCCACCTCCAATCAGCCAGTGTATAGTCTACTATACTAGTCTACTTTATACATCATCATGAGTCACCTGCTAAATCCTCTTCCTGTTCAAATGCCTCCAGTCAAAGGTGACACAGACTTACAATGAAAAAAAAAAGCTTTCATAATCTGGTTCCCATTTCCCATCCCAGTCTTCTTCCATGTTGTAAGTTGTATGACTTTTGTGAGTCTGCCAAAACAAACACCATTCAGTAGACATCACTCTACCTACCTACGACCCAATTTACTAGCCCACTCACCTCTCCTGTCAAACATGTTCAAGGTTGTCCTCTGCCCATCGGACCACAGCAGCAAACTGTCTGAGCAGGACCACACACAGCTGCTTTTCAGCAAAAAGACCAAAGTGGGGGATAGGAAGATTGGGGGTATCCTTCTTACACACAAAGTGATGCTGAGTAAAGGTTCTAGACTAAAATATGTCAAAGGACTACTTCCAACTTACATTAATTGAAACAAGAAACACTATTCATATTGCTTTTCCTGACTCTTTTGCTATTACTGTCCTGATATACATTCAATATGACAAATCACCTTTTATCAAGAAGAGCAGAGGCAGGCAAATCTCTGTGAGTTCAAGGCCAGCCTGGTCTACAGAGCTAGTTCCAGGACAGGATCCAAAACAATACAGAGAAACCGTCTCAAAAAACCAAAAGAAAAAAAGGAAAGAAATCAAAAACTGCATGTGACTAAAGTTCAGAAGTTTCTATTAATTTGCAAAGCAACTCAATTGCAAGCTTCATTACAACTTGAGTATAATATGTTCACCTCTTGAATGAACAAAAGAAGATAGATTTTTATTTCCTGAGCTACTCAACACATTATTTGTTCATTAATCCCTAAAGGAGAAGTACTCTTCTAAAGGGTATTCAGATACTATGATGCCTACTCTTGATTGTGAAAGAAGGGATCTCAATTGAGAAACTGCCATTAGGACGGACTGTGAACACGTCTGTGGAGGCGCTTTCTTTGCATAAACCCTTTCCTCCCCAGGTTGCTTTAAGTCGTGGTATTATTGCAGCCACAAAGGAGCAAACGAGGACAGACACCAACAATGACAGCAATAATGAAGAGGTGGCTCTGCTTCACAGAACAGCCAACAAAGCCCACAGCAGCAAAGTCTACTGCTCTGCCATGGCAGCTACTGCTTTAAGTAACAGCAACTATTCTAAAAGTATTCATTTCTCATTGGAAATAACCTGGAAACATACTAAAAAAATAACCTAGGCCTGGCAATGGCACTCAGGCCTTTGGTCTTAACTTCTGGGACTCTGAAACAGGGAATCCCAGTCTACATATTAGCCTGTGACTCGTGCTATGTTCCAAGCCAGCAGAGGCTAAAGTCTTTTCTGGTCTAATGCTACTGTTATGCCACACATTTTCCTTTTCCTGGTGGTATTTTTGTTACTGCTATCTTCCTGCATGATGGTGTTGGGGGGAGGGAGGGGGTCACACCCAGGATCTCACACATGCCTACTAAGCTACATGCATGCCTACTAAGCTACATTCCCCACTTGTAAATATTCTAGAAATAAAAAATTCATATTCAGATGCTTTTGTTAAAAGTGAGTTTGTCAAAGAAGCAAAACTACTTTAACTACCTACTGTTTGGTGATGTCAGTAGACTTCCAATTGTACAAAAAAAGTAACGTACAGCTAGGCTATCCAGAATCTGAACAACACAGGATGAACATCAAGCCATGAGAGTCACACAGAAGTCTCTGATCAAGGCATCAAGTAAGTCAGACCACACATATAAACCTCAGGAAAACAACTTATAAAGGAATAACTCTTGTGCTGTTAGCACACTAGGTAATGTGGCCTATCTAGACTATTAACTTGCATTAACTGTGAGCAATCATTGCTGTATGAAGAATCCACTTTTATACAAACCATATCCAACAAACCCTGTAGATCTCAACTTGTTTTTGAGACATGGTCTCTCTTTGCCCTAGCTGGCCTAGAATTTTCTACATACATCAGGCTAGCTTCAAACTCACAATCAGCCTGCTTTTGACTCTTGAGTACTAGGATTAAAAATGTGTGCTACTGTACCTAGCAGACCTAGACTCTTAAAAGCTTCTCAAATCTACATTTAAGTATTACTATTCTTTCCCTAAATAAATGATTCTCAAATGTCAGTCTAATATTCCAAAAATTTCTGGTATGATTTACTACTGCCTTCAGAGGTCTTAGACTTTCACTAAGGACCAATTAACATTTCAGTGGATTTATATTAACTGCATGATACAGAGACTATTAGAAAAGAGGTCTTCAAAGCTTCCCTTAAACTGCTTAAGTTTTGTTTAAAATGATCAGTGGGTAAGAGCTCTTACTATACAACCATGAGGGTCTGAGTTCAAATCCCTAGTACCCATGAAAAAAACAGGTGTCTATAAAACCACTGCTTTGGGTGGCAGAGACAGCAGGATCTCTGAGGCTTGCTGGCCACCAGCCTATGAGAGGTCCTGTCTCAAAGGACTAAGGTGAAGATACTAAGGACAAGATACCTGAGGTTCTCTTCCACATTTCCTCAAGTACGCACAGAAAAATGCACCTACACAAACATATAACACACATATACTCATACACCCAAAAAATAAAATTTTTTTTAATTATTCATGGGCACAGAAATTCTTACAGATGAACTTGGGGCATACTTATAAAACCATCTAAGTATGGCCAAAGTTAGAGAACCACCAGGAATTCAAGACCACCCTGTACTATATTATATAATGTCTACTTTTTGTTTTCAAATAAATCATTATAAAAATTTTAAATTTTAACATGTGAGTATATAAGTAAATACACACATACATATATCTGTTTAAATTTTGTTTTGTTTGTTATGAAACAGGGTTTCTCTGTGTAGCCCTGGCTGTCCTGGAATTCACTCTGTATACCAGAGATCTGCCTGCCTCTGCCTCTGCCTCCCGAGTGCTGGAATTGAAGGTATGTGCCATCACTGCCCAGCTACATCTTTCTAAAACTTACACATTACAGTCTTAATGACTGTAGTCCAAGATGACAGTCATCCTTACTTGACCTTTATAAACAGCCAAATCAAAGAAATCTGGTTTGTTTGTATTTTGGGGGGGGTCTATAACTTACCTGTCGATGGTGAAATACAATAATCGTCCTCTACGGACTGGCCATACAAATCATCTTCTTCAAAATCTAAAACACAAAACAGATCATTACAAGTTCAATCACATGTTCCATATTCATGAGCAAACACCTGAATCATCTACAAAATAAGTTAAAATATCAACTCACAAGAAACCTGAATGCCTACTTTTCCAAAAATTCTAAGAATTCTGCCCACAAAGTAGATATTTACTAACAATCTAAATTACTGACAATGTATACTTTTAAAACATACATAAGCCTTCTATTTTGAAGCTAACTGGGCTTTATTTAGTTTTCTCACATCTGTTGTGTGATCAAAAACCAGCAATAATCCTGTAGATAATATATGTGACTTGTCTAACTTCACAAAAACCCTGGGGTAAGATGCCCATTGTTCTCTAGGCAACATCTTTACAGGGTATACAATCCAACCATAAAGTCACTCTTCATGGAGAGCCAGAAAGCCTGACTTCCAAGATGCGTAAGTCTTAGAATGGAGTTCAGAGTGGAGGAAGTCAGTCTTAGTGGAGTATGTTCTTGGTTAGATTTTCCCAAGGTTGCTTCTTTCTCTAGGTAATGCTCCAGAAGTCTTCCCTGCCACCTTTACCTTCAGCAGCTTCCTCTAATTTATTGTCTTCAAAGTACAACTCATGCTTCAATGCATGAGAAATGACAGCTCCTTCCAGGAAAAACTTAATTTAGCCAAGGACCTGGTACACATGCGGCACTAAATTAATGTGTTCACAAGTTAATGAGTCAAATTATTTAAAACCCTGCAAGGAACATAATGTTATACCAGAGACTATTACAGAGACATTTTCAGTACAAAGTGTACACATTTCCAGCTCGTCTAACAGTCCAGAACAGGGTTATGTAAGTGCTCACCATGGGAAAGACAGAGCAATCTGGGAACACACATGTGAAAACTAGAATCTTCTCCCCAGGAACAGAACACTCAAACCAATTCCAAAGGAGAGAGTCAGCCATCTTTCTAGGGCATTCATGCAGCAGGAACAGCACAAATGTCATGGTAAAGAAAAGTTGCTGCTACTACTGAATAAAAATATGTAGGTCAATAAAACCAGACTGTAATCCCAAATTTAAAAATGTCAGTCACAACCCCAAGAAATATAGCTTTAGATATAACAAATCACTTTTACTAGTTCAGGTGATCTAACTGCTACAATATTAAGCATATGAAGAAAATTATTCTCTGCCATCTTCCTAAAGTGACTCATTTCAACAAAATATTGGCATGATTTACTGCGTATACAGTATCACACCAGCTACCGGACTGACATAAAGTTAAAGTAGGGCTTTTAAACTAGCTGAGACAGGCTGCAAATGCAGAACACTTGCTTGCCTGCTCTGCACAAAGCCCTGGGTTCTAACAGCCTGCCAGTGTGTGACTGTCATCTGTCACTTGGGAGACAGAATCACAGGCAGGGGATTAGAGGCTCATCATCCTTGGCCAGACAGTGAATTCAAGTCCAACAAAGGCTACAAGAAACTCTCTCAAAACAAAAACAAGAAAAAACTAGTAGTTGAGGCAGTCATGAAATGTACTCCAATATACACTGAAAAACAAAGGTGTTACAAAGAGGAACCAAATAGATTTTAGACCTCAGACTAATGAAATTACAATACCTTTATGAATTTTATTTATTGAAACTCTAAAAGGAAGTCTAACTGGGAAGAAGACTAGACACTGAAAATGATTTACACTTTTGAAAGCAGGAAGGGCGAAACATCCCATGACAGGACAGGCTTGGTTATGATGTCACCAACTATTTCAAAGAAATATAACCTGACCTCAGGTAGCCAAGATAAGAAGGTACTTAGCACTGACTCAAGAGGACATACAACTCTTGTGAAATACTTGACACAGAAATCCTGATCCTTTCTGATTTAGATGTTTTCTTTTATGTTGCTCCCACAGGACTGTGTTACACCGTGTGGAATCGCTCATGTTTTAACCAGCTGCTCCTATATGACAATCCTTAACTATAGTCCTTAACTATAGTCCTTAACTATAGTCCTTAACTATAGACCTTAACTATCTTAAGCAGTACTCCCAAGTACTCAGTTATCACTGGATGAGGAAATGACTAAAGAGATGTGTGTCCTTCGTGTCATAGCTATAAAATATCTCCCAGTCCAAAGTCATTACTCAGTGTTAGTGGATGAGGAAATGACTAAAGAGATGTGTGTCCTTCGTGTCATAGCTATAAAGTATCTCCCATTCCAAAGTCATTACTCAGTGGAACGCAAGGCAATTTAGACATCCACCACAATATTCTGACAGTGAGTGTCTGCAAAGTAAGACATTTCAGGCAGACTGGGTCCAAGTCTTCAAACGCAGCACAGGGCGTTAGCTGTCCAAGCCTGAGTACACTGATGCTCACAACCTCCCTGGGGAGTCAGTAACAACCAACTTCTTCCAGATTACATGTTCCCAAAAGCAGCAGGTCTTCAATGCTTTTGCATTAGTTCACATTTGTTTTTATGTTTGCCTTCTATGATGCTTTATAATACCTTATTATTATCCACTCATTGCATGGCAGTCTTCCTAAAACCACTTTTAACTCCTTGAGAACATTCATATACATATTTTTTCATTAAAAAAAAAACAGTGAGTCTCTTTATACGATGTCCCCTCTAGTGCTGCTTTACATTCCCATTTTAAAATACATTTACATTAAGTATTAACAGTAGATAAAGTGAGTATACACCTGAACAACAAGTCGACTTAATTTCCTGAGCCCTTTAAACATGAATCTTTTCTATTTATTACGTTCTGAATTTTGATATTCGTTGAAAATTCTGGTAAAGCGAGGTCATGCAGTCAAAACGCATGAACACGGGTAAATCATTATATAAATCTGAGAGTTTTAGCAGGTCGGTTGAATATAAGCACTAAGCCAGGCTGCTTTATAAATAAGTTAATGCCTCGTGGGCACGTGTGAAGGAGAGATTAAGGTACAAACGTTAGAAACTGGCGCGAGTCCCCAAATGAAACAATGAGAAAAGAGACAACGTAGATACCAACGTAGATACCCCAACGTCGCCAAACATCGTAGGCCCTTGAGATGCCACACTGTCGCCCGTCCGTAAATAGTCACGCTGTCTTCCCGACCCTTTCCCCCATCTCCTCCCCTCCTCGCCACAATCTCTAGTCCCAGCGTGGCTCCGGGGTCGGCACTCCAATCCAGGCGGACGGAAAGAGGCCAGGATCCCAGCTGTTACCGCGCAGATGCCGGGCGGCGCGGCCCTGCCACTCACCCTCATCGTAGTTATAGCCTCGGACGTTCCGGTGTCGAGCCATCGCGGCACACAGGCCGTCAGCCACAGTCCCTCCCAAAGAACTCGGCTCACACCCGGCTGGAGCGCCAAGCGCGGCCTGGAGACCTCTTCCGCGCCATCTTGGCTTCCGCCAGACCTCGGCGCCAAGCGTCTGCGCAGACGCGACGTCATACCTGCGCACGACGCGACGGCAAGCTCTCAGGGTCACAGCCGGCCTCCCGGGAACGCATGCGCACTCGCGAGCCTGCGGGCGGCGCAAGGCCACGCCCACAAGCCAGTTGACTGACGTGGATTTCGATGCCGGAAATCCTTTCCTGCCATTGATGTCCCGCGGCGATCTTTGACCTACACCAGCGTTCAGGGTTGTTTTCCATATTTGGTTTTTGATCCTTTGGGAAGCTGCCTGTTGGCTCAGTAAGAGCAAGGACTCTGTTTCCGCTTTTAGGCTGTAGGTATACACGATAGGCGTCCACAAACGTGTGTAAATGTAGCAAAATAATTAGTCCAAGCTTTAGAGGGAGAAAGATTTTTTGAACAAGTAATTAAAATATAGCTGGGTCACTATGCTTTGTGGATAATCCATGGCTTCAGGTATCCTCCATTAACAGTTCTGGTAAACAACTGTCTGGTTTTAGCTATGTAAACTATTTTCATTAACACGGATTAATTAAGAGAGATGCCTTGGGCGTTGATTGGATATATAAACATGTGAACTTGCTAAGAGCATTTAGTACAAGCTTTTCAGATAGCACTAGCCTTGGGTGCTTATGATGTAATACATAATACATAAATCTATAACCTATTATTAAACATCCTCGTTTCGTAAAACATAAGGCTAATAATGCTGTGTAAAAGCATCAACCTCATTATCATAGTGAACAACCTCTTTGTTGTAGCTTGTTTTTTGCAATGCCAAGACCTTGTATCAAAGGCAAATGTCAAATTCTACCTTACTCAGCTTTTCTTATCCACAATAATGAGAAAACACAAATTAAATTCATATTTGTAAATGGCTCAGGTTTGAGTTCTGACTTCTGAATGGTTATTCTTGACTATCATTGTTTAATATGGCTCCAAGGCAAAAATTTATGCAAAAAAATGTAGATGCTAATTTTATATAGTTTTAAGTGTTTTTTTTATTTTACACCTTTAAATAATTTCTACATTGCAGTATATCTCTTTATAAGATAATATTTTACTCATATATTATCTAACTCATAAAATTGTTAAACGATATTTGCCCATGTAAAAGAACTTAACACAGAACATTAAGGTGCTAAAAAATATTAATGTGCTGGATATGGTGACTCATTCCTTTAACCTCTTGGTAGATGGAAGCAGGAGGATTGAGAGTTCAAGGTCATCTTCTGCTACGCAGGGAGTTCAGGCCAAACAGAAATATTTGAGACCCTTACATATAAAACTTAAGCACAAATGACAGCTTCTATTCCACTGTGTCAGTGCTGCTAACCACAATTCACTGATGCAACTCTTGGAGTAAATGAGTTACGAATTGACCACACAAACAGTGCAGGGCGGTGAACAAGGACACAATCCTTCTTCCTGAGAGATGATACATAATTTGGCTCTGAGGACCAGATCACTTACTTGTGCTTGTTAGTTTCATTGTCAACTTGACATAATGTAGAGTCACTGGAAACTGGGAAGCATTGTCTAGGCTTGATGATTGATGTGACAGGCTCCAGTCTCCTCTGAAGAACAACCTCCCCAGGTAGGTGGGCCTGAGTGGTTGAGCCAGAGCCAAAGAGTGAGTCATTAAGAGGTGTTCTATATTTCTGCTTGAGTTTCTGCCTGAGTTCCTCCCCTGACTTCCCTCAGTGATGGATTGGAACTTGGAAGTGTGAGCCAAATAAACTATTTCCTTCCCCAAGCTGCATTTGCTCGCAGTCTTTTAACACAACAGAAGGAAACTGGAATGCTACTTGTTGATAGTGACATTGAAGTAACATTGGAAACAATGAACAGCACATACTTAAAAGTCTATAATTGAAACTTTTAAATATATGTAAATGCCAGCAAAAGCAAGAAGACAACGAACATATGCAGACTCCCAAGCACTTGTGTACAGAACACAAAGCTCCACAGTGTCCACAGAGCCCTCCATCCTCCATGACTCCCCAACAGCCGATCAGCTGTCTCTCACTAAACATGTTTCTTTTTTTTTTTTTAAGTTTCATGTGGATGAAAGCTGGCAATATGTATTTTTTTTTATGCAGCATAGTTCTTTTGAGATTCATTCACATAGGTGCTTGGATCAACAGTTTATTCCTTTTTTCTTTCAGAAAGAATTCCGTCATACAGAAATGCAGGCATGACTGGCGGTCAGCCTACTTGGCACACAGCACTTCTAAATAAGCATGGTGGGCCATGCTTCTAAAGTCAGAACACAGAATTCTAAAGTAGCATGAGTAACAGGTTGCTGGCCCCTGGAGAGTCGGAACTCTTCACATCTCCTCTAACATGTTTTTTCTACACAGAGGCTCCAATGGTAAGAACTCTCTATCCAATCCAAAGTAATGTACTAATCAATCACAGTCCATAGGCTTCTGTTATGTAAGTGGTTACTCATGCACAATAAACCAGACACTGTTCCTGAAACTGTCTCCAGAGTGTTTTATCTCCACACCCTTGACCAACCCACGGGCATTGCTGTCTTGTCAGGGGATGTCCTGGTAACAATGACATAGAAATACCAGTTTGTATTCTTCCATTAATCTATTGATATCTACTTTGGTTGTTTCCAATGTTGACTACTGCAAATATGACTGCTGAGAATACTCATTACAAATACTTGTATGAAAATAATGTCTACTTTTCCTAAATTATGTGACAGACACCTTTGGGGGGGGATGCCAGCATTAAAAATAGAGCTCAATGGTACAACACTAGCCTCACTTATGTACCATGGTTACGATCTCCAGCACCACAAAAGGGGAAAGATCAGAAAGTACTCAACAGTTTCCAAATGTGGTTGAACCATTTTACATAGCCCTGAGCAATGGAGCTGTACTTTTTCATAGCCGTCCAGAACTTCTCACAAACTGAGGATATTTGATGTTCCAATGAGTTCTTCCATGATGTGTCTTTTTAAGACTCCTGTTTGGCTGATAGTGGTATGCTTGTTTTCTTCTGAGTCTGGAGAATAATTCTTATATTATGGATAATATTACTTTATCAAATGTATAATTTGGCAATATTTCTCCCAGTGTGTGATTCATTTTTTCATTCCTTCTTGTATGGTGGGAAATGGAACTCAGGATCTTGTGGATGCTAGGCAAGTGCTGGACTACTGAGCTGCATCCCCAACTCTTTTCATTTCTTTAATAATATCTTTTGAGAAGAATTTTTTGTTTTGATGAAGTCCTATTTATTTATTTGTTTGTTGGCTTTAATGGATTGTGCTATTGATTTTCTGCCTAAGGAATGTTCACCAGAAAAAAAGTCACATGAAATTTCTCCTGTTTTTATAGTTGACAGTTTGAGGCTTTACATTTAGGTTTATGATGCATTTTCAGTTGAGTGCTGTGTGTGGTACAGGCTTACATCCAGCCTACTTCTTGAAAAGTGGCTGTTTCCTGTTCAATTCTCCACTGACTCACGTCTGCACTGTCTTCACAGAAGTGGCTCTGGGTGGGGGTGTCATTCTCCACTCTCCATTATATTCCCTTGATGTGCCAGTGTTACCGCACAGTAGCAGAAATATTGTAACTTAATAAATCTTGAAATATAATAATCTTTTTTTTTCTTCCTCTTGTTTTTAGACAGCACCTCACCGTGTAGCACTGACTGGCTTAGAATTTGCTACATAGACCATGCTGGCCTTTAACTTACAGAGATCTGCCTGCCTCTGCCTCTGCCTCCCTGGGTGCTGGGGTTAAGGTGTGAACCATCACATGCAACTAAAATATTCCAACTTTGTTCTACTTTTTCAAAGTTCTTTTAGCTAAGTTAGAACTTTGTCATTTTGAAATATGCCACATTATCATAAAGTAGTATTCCAGGGTACCAAGATAAATACACGGAAAGATGTAAATAATTTAAACTAAAACTAGAAAGCACCTGTGAGGAAAATAAAGTCACATGAAATGAAGAGATGGGGACTAGAAAGGTGGCTCTAGTCAGGAGCACTTGCTGCTATCCTAAGGACCAAGAAGTTTTCCCAGCAACCATATAATGTGGCTCCCACCATCCCGGAACTCCAGATCCTGGGATTCCATCCCTTCATCTGGCCTCTGCAAACACCCTCACCCCCCCACACACACACACATACACATAAAGTAAATAATATTAATAATAATACAAGTGAGGAAATGAACTGTGTCAATGACTTTAAAGTATTATTCTGTTAAACAAGAGAATGTCAATTTTCCCAAAATTGATCCCTATTCAGTGTTAGCCCCAATACAAATTAAATTTTTGGTGGAAATTATTAATCAGACTCTGCTCCTGTTTATTTGTTTCAGTAGTGGGTTTGGAATGCATGGTCTTGTACATTTTAGGTAAGTACCATTAAGCTACATTCCCAAATTAACAATCAGATTCTGTAACTTACAATTTATAACTTAAATGTAGTTTAGGGGTCTTAGACAATGATCTAATGAGTAAAGTATTTGCTACAGAACACACATAAAAATCCAGACAAGAACTGCCATGTGCATCTGTAATGAGAAGGTAAGGACTAAGGGATCCCTGGCACGGCACTCCCTGGCCAGTCAGCCCACTGGGCAAGCTCCAGGTTCAGTGAGAGACCCTGTTTCAAAACATAAGATGGAGAGTTGATGGGAGATGTTATTCTGTAAATATGTTTCTCATACTGGTTAATTAATAAAGCCCTGTTGGCCAATAGGAAACTAGATAGGCGGGGCTAGGAGACTAGGAGGATGAAAGAGGAAGTAGTTAGGAGGAGTCAGCATGTAGACCCGAGAGGAAGGAAGACGTCCGCAGAGGCTCTCCGGTAAGATGAGCCATGTAGAAATAATTAGATAAGTAGAAATGGGTTAATAATTAAGACAGAGCTAGCCCATAAACAATAATGGTAACTGGCCAACAGGATTGTATCAAATACAGAGTCTCAGAGTGTTATTTGGGGCCAGCGCGCCAGACCGGCAGCGGGCGGGCTGGCGGAAAACAACATGCTATAGAGAGTAACTGAAGGATATACCAAACATTCATCTCTGGCCTACACACACACACACACACACACACACACACACACACACACACACAAATAATAAAAACCCAGAGACATTTTGGGGTTCAAGCTGAAGATCAGAAAAGCAAAGCAGCCAAACACTAGAAAATTCTTAACCTCCACCAAGGCTCAGAAAAGGGATGATTCTGTCATCAGACTGACTGCAGGCTGCCTGACTCTGTCTCCTCCCATCTTACAGTCCTCTCTAGTGCTGGTATTAAAGGTATGCACCAGCACCACATGGCCACTGTGGCTAACTAGTGTGGTTGCTGGAATTAAAGGTGTGAGCCACCACTGCCTGGCCTCTATGGCTGACTAGTGTGACTAGCTTTGCACTCTGATCTTCAGGCAAGCTTTATTTGTTAGATCATAAAATATCACCATGCATAAAATGGATCTGGATTAATTACATTGTTGAGCTAGATACTACAGATATACAGACAAGGCAACATTGAACACATCTCAGAGACATATTCTGAGCAAGGATCCAAGCATTGGATCCATGTGGATCCTTGTAGAACAAGCTAAACTATTCTATAGTGACAGAAAACAGAATTTTGGAGATCTTTTTAATATGTTTAATAATGTTGGGGAGAAAGAACTAAGCAGAGCTCCATGAGGCCAAGTGTGGCCATGCACTCCTGTGCAGGAGGATCACAAGTTGGAAGCCAACCTGAGCTACATAACAAACATAGTCTCAACAATAAATACATAAACATATAGTTATATGGGATTCTGGACATAATCTATACATTGATACAAGTGAGTTAAACAGTCTTATAGGTATGTAAATTGTATTATGTTAAACACCTAAAGCTTATGAACTTCATAGTATATAAGTTATGCTCCAGGGTAAAGTATAAAAACTAAAGAAAATGTAAAAAAAAATCCCTAAGTAAAATTTTCCTGCTCTATAAATATACATACATATGTTTGATCTATTTCTTTGTGTGTGAGTGTTTTTTTCAATACAGGGCTTCTCTATGTAACACTGTTGGCTGTTCTGGACAAGGCTGGCCTCGAGCTCACAGAGATCCATTTGCTTCTACCTCTGCAGTGCTGGGATTAAAGGTGTGCTCACTATGTCCAGCTGTTTTATCTATTTCAATTATGGATTTATTTTAAATGTGTTGCTTATTACTCCTAGCATTCTATTTTAGATACACAAATAAACTTTAGATGACTTAACAGTTTATACTCATTATAGACTATTTTCTGTTTCTGCTTTCTACTTTGAAGTGAACAGTATTGATCCTTGGAATTTGAGTTAAAATGACTTGCTATGGCTGAAAATCTTGGCAGGTACTTAATACCCATATGCTTTTCCATAAATTATAGTATTTCTGTACTCTATAATTATTATCGTGAAATGAAGGAAGTGATCTTTATCATTAGAAAGGAAGTAGGTGGGATGATAATTAATAATTATGATATTAGACATGACAGTTTCCAAAAGTTCTAGAGTTTTATAATTAAACATGTGGGAATGTTTAGCCCACACTACAAACTATAAAATGTCCTGAGTCTTGAGCCTAGGGAGATAACATTGTCTGTAAGGTATTTGCTGTGCAAGCTTGAGGACCTGAATTCAGATCCCCAGCACCTACATTAAAAGTCTGGTGCAATGGGTATATGTAATCCCAGCATTGGGGAGGTGGAGACAGGAGGGCACTTGGAGAGGCCTGGCCAGCTAATCTAACTAAATTGATGAGCTTCAGGTTCCATGAGAGGTCCTGACTCAAAAACAAGGTAGGGAGTGGTTAAAAAGAAACCAAATTCAGTCTCTGACTTCCCAATGTGAACAGGCACCCACACATACATACACTCAAGCAAACATACCCAACTACATACACATATAACACACACACACACACACACACACACACACACACAGAGAGAGAGAGAGAGAGAGAGAGAGAGAGTCCTACATCCTTTATAGTTCCTCACTTTCCTTATATTACACATTTTTTTTTCTAACATTTCTCTCTTTCTTTTTTCTTTTTTCAGGGCAGAAATATAGCTGAGTCAAAAAAAAAAAGGGGGGGCATTCTTCAGGGACTAGATCCTTGAGTAGAGCAAGGCAAAATTTCTATTTCCAAGGGACTACACAGAGGATCTGTGTTTGACAGAGTGCTGACAGCATACCTAAACAAACACGGGGTGTTCAGGGAAGTTTAAAGAGATCTTCAAAGGAGGCTCTGTGGTGCCTTTTCATTTCTGTGTGGTTTTATGGAGTGAATGTGGGATGTTTTAAGAGGGTGGAAAGGGGTTAGTGAGTCATGAACGTATCAAGCAAAGTGATCCCCACAAGAACAAAACAGAACTCCAAGTTCCATATAGAGACACGAATTTACAGGGGGAATGCCCAAAGAGCATTAACACCTGTACACCACCTTCTAGAGGTTGCTCTTTCAAGCCCCAGCCCTATGTTATCTAGCTGTCAATCATGTTATCGTGAACTATAACAGTAGAGCTACTCCACAGCTCTTTACAAGACTCATTCTTGAAAAGTTCATGTTGTTCAAAATGCTCAAGTAAGAATTAATCCTCTGGATTAAAATCTTTCACTGGAAAGATTTTAAGTCCAAACCCCTAGAAAGACAGGATTTACATGATGATTCCATCATAGCCTGGTTTTTTCATCTCACCTCTATTACCCAGTTAGTAGCACTCCAGGTCACAGATCCTACTTTTAAGGTTTCAAGTCTGGTTACGTGTTCTGTTTCAGGGCACTGGGACGTGATTCTTCAGCCTATACTTTCCACATCCTCTTTATTGCTCAAGGTAGTGCCATCAGTGTCACACATATTATATTGTGACACATTCCTTGAGAATAAGACCATCTCTTCTGTGCCCTCCAGTACCTCTGTTCATCTCTGCCAGAGCACGTATGAGAAATAATCTGTTTCTGCTCCTGTTGACCTCCTAACTGGATAACTAACTGGATGCGAGTTCCTCACAGGCAGGGATGGCCATTAGCTCACTGTCATTCTAGCAGCCATGACAGTGACTGCTACAAAACTGGACTAAAGAAATGAAAGTGTGCTGAGTGACTCCTGAATGAAGCATTTATCTAATTATTCTTTATCAATAAAAACTCAGGAGTCAGATATCAGGGTAAGAGCCTGAATGATCAGAGAAATGGTAGAGAAGCAATCAGTGACCTTCTCTCTCTCTCTCTCTCTCTCTCTCTCTCTCTCTCTCTCTCTCTCTCTCTCTCTCTCTCTCTCTCTCTCTTGTGTGTGTGTGTGTGTGTGTGTGTGTGTGTGTGTCCCTCTCCCCCTCCTCTCCTTCCCTCTCTTTCTCTTGTTCCTCAACCTAGAAAGGCCAAGACCCTCTCTAATGCCTGCCCTACTACTTCCTGTATCTATCTATTCTTGGCCCTCCAAAACCTCTACAGCTCATTTTGGTCTGCCCTCTGATTCAAAGTAAACTTTATTGTCAGTCTTAGGAGGGTCAGAATGCAATCACAATATCTAAAATACTTGAATGTGTATCTATATCATGGAAATAAGTATGCTGTGTGAGGTATGAAAATTTCAACTTATAAACATTCCTATAAATAGGTCTGGAAAAAGAAACTATTTGCAAGCATGACTAACACAGGAATAGAGGCTATTTATTCCACTGTTAGTGTCTCACAGTGACACTCCCAAATTCCAGGTTAGCACTAACAAATACATTCTGGACGAATATTTTCATATGACTTTTCAATATTGTGGGCTGGATTGGGGTGGAATAAAAAGGGAACAGAAATGCACAGTGGCCATTGACTAAAGTGCTTATAGGTCATCCAAGTCACACACCCCATTCTGCCATCTCCAGTCATACAGCCCTAAGTCAGCTGCTTCTCTATCAGTTGCCTTCATTTTTAACCCCTGGAATGAAAGTGTAGAAATTGAGACACTGTAATTGGTAATGAGGACGTGGAAGGCTCCATTTGTGGAAGCATGTAGAGCACCTCCAGTCATAAGAGCATCCCAGCCAAGTACACATTCCCTGTTCCCAGCCCCCTGACTTCCACAGCAGCAGGACAGACCCTGTCGGTTCAGGGCTGGTGTTTGGTGCTCAAATCACCTTGAAGACCCTTGAACTATATACTACCTTTGTAGGTCTAATGATGGTTCTCCATTGTACCGCGCCTGCCTCGTCAGCAAGGATGCAACTCCAGGAAGATCTTCTTCATGCTGTTTTAATCAGGATCCTTGAACATGCTTCTTCTGACCCGCAGGACCCCAGGGGACCCCTGCACAGGCTTATATCCCCTTGTGCTAACCAACCCCAGTGAGCTATGTGGACCCTGTAGATAGGCTACTCTAACGCCGAAGCAGACAGGCTGAACAGACTTAACCAAATAAGGGCTTGTTTATGCCAGTGAGTGCTCACCCTCAGGGAGGTGGAAGGCAGAAGCCAGCACCATCTTTAAGGTGCGGCACTTCATGGCTCTCTACACTCCATGGCTTTCTCAGCTCTCAGAAGCAACATGTGACACTTAGTGTCACGTAGTGTCTGCTACCCCCACTGATAAGAGTCCCCAGCCAGGGATCACACATCCTCCCTTCTAACTCTCAACCATGGCAAGTGGGGGCTTTGGTGAGGAACTTTCAGCTTGCACAAAGGAGGTTAGGTAAACAAAACTGCTTTTTACCCATTTCATCTGAAAATCCCTTTCTGTCTCTGTCTCTGTCTCTGTCTCTGTCTCTGTCTCTCTCTCTCTCTCTCTCTCTCTCTCTCTGTGTGTGTGTGTGTGTGTGTGTGTGTGTGTGTGTGTGTCTGTCTGTCTGTCTGTCTGTCTGTCTGTCTGAGATTTTGCCGTGTGGTCTTAGCTGGTTCCAAACTTCTAGGCGCTTCTTGACACATCCTACTGTGTAGTTGAGACTGCAGAAGTCCACCACAGTGGCCTACTCGGCCTGGACATCTTCACTGCTACTACTCAGGTTAGAGAAAACTGTTCTTTCCTTATGAATGGAAAATCTTCCAAAAGAAGAGTACTTCAGTGAGAGCTGAAATGTAAGTACATAAACTTGGCCTCTATCTTACTCTGAATCCACACTTGTTGCACACCCCTTGTTAGTGTATACACAACTTCTAGAGTGTCATGTCCGTTCATTTGTGAGTGTTGTTGTGAACACTCTCTGCGTGTGTATCAGGTAAGGGCCCACATGGTCCCTTAGCAATGAGAAAGAGGCTATTGCTCACTCGCTCGCCCTCTGGCAGCACCACTGCCATCTTGGTTCTGCGTCCTCCGCACAAAATGCCTGGTGAAGCCACAGAAACCGTCCCTGCTACACAGCAGGAGTTGCCACAGCCTCAGGCTGAGACAGGATCAGGAACAGAATCTGACAGTGATGAATCGGTACCAAAGCTGGAGGAACAGGACTCCACACAGACAACCACACAACAAGCCCAGCTGGCAGCGGCAGCTGAAATTGATGAAGAACCGGTCAGTAAAGCAAAACAGAGTCGGAGTGAACAGAAGGCAAGGAAGGCTATGTCCAAACTGTGTCTTCGACAGGTTATAGGGTTACTAGAGTCACTATCCGGAAATCCAAAAATATCCTCTTTGTCATCACAAAACCAGATGTCTACAAGAGCCCAGCTTCAGACACCTACATAGTTTTTGGAGAAGCCAAGATTGAAGATTTGTCTCAGCAAGCACAGTTAGCAGCTGCTGAGAAATTCAAAATTCAAGGTGAGGTCGTTTCAAACATTCAGGAAAACACTCAGACTCCCACCCTACAAGAGGAGAGCGAGGAGGAAGAGGTTGACTAATAAGCAAATGTATCCAGAGCAAAGGCAGTCCGAGCCCTGAAAGACAACAGTAACGATATTATAAATGCTAAAATGCTATTATGAATTAACAATGTAACTGTTTGACAGCAAGGACGACCCCCCACTTTGCCCTTCCCACCCTCTTTTTGGTGTTTCAGAAGTGAACTACAGCTTGGTGTGAAATTTGTACTGTTTCTACCACTAATAAAGTTATGGCTTCTTGTTGGGTGAAAAAAAAAAAAAAAAAAAAAAAGAGTTATAGCCACAGGGCGAAATGTATCAAGGCACAACAATATTAACAAAGAAAATCAAAGGGAAAAGCACTTTGAAATCCCAAGGAAAAAATACAAAGCAAAGCAAATTTGTGAATCAAATTTAAAGCAAAAAGGGCAGGGTTTAAAAGGGTAAAAACCTCTACTCTTGTTAGAAGTCATTTAGAATAGTGAACTGTTGGAGGAATTCCCCCTCCTTGCCCTGTCTTGCTCTGCATCTTTGAAAAGTGGATAACATGTAATGTCAGTGCACTGTTTGGAAGCTCAAATCTAGAGAAACTCTGAAGAGGTAAGAAAAGTTGTCTTTCTAGATGTTCTTAGGAGGAGAAATGGGAAATATATGTAGAGTTGAAGGTATTGCTCATCTTGAAAACAGGACATAGGTTAGCCTGTACACTGACCGTAGATTTTTGCAAACTCTTCCCAAACAGTCACAGTGAAAAGAGGTTACTAGATACTGATGTTTGCGATAGGGCTCATTTAGAAGCCTTTGCTTCTAATTTCTATTTCTCTCAAAAGTTTTCAGTGTGATTATGCAAACGTTTCAATTCCTTTAAAAAAGATCTCTTCTGATTTCACAGCTTTTGAGTCTACAGTTAATCAGGGAAGAACTATCTCTGACCCTAGTTAGGAGATACGTCACTAAACCGATGTGACTGAAAGGTTTATATCCACGGTGAAATATAAATAAATAGAAAGGCCACTGGTCTTTCTGTAGCAGAACACTGGGCAAGCAATTAGTCTTATGACTTCCTGTGACCATGTGGTAGATTATCTTTTTTCTAAGCTGACCATTCAGTATATTCCATTCAGAATGTTCCTACCATGTGGTGCTGATACTCCTGTTCTGAAAGATGGAAACACTCCTCTGTTGAGAGACACCTTTTTCTGTTAAAGTTGGGTTGACCTGTGACTACAGTGGCAGCTACAAAAGATGATATATTGTCCACCTGGACATTTTGGGCAAACTCAGTCTCAAAAGCTAGTCACCATATTAGGAGGAAACCAACAGACTTCCTGGAAAGATTATGTGTAGTATTTCAGGGGTGCCATAGCTGAGGGTCCCAATGACCACATCTATGACCAAATGTACCGGTGAACAAGGCGTCAGATGTCACAGCCTCCTAGCTAATGCTCAGCTCAAGAGAGACAGCCAATCCTCACCAATCCTACCACAAGGAAGCCTTAGGAACAAGTACAATTGCACTCTTTATTTTACAACACTGGCTTCTATGGTGATTTGTTATATGATAATATATAACTTGAGTAATTATCAATATAAAAATTCATAGATGGTGAGTATTTACGTGTGTTAATGAAAAGCTTCCTGACTACAGACTCATAGTTTATTGATTAAATGATTAATAAATATAACTGACTGTGATGATTTGTGGGGTAAGAATCAAAGTGTAGGAAGTGTGTTTTCCATGAGCTTGGCTTCAGTCAAAAGCTGCCTCCTGGGTATATCGTGAAAACTCACAAAAGAACTTTTTATTCTGTCCTACTGGAGCTCAATACTTGCATGACCCAGGAAGGTGAATATGGAACAAGGACTTGGTTTTCTGACTAGAAAACTCACATTATGAAATTCTGTAGTCCTTGCTCTTTCAGGTTACCCAACACACTAATTGGCCTGAAAGTTTTAAGAAATGCTTTTAAAAAGCCACAGCTCAACAATGAAACTTTTGATAAAGTGTCTCATTCCCAAGTGATGGTAACAGGGGCTGTTTATGATTTTTTAAATTACCATAGGGTTTCTTCATTTCGATTGTGCTGATGATAATTGATTCTGATCTACCTCAAGGACTGCCTGTTCCTTAGGCTACCTTTTGATTAGAGCTTGAGAAAGAGCAGGAAATTAAATAACAGGTGACTCATCATGTCACCAGTGCAGTCCTGATCAAATTTAATAAACATAGCAATTCTCCATGAGGATGCTTTCAAATGTTCTAGAAAATGTCAAAGAATTAATTAGTCCCTTCCAGGTATTTTAGAACAAGCAAGACTGGGGTGATTTTGTCTCCATGTTCAAAACATACTAGTATACACAGATGTGCTTGAATGTACAGGTAAGAATTTCCTTATCCACTAATCATAGCCTATTGCTTTTCAATGAAAGCCAGTAAAGTGCTTATCAGGAAAATTATATTATATTAGACACTATGACACTGGGCAGTGTGACTGACAAGACTGCAGAAAGGGCCAGCCATCAAATGCCTTTTTCTCAACTGCTTTACTCAGAACCCTTAGTTCAGGAGTGTAGGCTTGACAAAATCTGAATATTGGGAATATATATATTCTGACTGGCTCATCAACTTTGGCAAAAGGAACTTTTAGGGATGTGCTAATGTTTAGAAAGGAAGTGACCCAGAAGTGGAACCCTGGAAATGTTCCCCAGCTGCCATAGGAGGCAGTGTAGCGCAATAGGTAAACAAGAGATTTAGAAAGAATCCATTGTTGTGAGCTAGGATGCCCTTCACGTAAGTCAGGGCAATGGCTGGTACTTAATGTGTGCCCCGGAGAATATAACTTACACATCACTTACAGTATAAACAGTGGGGGGAGGTTTCATCTTTGCTCCTCTTAAGGTCAATTTAATGTAAATATGGGAGTACATAGTTCCCATATTTAATATAATTCTCATAGTTCTCATAAATATGGGAATACATAATTTAGGGACTCTGTTATTCTTTTGTTTGCCTTTGCTTGGTTATTTATGTTCAAACAATTTCATACCCCAGCCTCTAAGTCTCTTCTGAGTCTGACACCCATGTGACCCTGGAATTACAGCGGTACTAACATCTGTTATCTTTGAATTAAAAGCAGTAAGCATGCCATTATAATCTGGACATAAAGTGCACCCCCAAGACATTGTGCTATGTGGCCCTTCAGTAGTAGTATTCAGGGACAGAAACACAAGGGCTTTGATCTCACCAGCTGATGAGTTAACAATTAGAAGGTGTGACCTATTTAAAGGAAGTAGATCCCTTGTGCATGGCCCTGAAATGGCTATCATGTCCCCTGCCCCTCCCAACCCCACCATGAGGCAAACATTTTGTCATCATCATATCTTTCCTGCCACAAGTGCCTCCACTCAGTCCCAAAGGCAGCAGCCATTAGAACCATGATCCAAACGATACCACTCCGCTTTAAGTTGATTCCTTTTGTTCGTCTGTTTGTTTTTCCAGGCATGTGTAACCTTGGCTGGCCTCAAATTCACAGAGATCAACCTACCTGTCTGCAGAGTGCTGGGATTAAAGGTGCTAAGATCATCACTGGGCTCCCTGTCTCTTTCTATCACACTTGTGAAACTGAAGTAACTCATGCACACACAGACTTCTTCACTAATCCTGACAATATAAATAAATTTCTAGTTTCACTGCTTAAAATAATCTCATATCATCCGTACATACAGACTACAACAAATGACAAAATACAGACAATTATAGATGTTAATTATAGATGTTTCCCCTGTAGAAAGCTGTTTAAAATGTCTCATTTTGACATCTATCTTGACAATTATTTTAGAAGTAAATACTTTCCCAATTTTCTCCATCTTTTAGTACATTACATTTGTGAAATATAGGGGTCGGGGCCTAGGAGAACAGCTCAGTAGGTGCAGTGCTCCTGGTCTAAGAATGAGGGCCTGAGCGTGGGTGCCAGCACTCACACAAAAAGCTGTGCCAGCAGTGCACACTTGTAACTGCAGTGCTGAGGAGGGGAAACCAGGCAGATCCTGAGGCTCAGAGGCCGATCAGCCTGGGAAAATCAGTAAGACTCTGAGACCCCGTCTCAAAAAGAAGGTGAACAGTCTCTAAGAAATGACACGTGAGGAAGAGCTCTGACCTCTGTCTTAGGTAGGGTTTCTATTGCTGCAATGAAACATCATGACCAAAAAGCAAGTTGGGGAGGAAAATGTCTATTTGACTTACACTTCCACATTGCTGTTTATCACTGAAGGAAGCCAGGACAGGAACTGAAACAGGGAAGGAACCTGGAGGCAGGAGCTGATGCAGAGGGCATGGAGGGGTGCTGCTTACAAAATTGCTTGCTCCCTCCTGACTTGCTCACACTACTTTCTTAGAGAAACTAACACCACCAGCCTAGGGATGGCATCAGCCACAAAGGGTTGGGCTCTCTCACATAAGTCACTAATTAAGAAAATAACCTACACATGTGGTTGCAGCCCAATCTTATGAAGGTATTTCCTTAATTGAGGCTCAGATGACTCTAGCTTGCATCAAGTTGACACAAAATAGCCAGAACATGTACACATACACACAAAAAAGAGAAATATAAGGGACAATGGAATCTCTGCTCCAAAATTGTTTATAAGTAATAAATACAAATTTTGGCACTTTAAAACAGTTGAAAAGGAAATGACCAGGTAAATGTTAACACTGAATTACTGGAAGGCCGTGAAAAAATAATGTTACATGGAATGCTTATGTGTCCTTCAAATTGGTATGCTGAAAGTCTGGTCTTAGACATGATGGTATTAGGAGGTAGGCTTTGAAAGATAGTTAATTAATAATGATAAAACCCTTATAAAAGAGACCCCCAGGAGCCCTGGAAATCTCTTTTCTCTATGTGAAGACTCAGGGAAAAGATGAACCTCTACAAACTAGAAAATATTTTCTCAGTAGACGTGAATCATTGTTTGCTGTTATAACAGGCCAACTAAACCGAAGCAAGAAGCCATGGGAATTGTGATTATATGGTCTCTTGGAGACTGAGTAGGGAACCAACTATGAGAAAGCAAGCACCATGCTGTAGGAAAAAAAAAATAAATACCTTGAAGCTAATTCACCAAGAGAAGACAAAGCCAAATGCAGTAAGAACACAGTGATCCAGCACTGTAAGTACTGAGCTGTGGTTAATGGACCACTCTATTTTGTGTTATTGCAGAAGAGTGAGCAATGTTAGGGGATGGTCTCTGTTAAACATGAGGACAATGTAAACAAGACTTTCCAGCAATAAAATGAAGAGTCTTAGGAAAGAGCGCATTTCCCATTATGAAAAACTTCCTGTTAAAAATGTAAGCAGTTTGGATTTAAAGTCAGGGTCAACTAGCTGTCTTTTTAAGAATAGCTATCCTTTAGTTCTACCTTTAGCTGGCCAGCTAGGGACTGGAGAGATGTCTGCCGCCACTTCTCCCTGTTCTCGCAGAGGATTCTAGTTTGATGTTCAGTACTCACTCTAGGTAGCTCACAACCACCCGCAACTCCAGCTCCAGGGAATCCACAGCTGTCTTCTCCAGGGACAGCCAGACAACACACTCCACACACTAAATAAGTAAATGAAGTAAATCTTTAAACATAATAATCCAAGACAGGAAGACATTTAAAGTATGAAACAAAGAGTCAAAGAGGTTCATGGAGTGTGCAGGAGAATCAGCAGAAAACACATTTAATAGGAAAGGATGATTGGCAAGGACATTTAGCCAGAAAAAACAAAGCTCTTTGACGTTCATTTGAGAATCTGTGTCTTGATCTAAAACACAGCTAGAAAGGAGCAGTTTAACCAAAATAGAAAGCAGATAATTCAGAAAGTTGCTCCGATGACAGGAGTGTGACTACTGATCCTTGCAACATGCCGGGTTGGGAGTGGAGCTCAGCGGCAGAGCTGACTGGCAACACACAGGAGACTCTGCTTTGCTGAACCCTCAGTACAGGGTGAGGGTGCGGAGCGCGGGGTGGAGGGGGAGGAGGACGATAGGCTTGTAGTGACTTAGATGTCATAGAAATTTAGATGGAGAATATGGAATAAATTGCCAGCCATTTGCCTTTTGTATAATTTGCAATTTATGCCAATGGGAGGTGTGGTAGAGAAGGAAGAAGAAGCAGAGAAGTTGGAGATGCAAACAGAAAAGGTGATCTGTGAATTATCAGGAAGACGAGGAAGCTAACTCTCAAACAGCCTGCAGAGGTCACACATAAGGTTCTCACACAGTATTCCTAGTCGTGGATCCAAAAGAAATCCCTTTCTGAAAAGCATGTACACACGTTAATGATTATAATCTCTTTCAAGAAGATGAGGTGCTAATAATATCCACACATCTTAGTTAAATTCCAACTCATACAACTACATTCTACTTCCCCAAGTCCTCTCTTGTGTGACTGAAGGATGTCATACTTCACTTCCTTAAAAGCTAATAAAATATGTCTAGAATTGTTTAAGTAATGACACTAAAGGGTAGAGTATTATTCTTACATCTTTTAATAAAAATGGCTACAAAGCTCCTTGCAATTCTGAAATAACGCCTCTTTAAATTGTGTCTCCTTGCCTTTTTCCCAGAAATAATATTTTGGATATCTATTTTCTTACTGTCACATATTTATGAACTGTTATGACTAGGGGATATAATATGTCATAATTATTTTTACATAGCAATGTGTTTTCTTTCCCACAGTTAGACTGGTGAAACATCTTCTCAAATTTCCTCATATTTTACATGGTCTTTTGTACAATATTATTTAGGTTCACCGTAGACGCACCATGGAGTTGGTGGCACATGCCTGTAATCCCAGTACTTTGGGAGCTGAGTTCAAGGCTATCCTAGGCAACATAATAAAACTTCATCTCAAGAATCAAAAGAGGGCTGGGATATATAACTCAGTAGTGGAATGTTTGTCCTGCACACGTGAAGGACAAAAATTCACCACCACCAAAAGATTAGCTAAACAAATTCATGTGCACAAAGAAAGAAAGAAAAATGAAAAGAGGAAAGAAAAGAGAGGTGGGAAGGGAGGAAGAGGGAGTAGGGAAAGGAGAAGAAACCAATGTCAGCCTCGTCTTGTTTCCTCACTCTCAGATGTCAGGTTTTTCTGACTTCTCTTTCTATTGAGACAAGACCTAACTTGGCTTCCTTGTTAGAAAATCCTGGCATCGTGAGAAGGTGGGACTTTGGCTCTGATCCAACAAACTTTCATGGCAATATTCTTTCAGCTCCATTCTGGTGGCTTATCCTGATAACCAGGGAGAAAAGAACTGCTTAGCGGCATGTCAGCTCACTATCGCACTGGCTTCACGTGTCGAAAATGAAAATCCTATCAGCATTGCTAGGATGGGTGTCATATCATACAAAGACTAATCTCGTTCAACGGATGCTCTTTTAAAATGCCCAAATCTACTTGAGAACCAGCCTGATAACAAAGCCATGCCTGCAGAGGGATGATTCAGTTGTATCAATGGAATTGTCACTCAGACCTCAACCAAGAAAATAAATGGGATGGGGTGGGTGGGTGCTAAAAGCATGCACAGGCTTGATAGTAGGAAAGTAGGGAAACATGTAGCAAAAAAAAAAAAAAAAAAAAAAAAAAGAGAGAGACTTTCCTAAAAGTTCACACAAAACGTTGTCTTGAGTTGTTTAGTTTCTGTGGCACATACATGAGAAGACAAGCTGCTAACTGACCTGAAAAATTAGATAAATTTAATCTTAAGAAATCTTTTCTTTGCTCTGGGTGAGATCATGACTTTTTTTTGTTTTGTTTTAATTGAGGCTACACATTTTGTTCTGCTACATTCTCACATGGCAGCTGGAAGGATAAGCTTTAAAACTGGGACTATACCCCTTCCATGCTTCAAGTATAGTATTTCATTTATATAATGGTAGGGTGTGAGGGCTAATTCTTTGTTGTTGTTGTTGTTTTGTTTTGTTTTGTTTCTTATTTTACATATGGATTCTAGTTCCCTCTCCCTCCCTCCATCCGTCCTTCTCTCTCTTCCTCCTTCCCATGCCCCCACCACCATCCTCCCATTCCATCCCCACCCCCCACACTCCACAGGGAGGGTGATGCCTTCCAGGAGGGGTCAACAAAATCTGTCAACTCATTTGAAGTAGGGACTAGGCCTTTCCTCCTGCTTCTAGACTAACGGAGTATCCCTCTATGGGGAATGTCCTTTTGTGCATCAGGGATACATCCTGGTTCCACTGTCAGAGGCCCAAGCCTTCTAACTGAGATCCATGTTCAGGGGGTCTGAGTTGGTCCAATGCTGGATTCCCAGCTATCAGTCTGAGGGCCCATTAGCTCCTCCTTGTTCAGGTCAACTGTCTCTGTGGGTTTCTGTAGCCTGGTCTTGTCCTCGGGAAGGCTAGTTCTTAAATATACTATCAAATTATAGTTTGCCTCCTCACTTTCTCCTGATTTTCTTATTATTTGCTTGCCCCAGATACTTTTATTATTTGAGCGTACAATTTATATGTGATATGGTTTTATGTACATAAATTACTGTCCACGTATATAGACTCTAACTGAAGGGGAAGGCTACTATTTATACATTCTTTAATACTTTTTTAAGATTCTCTGGTTGTATACATTTCCATGTGAGAAACTTCCTTTGAAATCTAATCAAATAATACTGAGGTAGGAATATTTGGAAAGATTTATTAAGTTCCCCCTTAAGAAACCAGATTTTTTTTATTTATCTAGTCCCTGGGCACAGTGATATACACAGAGCTGTTATCCTAACACCCAGGAAGTTGAAGTAGATGAGCTCAAGGTCTTGACAACCTGGCCCACACAGTGAGTTTCTGACAAGCTCATCTTTTTTGTTGTTGTTGTTTCATAATTTTTATTGTGAGTATTTTTTTATTTGAATTAAAAACAATTTTATTTTCCATACGCATCCCAGTTCCCTCTCCCTCCAGTCCTCCCAAGTCTCCTACCGACGTCCATTTCATCCCCTTCCATCCCCAAGGAGAGTGAGGCCTCTCATGGGGCATCCGTCACATCATTTGGGGCAGGGCCTAGGCCCTCCTCTGATTATCCCTCCATAGGGGATGTGTTCTCAAAGCTCTTGTACACAAGGAATAAATACCACTCCACTACCAGAGGCCTCATAGATTGCCCTGGCCTCCCAACTGACACCCACAATCAGGAGCCTGGTTCGGTCCTATCCTGTCTCCCCAGGTATCAGACTGGGGTTCCGTACATTCCCACTTGCTCCGGTCAGCTATTTTTATGGGTTCCCCCAGCATGGTCTTGACCTCTTTGCTCATCATTCCTCCCTCTCTAAAAACAGATTCCAGGAGGTAGGCTCAGTGTTTAGCTGTGGGTTTCTGCTTAGGTTTCCATCAGCTACTGGATGAAGGCTCTAAGATGGCCAATAAGGTAGTCATCAATCTCAGTATAAAGGAAGGGAATTTAAGGTTAGATTCTTAGCTGGGGTCATCCTTGTGGGCCCATGGACATTTTCTTAGTGCCAGAAAATCCAGACAAACCCATCTTAAAAATTAAATTTCATTAAAAAAATGTAATGAAAACCTCTGTCTTAGTCACTATTATGAACAGACACCATGACCAAGGCAACTCTTATGAAAGAACGCATTTAATGAGGAGAATTCTTACAGTTTCAGAAGCTCAGTCCATTATCTTTATGGTGGGGAGCATGGAGGCATGAAGGAAGGCACTCGTGCAGTGGCAGAGAGCTATATTCTCATCTGTAAGAAGAGAGAGAGAGACAGAGACAGAGAGAGATATTACACCTGGCATGGGTTTTTGAAACATCAAATATTGCCACAGTGACACCCTTCCTCCAACAAAGCCTTATCTACTCCCACAAGCCCCCACCTCCTAATCCTTATAATTCTTTCAAACAGGCCCATTCCTTGGTGAAAAGCATTCAGATATATAGGAATGTAGGAATCATTTTCATACAAACTTCCAAACTCCCTAGCCCCCATAGACCTGTAGCCATATAATGCAAAAATGCATTCAGTTCAAAAGTCTCATAGTCTATCACAGTCTCAAAGACAGTCTCTAATTGCAACCCCCTGAAGATAAAAATAAAAAAGCAGATTACATGCTTCCAACATACAAAGAATATAAATTACCATTACAGAAAGGAGGAAAGCGAGCATACCGAGGAAATACTGGGCCAAATAAAGATCTAAAGCCAGTCACAAATTCCGAATTTTAGATCTCCATGTCTAATGTTAAAGGACTTTTCAATTCTCCAACTCCTTTCAGCTTTGTTGGCCATAACACATGCAGTAAGGTGTGTAACGAGTAGTTTTCTGCCAACCCGCCTGGACCGACTGCTGCGCCAGCCCCCAAATTAACACACAGAGACTCGGTATTAGATATAATACTGTTGGCCAGTTACTTGTTTCTTATCGGCTAGCTCTGTCTTAATGATTAACCCATCTCTACTATTCTAAGTATTTCCACATGACAGAATAACATCTCCCATCAAAGGTGAAACACATCCTTTCTCTAATAAATTTTTAGGGAGATCAATATGTTTATCATCATACATTTATGTATAGTTGATTGTACACTAAATTCAAATTCACTGTAAGAAGGGTCATGTGGAGTAGGAAAATATAATTCATTAGTCAAAACAGAGATTTACCCAAACTATGACATTAGTAGAACTCCCCTCCTTTTAAACCTTGTAAATGGAAGTCCTGAGCAGTAAATAATTGATGTCCTTGAATACTCTCACTCTTGTTACCCACTGTCAATTTTACAGTGAAATTATCTGTAATCTACTACTTTGCTGTCAATAGTTATTTTACTCCTTTTGCAAAGCTGTATGCGTTCTTGTTTTCAATACCTTGGATAAGTGGCCAATAACCTGGAAACCCCTGGCCCCCAACCATCGGTAACATTCCCCTGCATTAGAAAGCACAGAGTCAAACAAAAGAGTATTCACTTATCTGACAGATTGCTCAGTGGTTTTTATTGTTCCTGGAACTTGAATTTGTCTTAAATTATATAGACTAAGTTAACACCTTCATTTTTTATGTAGTGAATGAAAAAGTCTTTATTGCAATGATTGAATATGATGAGATTCCAAAGCATGGGATATTGTGTACATGATTACAACTGAAAACCAAGCAATAAAACAATATATTTTCAAATATTCCATATATATAATTATTTTTAAAAACTTATTTGAACATATTTATAGTTATAATAATGATATTACATACTGACAGTTTTAACATCCAGTACTAGAGAGTCTATTTCTGCTTTGTTGAAATACATTTTTTTTAAAATGTGAGTATCATTAACTAAAATCAGAGTTTTCCTGTAATTTATGATAATAAACATATTGAATTACAGTGAGCCTTATTTTTAGACTTACTCAATATTAAAAATGTACCTTTTCCATAAACTAATTTCTCTCAAAAAGCGTTTTTATTGTACCTTTTCTGTCTTTGTTCCTTAGAGTGTAGATGATGGGGTTGACTATGGAAATAATGATGGTGTAAAACATGGACGCCGTCATGTTGTAACATGAGTTCTAATAGGTCTTAATAATAAAAGCCCAGAGTCAGATATGGGGGAAATGCTGAGAGATCAGAGAGACAAAGGAGCAAAACCACAGACACCTTAACTACTCAGCTTCCCAGCTGAAAAGAGAGTGAGCTCCTGTCTCCCCCCACCCCTTCACTTCCTCTCTCTGCCCAGCCATCTCACTGCCTATCTGTACAGACCTCCAGACCTCTATGGTTACCTAGTGGCTAGCTCTACCCTCTGATCTTCAGGCAAGATTTATTTGTACAAACAAGATATCACTACATCATATCATGTTCCAAGGCATAGTTGGAACTAGACCTCACATACACAAGGATAATGGTTCCATGATGGGGTCAGTCCAGTGAGGTGAGCTCCACATGTAGAGAATACCTTGTTCCTCCCTTCAGCATAATGCATCTTGAGAATGGCAAAGAGAATGACACCACAGGAAACAAGGACAATCAGGACAGCGATGATCTCAACAGTGCCCACATAGTGGAAGAGAAGAAGCAGATTGAACATCTGAATTCTCAATATAAATTGTCCATCAATTTCCATTTATCTTACTTTTCACACTTGTGTTTGATTAAGGCATTGAAGTTGAATTACTTTCCGTCTCTTCCTTTAGTGTAGAAGGCAAAATCATAACAACTTGGTGTGAAGATTAAGCTTGGCTGTATTTTGGTTTCTAGTGACTTGTGTTCTTTAAGCATGACAGGGCCTTCCTCAACTCTTGGTGGGCTTAAGTTGGCAGGCTAGATTTGGCCAATGATGGTCATCAAAGCCACCCTAAATCAATGGCCTTCAAACTCATTATCTCACCAACAAAATCAAGAGAATGGGTGCAAGTAGGAGGCAGAGAAAATGTAGGTTTGTTAATGAAAAATGAGAAACAAAATATCCAATAGTGAAAGGGGCTCCAATGGATGAATGTCTTTATGCTGCTCTGCACAGTAGGCCTTTGCAAGTTTTATGGCAGAAGATGGGTGGAGACCAAAGTAATCTCTATTGGGATTGGCCACTTTCAAGGTATTGTGGGTTGGCCCAGGAGTACCTTTTCTAACTCCAAACTTTTGAATTCATACATTAGCTACAACCCAGCTTTGTATCCATATACAACACCCCAATGACCCCTTTGCACTACTTGCTTGCTGCCTATCCTAGGGGATTTGAAAGCAGGAAACATCTTGATTCTTATTTGCTACCATATCCCTAATGCCTTCCATATGAAGCCAAGGTCATGGCAGGTGCCCCACAAGTACTTTTTGGCTGAATCCACTGAAACAAAGCTAGGAATATGATAGCCCCTTGACTGCAGTGATGGAACCTGGCTGTTTACCGTTAAAGTCCATAGACACTGTCAGGACTCAGCTCCAAAACTACCCTTTGTGATGCTGGGATGGAAATTATGAAGCACATTACACCTTTGCCATCTTGGTAAGGCTCAACTAATAGAAGATGCTAGAAAGAGAGAAGGAGGCTAGGATTGAAGACTTTCCTCCCTTCCTTCCCTACTTCCTTCTTCCCTCCCTCCTTCTTTCTTTTCTTGCTTTCTTTCTTTGACAGGGTCATACTTGGTTGGCTTGGCACTCACTGTGTAAACTCACAGAAATCTGTCTCCTGAGTGCTGGCTTTAAACCACAGTTAAAATCCACATTAGATTCTTGTTTCTTTTCTGTATCCACCAAGTTCTCAACCTAACAGAATGGTTTTTCCCACCTTTTCAAGTCCTCCTGCAGTCAGTTTCTTGGCGTTTCTACACTGACACCATGGGTGCTCAGTCAGAAAAACAAGGGTGGCAGTCAATGAGGACCGTAAGTATAAGGGGAAAAAAAAACTGATTACATATGACAGAAGTTTATTTTTAAAAAATCAAAATGGAACACAGAAGCCACACAGAGAAGAGTAGCCCCAGCAGCCAAGAAGAGACCAGGTTTGTCTGAACCTTGAAGCCTAGCACGGCTGGGACGCTGGTCCTGGTGAAGAGGCCTTACCTGGCTGGTGCAGATCCCCAGAGCAAAGCATCATGGGACTGGTACTCAGACCTTAAGGCGGAAGTGCTGCCTGGCTGGTAGGAAGGTACACAAGGAGCTCAGCGTCGTCTTGGACTGTGCTTACTGCCATGGCTAAGAAATAAGTACAGAGCATGAGTCCTGAGCCTGTGGGAGGAACAAGAAGCCGATGCTCATCAGTGGACACAGTCGCTGTTTCAGTGCCTTCTTTCCTGGTCTGTTGAGTCCCTTCCTCCCCCTCCTCTTCCCTTCTTTCCTTCCCCTTCCCCCCTCAGTCTCTGCCTGTCTCTGCTGTCTGTTTCTCTTTGTCTCTCTGTCTCTGTCTCTCTGTCTCTCTGTCTCTCTCTCTCTCTCTCTCTCTCTCTCTCTCTCTCTCTCCCTGCTCAGAACAGAGGAAATAGGTGACCAATACCAACTCAGAAAGACAGAAGAGAAAAAAAGCTGTGACATTTAATTCTTAGCCTAAGAAAAGACTGAAACTAAAAACAGGATTGAAACACCATCCCCATGAAGATACTGTAGAGCTCAAGGCCCTGGGCATATTTCTTCCATCTCATAAGTCAAGGTGGCTCACAAGCTGGAGAATAGATTATCCCCTGCTATCACTGAAATGCATATATTCATGGTCACCACATTGTGATGAAAACTTGTGACAAATGGTGGTGGTTCATACTCAGTGAGATAAAGCCACTGCATCAGGATTAAAACATAGATTAGAAGCCATATTCTTCCATAAATACTAGATCCTCCCCTCATTATTCTTTACTAGACAAATGAATTCTAAAGTTATTGTGTGTTTCTGTGTGTGTGTGTGTGAGTCTGTGTATGTGTGTATGTGAGTATGTAACTCTGTGCATGTGTGTGTATGTGAGTCTGTGTATGTGTGTGTATGTGAGTGTGTATGACTCTGTGTGTGTGTGTGTGACTCTGTGTGTGACTCTGTGTGTGTGTGTGTGTATGTGAGTCTGTGTATGTGTGTATGTGAGTCTGTGTATGTATGTGAGTGTGTGACTCTGTGTGTGTGTGTGTGTGTGTGAGTCTGTGTATGTGTGTGTTTGTGAGTGTGTGACTCTGTGTGTGTGTGTGTGTGAGTCTGTGTATGTGTGTGTATGTGAGTGTGTATGACTCTGTGTGTGTGTGTGTGTGTGACTCTGTGTGTGACTCTGTGTGTGTGTGTGTGTGTATGTGAGTCTGTGTATGTGTGTATATGAGTCTGTGTATGTATGTGAGTGTGTGACTCTGTGTGTATGTGTGTGTGTGAGTCTGTGTATGTGTGTGTATGTGAGTGTGTATGACTCTGTGTGTGTGTGTGTGACTCTGTGTGTGACTCTGTGTGTGTGTGTGTGTGTATGTGAGTCTGTGTATGTGTGTATATGAGTCTGTGTATGTATGTGAGTGTGTGACTCTGTGTGTGTGTGTGTGTGTGTGTGTGTGTGTGTGTGTGTGTGTGTGTGTATGTGTGTGTTTTCATACCAGGAATTGAACTTAGGATCTTTGTGCTTGCAAGACAGCACTGAGTTGTATCCCTAGCCCTAAAGGATACATTTTGTTTTCATGAGGTTGTTCATTAACTAGCTATTGTCCTTTTCAGATTATAATACAAACTCTGAAGTGTGATTCAGAAATTTCTGTAAGCACTCTGTAATAATGCATACCCCTGACAGACAAATTCAGTTCTGTTAAAGTATGTTCTGATTTAACTAGGCATTGCTAGCTGTGTGACATGTAGAAACACAAGTCACAAATTGAACCTAACTTAATACGATGGGTATGTTCACAGAATGCCTCCTTTAAAGACCATTCTCTCACTCACCTTCTTGAGTAGCAACTATGAAAACCAGCAATTCAACTTGTGTCTTGCTACTTAAAAAAATGTTGCTAGGCAGTTGTGGTGGAGCACACCTTTAATCCTAGCACGTGGGAGGCAGAGGCAGGTGGATCTCTGAGTTTGAGGCCAGTCTAATATACAAAGTGAACCTACAGGACAGCCAGGACTACACAGAGAAACCCCGTCTTGCAAAAAACAAAACAAAACAAAAAGCCAGATGTCTAAAAATAAGTACAGAAGCTAGGTCATCAAATTCTACCCATAAATTTCACTTAAAGCCTTTTATCTTAAATTAGATTTAATATCCCTCTATGGATACCCATCATAGTTGCAGTCTTTAGAAGTTTTATTGATACTAAAGAATATTAATTGTCTAATCACTCCTCAGGGTATACACACAATGATGTCAAACACAGCAGAGTATTTTTGAATGCTTTGAAAAACCACCCTTCCGTTTGTTGGAGGGCAAGCTGCATTACTATGGTATATTCTCTCAAGTGAGGTTCTCAGCAGCATGTTTTATATCAGGAACAATGTGTAACTGATCCATCTGTTCAATTATTTATACTATAAGTCTAATGTAAGCTTGGCACTTCTGCCATGAGCAGCAATGTTCTTCTGTGGAGAGGTTTGAGCAAGCATTGTTACAAGGTCCTCGGGATGCCTGTGCACAGTATGAGGGTGGCTGCTGCTGGCTTTTAATTGGAAAACAAAATCTGAAAAAACTAGAGGAAAAAATACTGAGTTTTTGTTTAAAATTGTTTTGAGGATTTTAAAAATGTTATTAAATTAAGACATGGAAGATTTGTGGCATGGAATTTGCACACAAAAATACTGGGAGGCTCAAACACACACATGCACACGTGCACACACACACACACACACACACACACACACACACACCACTCAGTCATTCAGCAAATGGTATAATACATACTGTTCAAGGCTTTAAGGAAATTATTGGTCATTAATTAGCTGACCACATATATCAGAAATCTGCAGACTTTACAGAATGACTTGAGAAAGTTACTAAGCAAGCAAAAGGCAGCCATAGCAAGAAACCCTGGGCAAAGGGGAAATTTGATTCCCAGAGTTCTTACATTGTAATTTTTACAATAATCAATTTTCTTTTGGGGGACAAATTAAAGCAAGCTTTTATTAAAATGTTAAATACTGATCAATATAGAATTTGGCCAGGACAATCACCTGGAAACGTTCCAGTTGAGTTTCCAGGCACTGTTGTTGGGCCTCATATGGACAAAGCCCATAGGCCACCCTACTTTCCCATGAGGCTTTGTTGTTATTTTCAAGAACTTCAACACCCAGAATCTCAAGAAGTTATCTGGTTCTTGGGCAGGTGGGGCTTACAGATTAACTTAGGGTTTAACATCCCCTCTCCCTGAAGTTGTATCCTGGGTTAAATCCTTAACTTTGCAATGCATACCAGTTTACATTTAGATCTAATAAGCAGCAATGTAATGGTACAAAGATAGAAATTATCATTTAGTTTATTGTATCAATGATATAAGAATCAATAGTAATTAACAGAAAGCAGATGGGCCAAAGACCCTATGATAGATAATATCTATTTGTCCTGCACAAAGCAGGTCAAGTGTCCTATCATATTGTAGCACTATTAGTTAATAATAACCAATCTTCAACCACAAAACAAAAAGTACCAAGGATACAAAGAAATCAGGAAGTATGACTGCTATTACAGGAAGACAGTGTCAATTAAAATTGTCCTTGGAGAAAAACAGATTTTGAATTTCCTTTAAAAACAAAAACAATGTTCAAGGCTAGAGAGATGGCTCCGTACTTAAGAGTACTGACTGGTCTTCCAGTTCTAGGATTGTGGGCATGTGCCACCACACCCAGATTAAAATGAATTCACCATGATCTAAATAGACTGCATAGGGTTCATACCTATAGCACCAGGTACCCAAAGGGAGACTACCGAAGGGCCTCCTGAGTCCATGAGTTTAAGACCAGATTGGACAACTTTATGTGTCTCTAGCTAAAAAATAACAAGCAGAGAAATAAACAAGAACCACAAAACCCTTAAAATAATCTCTAAACTCTAAAGATGAGAAAGACAATAACGGAAATTTCACTGTAGGAACTCAAAAGCAAATTTGAAATGACAGAAGAGAGACTTTAATAACTCGGGACTTGATGAACAGAAATTTAAAGAGAAGTCCATCATTTGTGAGGCAGAAGCATGAAAATCACTGTAAGTGCAAGAGAAGCCTGGTCTACATAGTGAGCTCCTGGCCAGCCAGGCTGCACACTGACACCTGTCTCAGGTTGACAAGGTGGATACTGACCTGGGAAGTGCTGGGCATTCATAACATCATCTCCCATGAGTTCCCAGAGAGCTCATGCATGATCTCTCCTATAAAGATCCTGGAGAGATTGGAAAGAAAGAGTAGGCTGTATCAAGGAGGAATGCCAAGGTGGATGGACTCCTCTCTGCCAAGCTCCCTTTTGCCTGAGCTTACAGACTGAAGGCAGATAGGAACTCTGTTTGCCTATGCAGTAGGTCCCCATTGAAGACTAGAGTGCCCAGCTTGCCACCAAAGACTGTCTGTAGCTTCCAGTGTTAAGACAATTGACAAAATGAAGGTAAGACTGATGGAAAACAAATGTCAGTTTCTTTAAAAATATATATTTAAGCAACACTTTTTATTTCTTCATTTTGAGACAGTTTCATTATATAACTCTGGCTGTCCTAGAACTCATTATGTAGATCAGACTGGCCCCAAACTTCTTGAGATTTGTCTGCCTTTGCTGGAATTAAAGTCATGTGACACTACATCATGTGGGAAAAATCGTATCCTGTAGGTGACATTTCTTTCCTGCCTACTAGTTTCCAAATAAACACTTTGAAGCTTATATTACAAAAGGTCAGCCAATAGCTCAGGCTTATTACTAACTAGCTCTTACAACTTAAATTACCCATTTCTATTAATCTATGTATTGCCATATGGCTTATGGCTTTACCTATCCTCCAGCATGTCTTGTTCCCTCTGTATTTCCTGGTGACTCCTCTGACTTCACCCTTCTTCCCAGAGTTCACCTACTCTGTCTCTCCTGCCCAATCTCTTCCTGCCCAGCTTTAGGCCAGTCAATTATTTATTAACCAATTAGAGTAATACATATTCACAGTGTGCAGAAGGATTATTCCACAGCATTATCTCTTTGTAAAACTCAATTAAAAACAAAGAGCTAAAGAAAGAGAAGTTGAGAGTTTAGAGGTTCAACATGGCTAGGTTGGCATAGCTGAATCACAGAGTGCCAGATGGGTCAAGACAACATTCTACCATCCTTTTCCAACCAAAAGAACCTACTCCCATGTGCCCCATAATTTGGCCTTTGTGCCTTTTGTTCGAGGTCCCTAGGATTTCCAAGAAGAAGTCCCAGCCGGTATTTATACAACAGACCCCACAGAAGAACATTTATATCATGCCTCCTTTGTCTTGCCTCTTCCCATCAACAATTCTAAGAAGTACCTTTATTAATATGTATTTCAGTTAGTCTGTACACCAAAGCAAAATGTGCTGACATTGCATTCAAAGACCAGGTTCTACTACTTTAGTAGTATTATTATTAAAGTAATATATTATAGTAATATATACTAAAATTATTATTTCTACATTTTTATTATTTCATTTATGAGTATGGATGTTTTGCCTATATATATGTTTGTGCACCACTTGCATGCCTGGTGCCCAAGGAAGCCAGAAGAGGTCATTAAATACCTTGGAACTGGAGTTAAAGATGGTTATGAGCAAGTAGGTGCTGGGGATGAAATTTAGGTCCTCTGGAAGAGCAGCCAGTGTTCTTAACTACTGAGCCATCCCCAAGTTCTACTTCTTTAAACATGATCATATGCCTGTGTTCTTTATTCACTGAGAAAATTTCACCTTTGAAAACTGTATAGCAAAGGGACAAGATGGAACATGAGTCACAAGTACTCATGGGCACAACTTCCAGACATGAAAGTAGACAGTGTCACAGCTCTGTTGCCTGCCAGTTTCTGGGTCGTTAAAGTAGCGTCAGCCCTGCCCCCTTAACTAGGTAAACCACAGCCACTTGTGTGGTTGGTGTGCAGCTATAGGCCTCTGCTCTCCTGCCATGTGATTTCACATCGAGCTGGAGCTCTTCCAGTGAGCAGGTGCTAACGGTCCCTGAAAACCAGCTTTGAAAAGAGAACTTAGAGGGGTCAGAAAGACAAATCCAGCTGTCATCCCAGGCGAGCATGCTTTTGAAATCTAAGAACTCCAGGTTACCCAGGACACTACTGTCAAAGCTCAGTGGGGATTCCAGCATGGAAGCAGAACACGATTACCCACCCCACCCCATTTATTTTCACTGAACACCTACAGTGTGCCACGCCAGTGAACAGCTCACACCCTTCCCTGTTTAAAATCTTGCTGTCCCTTTAAACCTCAGGCAATGATCACTTTCTTAGAAAAGTATTTCCTTCCTTCCTTCCTCCCTCCCTTCCTTCCTTCCTTCCTGAAATGCACTCAGATACTGTTCAGATCCTTATTTTGTGTGCAATCTTGACATGTTCTGGAGATTTTAGTGCAGATAATCTAGCTCAGAGCCTATTGAGATAACAACTAAGTGCTAATTGAGTAATAAGGTATGTGTTTATTCCTTTGGGAGATAAAAATTAAGTGTATAATCCATCCTGATTTCTCTTGTTTTCCAAATTCCACAGAGTAAACATCCCCACCATATCCAACTCAGGCTACCAACATCAAGTCCCTGATCCTGAGCCAGGAGGAAGGACTCCCGTGAGATTTCATAGACCAGTCTGGACTGGTAGGCACTAGCATACTATGGCTTCACAGCTAAAGATTTCCTTCAATAATGCATTATCACTGGCTACTTATTATTACAGCAGGAACAGAGAAAAACCTCTTAGCCCGAGGTTGCAGGTCATCAGAGACCCCATGGAATAAAATCTTATATAAATGATTGTCACTGGTAATGGAGAGTTAGTTCTTTTATTATTATTATTATTACTATTATTATTGAAATAATTATTTTGTTTTTGTTTTTGTTTTAGACAGGATTTCTCTGCATAGCTTTGGAACCTGTCCTGGAACTCAATCTGTAGACCAGGCTGGCCTTGAACTCACAGAGATCTGACTGCCTCTGCCTCCCAAGTGCTGGGTAAAAGCGTGCACCACCACCACCCAGCAAAATCATTTTTGTACAGTATATTCTGATTATGGTTTCCCCTCCCTTGTCATTTCAAGATCTCCCTGCTTCCCTATCCAACTCCACGTACGTATTCTTTCTCTTTAGAGAACAACCAGGCCAATAAACAACAAACAACCAGACTAAAACAAAGCAAACACAAAAAAGAAGAAAGAAAAAAGAAAAAGCACAAGAAACACACACACACACACACACACACACACACACACACACACACACCATTAAATCACCAAATCAGAAATCAGAATCATAATAAGCAAATGAGAAGTAAGTTGGGGTTTTTTTTTGGTTTTTTTTGTTTTTTGTTTTTTTAAGGTCCAAAATGTCACCAAAATACCTCTGAGGTTGCTTTGTGTTAATCCATCTGCTGCTGGGCATAGGGCTTCCCTTAAGTGTGGTGTGTTTCTCCAGTGAGACTTCACTGGAGAAAACTAATTTTTCCTCTGTGAACATTGTCAATTGGAGACAGCTTCTGCCTTAGGGATGGGGGCTTGTGTCCACTTCCCCTCTCGGTGCTGGGACTCCATCAGGCTTGGATCTGTGCTGGGACTCCATCCGGCTTGGATCTGTGCAGTGTCGATACTGCTGTGTCTCGGAGCTACTTGGTGTCCTCCATTCTCTTTGGCTCCTGCACTCTTTCTGCCTCCTCTTCTGTGCAGTCCCCTGAGCAGAGATGGGAGGGGCTTGATGAGGATATGCCATTTAGCACCAAGTGTTCCAAGGCCTCTCACTCTCTGGACTGGAATGTTAATTATTAAAAATAGTGCCCTGTTAAAGGAAATGCAGATTCGCATTAGAGCTTTTGAGGAAACCAAAGGAGCTTGTGAAGATGGGTTCTCATGTAGAGCCTTGGGGATGGGTTGAAACAGATCACTCCAGGGCTGCAGTGAAGGGCCAGCAGTTAAGGGCACTTGTTGCTCTTGCAGAGAACCTGATCCCCATGGCAGCTGCCATTTATTATTCTAGCTCCAGAGGATCAGAGGATCTGGGTTCTTCTTCTGGCCTTTGAAGGCATTACACGCGCACGCATACACACACACACACACACACACACACACACACACACACACACACACACAAACACACAGAGAGAGAGAGAGAGAGAGAGAGAGAGAGAGCACATGCATGTAAAATAAAAATAAATTTAAAAAAATATTCCTATTGTCTAGGCCAATATATAGCTAAAAGTTAGAGAATTCAAGATGAAGACTTAAAGAACCTGAATTAGGAATTTGTTTTTCTTTTCCATTGTCTGTTGTGCTCCTGGTGGAACCCAGGACCTCATGTGTGCCAGTTAAGGGCCCAGCCACAGAGTCACACCCAACCCCAACCCTCCAGCAGGAAATGTCCACTCTGATCTATATTCCTGATAGTCCACCAGTGGAAGTACAAGTCTTTACTCTGTTTTGAAACCTTAGTCAAACGTTAAGGCCTCTAAACTAATTGGTATTCCAGCACCATGTCTTTTAATTCATTATTGGCCAACACCTCCCCTGTATGTAATGAAAAGACTAGTACAAACAGGACAATCGGAGATTGGAGCAGATATTTTATGACAGGAAGTGGAAATTTGTATAAACAAGTTACCTGTTTTATATTATTTTATTTTTCTATGTTCATTGTAAGTAGTTAATTCATATTTTTCCAATGCCCACTAAATTACTTTTAGTCATGTGCTTGTACTAACCTTTGTGGGGCATGGGTTTATTGAGAAAATGAAAAGGGGTAGAGAACTAGGTATAAAGAATTGTTAGCCTTAACTACAATTTCAATGCAATATAACTAAAAAGACTTCACTGTTTTTAAAACAACTTTTACTTTTTTAGTAAAAGTAAGAAGACCGGTTGTGTAAGTGACTGTCATTTACTTATAGTGGTGGCCTTAGGGGATTTGCAAGCTTTGTAATGTTGCTTAATCTACCTCAGTCTAGGCATCCTCATATGGACATATGTCTGACAACTGAGGATGATTTGATATTGTGAAGTATGGCCAGTATTAAACCCTCATTCGCTCTTAGTTTGAGAACTAAGTGTCATCTGTAGTGTGGGTGAGTGACACCCTGGAGGGTACGGCTGGGACAAATGAGACTCAGCTCCTAAGATTGGCATTTGTGGCCCCAGAATGCACTCTGAGGATTAAATGCAAGTTGTCAACACACATTGAAGCCTCTTGTGCGGATCTGACATGGGTAGTTAGTAGGAAAGCCTTCCTTTAATTAACTGCAGACGTAAATGTTTGAAAGAAGACCTCTGTAAAAGATCTTAGGGTTGAGGACTTCTTATATAACAGGCATGAGACTGAAGCAAGTGGGGCAGATGTGACAAGAGAGTCTTTGATGTTGATAGAAAAGCAAACTGGAAAGATTCATTCATCCTGCAGAACCTCAGATCCACCCACACTGGAAATTGTCACTAACGTACTCTGGCCCAGGAATAACACATACCCAGCCTTGTAAAGTTCGTCTTGTTGTTTGCGTCTTATAATAGAAAGAGGTAGAGGCAAAGAGAGTTTTATGAAAGCAAAATTAGAATGTATTAATAATGAAATGGCCACAAATGGTCTAATTTAGATCCCAATTGACAAGATACACACCCCTGAAACTTTGTGATAGGCTATGCCCTTAAGACAAGCGCCTCCTGAATTTGAAACAGGTCAACTTCTTTCTCAAAGATGATGTCATTCCTGCTTCACCTTGTTATACTGCTTGGTTTGCAATAAAATCTTCTGCATACATCGCTAATAAAATGTAATTCATGTGCATGGACTTTGTGATAGACAATTTTTGAGGTTGTATAAAGTGTTGGTCATTGCTTTGAAAGAAAACATGGGACTTCTCATCCTCAGAAGAACTTTGCTTTACAACATATTGAACAAAGTAACATCTTCCCTGGATGTCCAGTTCCTGACTTCTGAATATAAGAAGACATTTGTTTATATGAAGAAGGGGACTTTGCCCCTGTGGTTAAGATTAAGAACTTGGAAATGTAGAGATTGTTCTGGTTATGGTTGGTTGCTTGATTGGTTGGTTGGTTGGTTGGTTGTTTTGGCTTTGTTCTTTCATTTTGGTTTTTGTGAGGTGATTTCATGGGTTCTTAATCTAATCATATGGGTTCCAACCACATGGATTCTAATCACATGGATTCTTAAAAGCAGAGAACTTTCCCAAGCTAGTATCAGAATCACAGGGAGATGTTTAAACAACAGACAGCAGAAGGGTTAGAAAGATGTGACTTGAGGAGTCAGTCTGCTACTGTGGGCTTTAAAGGAGGAGGAAAAGACCGTGAATAAGGAAGGGGCCAGGCCCTGGAAGCAGCAAAAGGCACAGAAACAGACACTTACTTCCCAGGGCGTCAAGAGGTTGCACACAGCCATGTCAACTTCTTAAGTTTTAGCCTGATGAAGCCTCTTAGACTTCTAAGCTATAAAAATGAACGATAATAAATAGGTGTTGTCTTAAACCATAACATTTGTATAAACCTGTTATGCAAGCCATAGAAGAGAAACATAATCAATATTGGATATATTCTTAGCTATTTTGTTTACTTTCTTTCTTTATACACTCTTTATTTTCAATGCTAAATAATAACATACCTCTTTATAATATCATCTCATATTGCAATTAAACCCAACACATTACCATCAGCACCTCAGGTAAATTAGATTGAATCAGCCAAAATCTAAACAGCTGTGACCAGTTCACGTTCACTCAAGCAGTGGCAAGTGCATGTTGACTGCCACCTCGCTGGCAATGACTTTGGGATTATAAGATGCACTCCAGTTTTAGAAATCTAAATGTAAACAAGCAGAATCCATTGTAAATGGAAGACAGACATTAGGCCTTCCATTCCCACTTCCGTTCAGCATTCCCTTCCACTTCCTGTGCTCAGTGGCTTTATTTCAGGCTCCCTGGCTTAACCAGCAGGCTTCTTTTTTTTTGTAGACAGATAAACAACATCTTCCCTCAGCTTCACCTCCTAAGTCTCTGTCCTCTCCTCCTTTACCAGTGTTCAGTAGGTCCCAGTGCTTATCTTTCTTCTTTCTTCCTCTACACATACCTAGGTTCTAATAGTCCACTGGAAGTGAATGTAAGATCAGGCTTCTTATTTATCTAGTCCTTGAGGGGCAGCTCTAACTCACTGTGCCTCTCCCAATTTTCTACCAATTTCCTCAGGTATGTAGATAACTTCATTCCTTAAACTACAGCAGACAGCCATTCCTAGTGGTGGTGAGGTGAAAATCTTCCCTGGGTCATATCGTTCCATGATGATGTCATGCTCACCCTTATACTCTAGGCGTCAGTGCCAGCTCTCTACTGCCTTAAGAGCTCCCATCACACTGCGTGTATACTGTTCAACTTTCTAACCTGAGCAGCCGTGTTTCTTCTGGGCTTTCCCTCGGTATGCCTGGTCTGTATAATTTATGGTTTTTCCTCTTCACAAATTTAAGTTAGTCGAGATAAGATTTTTCATCAGAGGTTTTGAGCATTGGACTTCTGTGCCTGTGTTGCTGTGGGGTCTTGAAGAAGTCATTTGGTAACTGAGGACTTCGATTTCCTCATTTGTACAATGTAGAAAAATGGATGAGAAGGAGGTGATGAGTAAAGGGCCAGCTAGAAGTTCTTATTAAATGTTTATTATTTACATAAGAGTCATTTATAAACGTTGATCCCATCCAGTCCCCACCACTCTGTCCACATGTACATAAAGGCTGCTTGTTACGTTAATTATTTCATCCCTAAACTGGTGTCATTCTAATCTTTGGACTGGTTTGTTGCTCACCACAATGACCACAGCTAATGATATGCTATCCATTTGACAGACACTCCCATGGCTGGTGCTTTCTTACTGAGATATTGAAGGAAAGGGCTGTCATCTCATCTCTGACCTTTACTTGCCACACATAATAACACCTACCTCTTTAACAAGGACTTGGTGAGGTGCAAATGAGATAATCCATGTGACTGTTTCGTATGCACTGTAAAGTACTTTGGATCATGTTAGGATTATTCACTTATTCAAAAGTCCCCATTCACAGTCTTGCTTTAATTCATTGCTTTCTCAAATGCAATAAGTAAGAGACTGCAAACCATTCCCAACAGTCAGTCATTTATTCTCTCAATGAGAAAATGGGCGTTGACTTCTTATTATGGTCAAAGGGAGAATGCAAAGGTGCAGTAACCTGCCCTCCCCACATTTCAGATTCCCCCTCTAGCTTTTCACACCATGCCATCCTGTTTACGTACTTAACAGTTTGTGTGTCTGCTCATCAGACAGGATGGAGTGGGGAAAGGAGCTGAGTAGGTGACAGGGCAGGGGACTTATATGTGTGATCAACCCTGCCTGAGTACCATGTAGACCACAAGGACTATATTTGTAGTATAGTGAATCTTCTGGAGATGAAAGACCCGGCCCCACAAAGTAATGCCAATTTATGAACAATCCGGAGGCAGAAGAAAACCACCAAAGGATATTCTTTTTACAAAAAGTATACCTCTGACCACATTTCATTATGACTCATAGTAAAATGGCCCTTGGTGATTCACTGCTACTTATTTTTCTTTAAGCGTGATAATTATCTTTACTGCTTAAATTAAGCTTTTCTTATTTCTAAAAACAATCTTTAAAATGCTTGAGGCTTTGTTGGATTTTTTTATTCCATTGTTTAATGTAAATAAGATTAAATATCTTGATCCTTTCAAGTCTAACATGAGACCTGGTTACGCTTTTGTAATGTGGGATGTCTTCTAAGTTTCCATTCTAGGTCAGTTTTGGAAGAACAAAAACTTTTTTTTTTTTTTAAGTTAACATTAACTATAAGGTACACCATTTCAGGACAGAATGTAGCAATGCGATTTCAAAGCACTGCAGATATGGGGCACTTAAAGGTAAGCAGAGGAGGGGAGGGGGCTTTTGGAGAGATTTTCAATGCCTTTTCTTAAACAAGTACTAACCAATTTCAAAACCACTATCAATTTCATAGTGAATGCGTTTTGACATGTGCATGATTATGGTTATGTTTTCTGGGAAAATGCCCTGGCCTGGGGGTGAGGCTCTCGTGAAACACTAAGCACTTGAGCTATTCTCACTGCATTAGATCTTTAATGAGTTAATTCATTGGCTAGGCGGATTGGATGCGACTGAACTCTCGACTAAATAATTGAGTCTATATTCTAAAACCTAGGTAATTTCTCCCTAGGGAAAGAAGTTAACATATTCTAAAATGGTAGAAACATACCCTCCACATACAAGTAGCTCCAGAGCATTTTTGGCCCTTACTGTCTTTTTAAATTCTACCCCACCAGTATGATACTTGGCAGGTAGTTCATTACTCTTTTTGAATTACAATGAAGAAATATAATAATGAACCAAATTGGGGAAGATATATAACCATGCACATTCAACACTCACATATGAGTTAGTAGACAGAAAGTTTTACTTTGGCAAGATCTCCACTATTTAATTAGTCAGCATTTCACAACCTAACAGCAAATATTTCATTATTTAATTAATTAGCATGTGCTTACTCATTCAGGCTGTGCATATGTGTGCAGGCTTAGTGTTTCCTTATGAACTACTATGTTTTCCGACTTTATAAACATCCAATGTATTCTTTATCCCTGCCAACCTGGGCAGGGATAGTTGATCAGAGTTTCCTGTGATATCAGTTCTAGAAAACATCTATCATTGCCTTGTGTGACTGCCTGCCTTCCTTCCTTCTTTCCTCCTTTCCTTCCTTCCTTCCTTCCTTCCTTCCTTCCTTCCTTCCTTCCTTCCTTTCTGATACTGGTGAGCAGACTCAGAACCTTGCATACACTAGTCTAGGGCTCTGTATTTGCTGGATAAATAATGTATTTGGAAGAAACTGAGTTAAGACCCTTAGAAGATCATTAAATTTTTAGAGTTATTTCTAGATTTGACCCTAATTATTATGTGATACCTTTATTCTTTAATCTCTATTATAAAATTCTAATAAATAATAAAATTCTAATAAAACAAGTGATAGAATGATTAATTAAATAAATGATATTATTTTTATGTAAAAGGTTTTCAAATATTTTCCATTGTTTAACTCAACCAATGACTGGTGAACAAGGTAATATTACTGATCCCATTTTCAGATTAATGTAAGTTAAACAAAACACTGAATGGTAAAAAGTCCTAACTTGTACAGGGGAATCAATTTCTTAGCGGTGCAGGCATGGATGGATGGAACCACACATGAACTGGATGTGAAGAAATAGGTCAAGAGTGCTATCCATTACCACTATCAGTATCGAGTAATCAGCCGTGTATGTTGTTTGATGAGCACATATGGCATTTAAGGAGTACTGGGCATAGTGGAGAGATGGCTCAGTGGTTAAAGATGCTGAGTGCTCTCACAGAGAACCCATGTCCAGTTTCCAACACCCACAGTAAGCAGCTCATAGCCTCCTGGAACTCCACTTCTAAGGGATCTGACACCCCTGGCCTCTGAAGACACCTGTGGTGCCCATGAACTCAGGCAAGCGCAAACACACATACATAGTAAACAAATGCTTTTAAAGTACCAAATACTGCTTTAAACACATTACACACAGTCCTTTTTAACCCCCCGCCCCGATATGTTTTGAGGTAAGCACTGTTATCATCCTATTATGCAGATAAAGAGAACCAAGAGAAGTTAAAGCCAATATCTCCATAGTACAAGCAGGAGCTAGGATCTGGACCCAGCATTTTGGGCTTTAAGTTTCTAAATCACCAAGGATATTTTCAACCATCACGTATGCTTGCCATAATAAGTGTAGCACACGGTATTGCTTAGTAAACTAAGGTTTGCTCCATATGTTTATGGCAGCCAGGGATTTCTTTTTCTTTTTGGCAATCTGCACTATAAGCCACTGCTTCCAGAATACACCCAAGATTATTTTGTTTGCTGGGGCAGTCAGAGCTTCAGTGAACTAAACAGACCAGAAATATCATTACGCCTTATTCTACAGCTTAGAAGCTAAGTGAGCTTGGAGAGCTTAGCAAGCTCCCTCGACCTCAGTTTCTTCATCAATGAAATGAGGGCATTTAATAGCCTGAGAAAAGAAGTTATGAGGACTGTAGATAATAACGCACCACAGAAAGCAATATATAGCCATCACGTGATTAATAATAGCACTGGTAATTATGATTATGATTCTCATTAGCTCCAAAGCACACCTGTCGCTGAGGGCCCAGATGGAGCCGGAACCTCAGTCCTCAGATCTCTGAGCCAGCCCATGCAGACATCCACTGTTGTTCTCTGGCATAATTGGAGCAAATGAAGTAACTCCTATGGCGTTGGATAGCAGCAGCACACTCCCAAGCAAGGCACACCGTTTTTAAAGATCTGTTTGGAAAGTGGTTGTGAAACTCCTTTGCAATGTTGCAGGAGAACAAAGCAGTTTGGTCTTTGTGATTAAGGGCACCCCTGACAAGGCATCAGGATTACATTCACCCCGGAGAGCAGATGTTACGGTATCAAAACCACAGAATGTTATCAGGGCGGTTCCCTCCTAAGACACTTACTGGCAAAGCCTCCTGACATGTACTATCATAAATTCAACATTTTTCCCATTTAGGGGAGCTGATGGGAGAAAAGACAAAGGATAAAAAGAATGAAGCAGAAGTCTCCAGAAACAGAGTCTCACTGTGTAGTCCTAGCTGCCATAGACCTCACGATGTAGAGTTTCCATTGTAGACCGAGCTGGACCCAGGCTCACAGTGATCTGCCTGCCTCTGCCTCTCAAGTGCTGGGATTAAAAGCGCCAGCAGATAGTCTTATACCTGTGACCCTAAAAGGCTATGCAGAATCCTCTTTAAGGGTATACTTGAATTTACTTCACTGAGCACATGAGTGTTTGGGACCTTCTCATTGTCATTAGCAATATTGCTGTAAAGATTCCTCGTAAAAATATAAATTAAGAATCGTGGGTCAAATTCTGCAGGTGGAATCACATGGCTAGATTTTTCTAAGCTTCCTGTAGCCGTGAATTGTCTTGCAACAGTAAATATTGTTGCTGAAAACAATCTCTTCCCAGTTGTTGTTTTCTCTAATTGCCTTTAAATCATAAAGTAGGGGTTGGAGAGATGGCTGAATGGTTAGAGCTGCTCTTCCAAAGGTCCCATGTTCAATTCCCAGCACCCACATGGCAGCTCACAACCGTCTGCAACTCCAAGATCTGACCTCCTTATACAGACATACATTCAGGCAAAACACCAATGTAGTTAAAATAAATACAATTTTAAAACTCCATGAAGTAAGAAGAGATAGTCAACAAATGTTCTTAAGACAAATAACAGTTTTTAAAAAAACTGTATTTTCTCGGTTATTTCTGTCTTAGAGACATTTTTGTCTTTCATTTTGCCTTCTTTTGACATGCCTATTTATGAACTTCATAACCCTCATTACGGATACTTACTTTTTTTGTTTTTTGTTTTTTGTTTTTTTGTTTTTTTTTGGGTTTTTTTGGACTTCTTATACATGGATTGTTGTACACACAGTCATGTTTTCATCAGTCTTTCTCCTCTTCCAAGTGCTGGGGATCAAAGCCAAGGCTATGTGCATGCTAGGCAATCACTGTACCACTAAACTACACCCTCAGCCCTTGGTTTTATTTGAGAGAAGGACTGGTCTAGAATTTACTATATTGCCCAAGCTGGCCTCCAACTGGTGATCCTCATGCCTATGCCTCTGGGCTATGGGAATTACAGATGTACACCACCATCTTCAATTATATTTTTGGTTCTGGTTTTTAAATTTTTGGTGCTCTCCCACCACCACCAAATACCCTCAAGGTTTTAATTTTTATGTAACTCTGTTACCTTTAACATCAGACTTAGAAATTGCTATTCTATCTAAAGATTGTAAAAAGTATTAAGTTATTTTTTGGCACAGTGGTTTTAGTTTTGAGATCAAAGAGCATGACATCTGCTTGGTGGTATGGCTTGAAGTAGATACACACACATAGAGAGATACACTGTCATCAAAGGAAGTATAGGACACGTGTCCTGCCTTTCCTGTAATGACCAGACCATTGCCATAACATTGTATTTCTCTTCTTGTCCCATTCTGTACTGGCTGTGTGCGGCACCCATTCTTCTATCTGGTTGTGACTGTCCAGAGACTTTCGTGGCTCCTTTCTATATCAGCTGCACACTATTTTAATTTGACAAGCTTATGTTTCTTGGGAAACATCCACTGGACAGACTCTCCTTTTGGTTTTTTCTTTTCTAACATTTCTTAGCAAATTAAAAACAATTCTAAGTGAATTGAAAATGTTACTGCCTGTATTTTAGAGCTAAGGAGCCACAATTTGTATCTTTGTGATGTCAAACCTGTTCTTCTACAGGTTGCTCACAGGTCCTTAGAGAATGTTGATGTTTCCTATAATATTTTTGAAAGAAGCTTAAATGAGAATTGGCACCTGAATTAAGCTGCACTTAAAATAATGCAGTTTGTAAAGCATGGGTAGTTTTTAAACTCAGAGACATATAAACTACATTTAAAAAACATTCAAGATTCAGATAACATTCCGTCACTTATAGAGGGCTCTGTCCTCTCTAGAGCTTACCTTCCTGTCTTTCATTGAGAAGGGATCACACTATTTCTTGGCATATACAGCCCTGTATTACTGAGGGCACTGTGTGCTTAGTGCTCTCTACACTCACCCCTTGGGCAGACACTACACACGCTCCCAATTCAATGTCCTCAGGGGACAGTGTGCACACTGTCAACACACACCCTAGACATGTCTCCAGTCTTGTGATTCCATGATTTTATTTTGTTTGCCCCAATGCATTTTCTATTTAATTAGTCATAACTTTTATGGTAGAGTAGCATTGATCTTGACTTATTGTGATGCACATTTGAGTTCAAATACTATAGCTTTCACAATTGACCAATGTCACATTGTGGTGGTATTGGTTGTGTAGAAATCTCTACTTTTAAAGATTTCTGAGGAAAATGTTGAAGAATAAGGAAGATCACAGAACAACCCTTCCCACACACTAAAACAAATGGCTGGATTATAAAATTTCAAAAGCCAATTTTGACGATGGTGATGCTGCTGCTGCTGCTGCTGATGATGATGATAAGACTTCTTATACAGGGATTGTTGTACACACAGTCATGTTTTCATCAGTCTTTCTCCTCTTCCAAGTGCTGGGGATCAAAGCCAAGACTATGTGCATGCTAGGCAATCACTGTACCACTAAACTACACCCACAGCCCTTGGTTTTATTTATTGCCAGCATCCTAGTTCTTTCCTGGATAACCAATAAGGAGATAGAAGCCATATTTTGTTTGACCTAGAAATTTGTAGGGTATTGTCTGTTGATGGGGTGTCTATTGATGACTGTGGGAACACTCAAGGGAAATTCAAGAGCAGAAACAGCAGAAATTAACATAGACCCTTAGATGAGATAGAAAGTTGTCTGTTCCCATCATCTTTCCCATCTTATGCCCAAGGCATAACACTGTTGTTTGGGCTGCCTTGGGCATACGATGAAGCCCATACACAGGGTAGTCTTGTTAAATGAAGTAAACCATAGGTTAGGCTATTTATACCCTCAAAAGACATTGAAGGACGTTTCCCCACAAGAACTGCACTGCTCCCATTAAACACATCATTTCTCACCATTCAGCTTGTCAATCTGTTGCAGGGTTAAAAAAGTCAAATTACTATCGACCATTACCTAGAAAGGAAATAATAGCTAGGTGTCAGGGAAATGGAAAGAAACCTCGACTACACCTACCCTGCCTTACAGAAGGCAGTGCTTGTACTAAGTCAAACATAAGCAACAGGGAAGGACTAAGCTCAGCACTGTGGCCATTTTTAAGTATAGGATTCTGTGACACTTGCTGCACTCAGTGTCACACAGTCCTCTTACAACTTTCCATCTGCACAGCTTTTTCATTAAGTGCCCCAGGCCCCTCTCCTTGACACCTCAGCAACCATGAATCCTTTTGTGTCTATGAATTTGACTATTCCAGAGCCCTCATGAATGGAAGCATATGCTATTCTTCCTACTACATTGGGCTTACTTCACCATACATAACATTTTCAGGGTCACTCACTGAACAACTATCATTCTATTTCACACACGTGTGTGTGTGTGTGTGTGTGTGTGTGTGTGTGTGTGTGTGTGTGTGTATGTGTGTAATGTGTAGTGTGTGTTTGCCCATTTATCTCTTGATAGACATTTGAGGTTTTCCTATCTTTTGGTTATTATGAGTAACGCAGTCAATAAACATTGCAAGTGAGCCTCAGCTTCAATTACGGATGGTGCATCTCTAGCGTGAAATTGTCATGTCTTATGGAAAGTTTGCTTAATCGCTTTAGGAACTGCCATACTATTTCCTAAAGTGGCTATGCTCATTTATATTTCCATCAGAGGTGTACAGACATCCCAGTTTCTCCACTCCCTTCCTGATGTTTTACCCATTTATTCCCTTGCCTGTAAATTCTAATGGTCATGAAATGGCATCTCCTGGTTTGGCTTTGTGTTTTCCTGGTGACTAGCACCTTTTAGCATCTTTTTGGTGCTATGTTTGGTCACTTGTATTTCATCACTAGAGAAGTGTCTGTTCATGTCCTCTATACACATTTCTTCAAATAGCAAAGACATTATAAATACATATATATACACATATATGTATATATATGAAATTCTATGTATTTATTAGGTACATTGTGTAATTTTAAAATTACACACTTTCAGTTTATATATCCCCTCAAACTTTAGCATTCCTTGTAGTAAAATCATGAAAAGTCTCTTTTAACCTTTTGTAACCTATGTTATAATATAATTTACGGTCATTAGACTGCACAATAGGACACTAGAAATTTTTAATCCTAATCAACTATAATTTAGCACATGCTATTCAACCTTTCCCTCCCTCCTTCCACCCTTTCCCCAGACTCTGCTTGCTACTGTTTTAAACTTCTACTGGATCAATTCTTTTGGGTTTCTATATACATATTTATTTATTTGTGTGTGGCTTGTTTCAATTAAACTAATGTCCTTCAGTTCTGTGTATACTTTTGCAGGCTGTGGTATTCACTGTTGTTAGTGGCAGAAATGACCCTCATTGTGGGTTTTCACAATATTCTCTTCATTCATCAGCCAGCAAACACTTAGACATTTGCTTTCTCGAGCAGTGTGAGTGATGCTGCAGCCTGTGTACACCCTGTGCACATGTGCACATCCTGGAGGAGGGTAGCTGGGGCTTTCACTCCGCTTTCTTATAGCCCTACCAACAGTACACAAGGATTCCCTGCTCCTGCAGCCTCGCTGCCGACACTTTTTAATCCTCTGTCCATTGGGAACAGCCATTCTCACTGGCGTGATATAATATCCCACTCTGGTTTTTATTTGTATTTCCTTGATGATTAGCATTTTTATATCCTCATTGACCATTTCTAAGTTTTCTTCTGAGAAATATCCCTTGGGATCCATTGCTGATTTTTTAATCAAACTGCCGTTGTTTAACTAGTGAGTTGGATTTCTTATATATTTTGAATAAATTCCTTACCAGTTCTATCCCATTAGCTTTGCAATACTGTGACAAAATACTCTTTGGCTCATTTTGGAGGTTTCTGTCTGTGGCTACTTGATCCTGTTGTTTGGGCCGTGGGAGGATATGGAAGAAGTTGCTGACCTCGTGGTAGCCAGAAAGCAGAGAGAGGGGGGAATGGGGGCACTGGATGCCCAGCACCTGCCTCGGGCACTTTCCCTAGGAACTTGGCATCCTCCCACAAAGCCCGTCCTCTCAAAGATTCTGCATCTCCAACAATCATTGGAGCAGGCAGCTACCAAGCTATTTAATCAGATGCCCTTTCCTAGACTATCCAGATTCAAACCACAGCATATAGTTCGAAAACAGTTTCTCTGTAGGTTGTCTCCTCTGATTGTTTCCTGTTGTGTGCAGAAACATGTAAGTTTGACATAATCCTGTTTGTTTACTTTGGGGCTTTTCCTATGCTTTTTCCAAAATCTCTTGTACCTATCCAGTACTCTGGTTGTCCCGAAACATCTCGACTATGCTTTTCTTCTAGCAGTTTCATAGTTTAGTTTCATATCTAAGTGTTTCATTCATTTTTGAGTTTATTTTATATATGGAGAGGGACCGGGGCCCAGCCTCATTCTTCTGCAATCCCATTTTCCCAGCACCATTCATTAGATAGACAGTTCTGTCTCCCCTGGCTGTTCTCCGCTGTTGTCAAAGAACAATTGCTGTGTGTGTGTGTGGATGTCTCTCTGTGTGTGTGTGTGTGTGTGTGTGTGTGTGTGTGTGTGTGTATGTCTGTGTGTGTGAGGGGGGGTCTGTGTGCGTGTATATGTGATTTTGTTTGTGGGGAAGTTGCTTATTTTACTTTGTTTTGAAATAAGGTCTCATGTATGCCAGTCTGATCCCCAACTCAGTATGTACTTAAGGCTGGCCTTGAACTCCATTAGCCTTTCTACATTAGCCTGCTCCTGTGTGTGGACATTACAGGCCTATACCACCAAGCCTAACCTTTGCATGCTTGTTTTAATGCTGTGTCATACTGTTTTGATTTCTGTATCTTTGTGATATATTTTGGATTCTGGGAGCACTGTGCTAGCTGCTTCTTGTTTTCATTAAAGATTGCTTTCCTTTGTCCACGTTTGAACTGAGTTTTCATTGTTGTTCCAGTTTAGTTTTTATATAGTCCAGATGCTAGTTCCTCATGGTGACTGTTTGCAAGTATTTTCTCCATCCCGTGGGCCGCCTTTTCACTGTGCTGATTATGTTCTTCCAATTGCGTTCCTTGCTCTTTTATAGCCCGTGCTTGGGTAGCACATGTTAAATCATTGCTAAATGATTTCACTCTCACACTGAAGGCTTAGCCAGGAAAAGCGGGTGTACCTTCATGACATAGTGACCTGGGCTGCTGTGAACTTGGTCTTCCCACTGCCCCATCGTCACTTCCTGAAGGTTGCCTACACTGGTATATGACATGCTTTTTCTTAAACAACTTGAGGCACCTGTCCTTTGAAGTGGTGTCAGCTGCAGATGAGGCACCATCGTCACATGACATCTGTTTTTAGTTAGTGGAAAATGCTGTAATACCTCACTTATTTGCCTCCCTGCCAGGAAATCCACAACTTCACAGTTTCTCACAGGGGATAATTTGGCTTTTCTCCAATTATTTTTTCTTTCTAATATTTAAATGCCCTGCTATACATCTTCATAATTTTAAATGGAGATAAACACAGTGGCATATTTGAAAACAGCATCTTTCATGCCAGTTGTTAGTCAAAATTCTTGCCAGCATTCCAACTGGACAGCTTGATGAATGTTCAATTAAAACACCACCATCTGATGGTGATGCACAAAAATAGAATATTACAAGTCAATTAAGATGATCAATATGGCTTTGTTGGTAGTACTTCATCATGAATGTTCTAGTCAGTAACAATTATATTTGTTTCCTAAATTAAACAAACTGTAAAATGAGAATACCACATTCATCCCAAAATGTTTCCCAACCTACACCAATTAATTAATATCGTGAAATATTACTAAATTATCTGATCATCCAATATGGCTACAACGATTTGAAATAGGAAATAAGTGCTCTGAATATAGCCTGGAAAGGCTTTAAAAATTCTTTAGTGACCCTGTTCTATAAGCTCCACACCTCTCATTCTAGATTTTTAATAGTCTGTTCCTTTGCCCACACTTAAAGGAAGGAAGATAGGAAGGAGTGGGACAGGACTGAGAACGAATCAATTGGCAGTTCCTTTGTTGCATCCAGCCCAGTGTGAGGGATGAGCCTGGTTCATAAACGTTCATCCTCTAAGGGTTCATGTGCTGCAGACTTGCTTCTCAGTGTGATGGTATTGTGTAGCAGAACTTTAAGAAATGAACTATGAGGCTGGAGTGATGTGCCATCATTTCAGAGCACTTTCTGATCTTCTGAAGAACCTAAGTTCAGTTCCTACCACCCAAGTCCAGCAGTTCACATCCACCTGTAACCCTGTAACTCTAGCTCTAGGGTATCTAATCTCTTCTAGCCCCTGTGGGTACCCCACACACACACACACACATTGCATTCACACACACACACACACACACACACACACACACACACACACACACGGAAAGGAGCTCTGGTGGTGGGAAGTTCTTCTGTCACTGGAGAACTAGCCTTGGACAAATGTAGGAAGCACTGCCCAGTGTTCCTAGGCTTCTTCTCACATTTGACCCTCTGGTGTTAATGTCCACTTAAAGAAGTAATACATCCAGGGCCCGTTCACCAGCTCTCTTACTGTGTTTTTTGTACTTTGTGAGCTAAATCAATCTTTTTTCTTTACAAGTTAAAAGCTTCAGGTATTTGTTATAAAAACAGAAAACTGACTAATACTGGTGGGTAAACTGACCCTCTGAAGTTCCTGGAGAGCATCAAATACTGTTTGAGTTGGCCAGTGTCTACTTAAATGGTTGCAGCCCTAAGAATATGAACAGTGACTGCTGTTTGAGCACCTACTTGGTTGCAAGCTCTGTTGTAAATACCAAGAAGAAGTCACATGCAGACCCAAACCAAGCTCCTCAAAAGTTTATTCTTGGTGGAACCAGATAACATGAGTTGATCTGTGATATACCCACTCAAAATTTGTGGTTGCCATGTTTCTGTGCTCTTTGTCTACTAACAGGGTTGTGTAACAGATGTCTGTAGGCCAAAGGCTGCTGTTTCTTTTTTAATGCTATCTAAAGTCTAACTTCCAAAGCAAAACGCCAAAATAGTCAAGTAAACACATGGTCACCCATCCATTCACCCGTACATCAAGACAGCCCTCTGGGGGTGGGTAATTCTGGCTGGCCCTCCCTCCCATACTGCCATCTGGGACAAGTGCTGTGGAGCTGTGGCATCTGGGGAGTCAGTGCCCATGAAGGGGCATAAGAGACAATGAGAAAGACAAAGATGCTGGCCAACTTGGTGATGTGCGGTAAAGCAGAGATTACCCTCTGCTCAGTGTATGGAAAATCAAGCCCTGCTCGGTTTGGAGCAGTGCTCTGAGCCTGGGACCCTAACCGTCAACAGCTTAACACCATCTTTTCTTAGCACCAAAAAGGATTTTGTCAAGAGAACCTCCTCTATGACTCCATCTCACTCAGACAGACTGGACTCTGTCTGGTTGAGATAATTTCAGCAAACTTTGTTTTGTCCAGAACACAGTTTGAGCTTGTCAGACTGAGATCCTAACTGAGGACCAAATTGAAGGGCGCTGTTTGCGCCAGATATCGAGAGCATCTTTAGAGAGTATGGTTAGAACACGCATCAGTGATGGAAGTCTTCAGTGCATAGCTGTCCTCACGGACAACGGGAGAGATGGGACGGGAAAGAGACAAAACAGCATTGGCTCATACATTAGCTGGTTTCCCATTGCAGCGACAAAATACCTAGAGGAATCAAGCCGAAGGGAGAAAGGTTTGACTCATGGTTTGACAGGTTTCATTTTGAGGCATCCGGCTCATTGCTTTGGGACACCGGTGAAGTGCTATATCACAGCCAATGAGAGAATGTGGCAGAGGGAGATTAAGGGGGAAAAGGAAGAGGGGAGAGAGAGACAGAGGGGGACCAGGCTTTTTCTTTTGGGTCATCAACCAGCTCCCAAATCATAACACAGAGACTCATTATTAGTTTTGAATGCTCGGCTGAGCTTAGTACATTTCTGGTGAGCTCTGTTAACCTAAATTAACCTGTTTCTCTTTATCTACTTTTTGCCTCCTGTACCTCTTCCTTTCACTGCTCCTCGTGCACGCTGGCTGGCGGCTGCCTGGCTGACCCTGGCAGTCTCTGTCATTTTCTGCTCTCTCCTTTTCTCTCATCCTTTCTTCTTCTCCTATTTATTCTCTCTGCCTGCCAGCCCCCTATCTATCCTCTCTCTGCCTAGCTATTGGCTGTTCAGCTTTTTATCACACCAATCAGATACCTTAGGCAGGCAAAGAGAAACAAATGCAACACATAATTAATTACATAATTAATCACACATACATCATTAAACAAATGCAGCAGAAACAAATGTAACACGCCTTTACACAGCTAAAGTAATACTCCACAGCATTAACAAATGTAAAGCATCTTTGTCTATTTAAAAATAATAGTATTTCACAACACAGACGGGTAGGAAGAGAGAGAAAGAGGAGTATAATGAAAGTCACTAAAACTATTCAAGGGTTGGCAAGATGGCTCGGAGAGCAAAGGGACCTGATGGGCAAGTCTGGTGACCTGAGTTTGACCCTGGGTACCCACACGTAGCAAGGAGAGAACTGTCCCACATAAGTTATCCTCTGATCTCAAAATAAATAAAAATGAATTTTTAAATTAAATTTTTTTTAAATACTAAAGAGCTTTAACTTTCCAAGGTGCCTGTTTTAAATTCCTTCACTACCTGCAAATGCAGCCGTGAAACTGCCCTAGGCTGAAGCCACGTGAGCTGGGGAAAACAGCGAACTCTCTCTTACACAGGCTGTGCCTTCGTCTCCGAGCCATGGAGAAAAATAAACGCCCTGTTTTCATTATGTCTCTTTCAGTTAGTAGAAAGTTCATTTTCTCTTCCCTCTGAAGAAGGCAAGACCTTTAGGGCCTTGGTAAATATGGTCTAGAATTGTACCAAACTGTAACAAACACCCAGTGACCCCAGAAAGCCCTGGGGCTATTTGGAAATGAATCCAGCCGTTTCTGTGCTAGCAATGGGCACTCAAGCTATAGGAAGCCCACACAGGGAAGTAAGTGAAATCCTAAAACTCCCATCCTAATGGAGCATGATGGGCTGAATTGTAAGTAACTGGGCATTCTTTGCAACATAAACAACACATTGGAGACCTGCCCTGAGGAAATACATTGGGGACTACAGAGCACAGCAAAAGCAAACAGGAACGAAGAGGAAGGAGTATAAACTTGCCTGCACGTATTTCTATAAACCGTGTGCTGCCTCATTGAGCACTGCAGCGAGACAGTTAAGGGTCTTTCGTTATTTTTATTTGTATGTGTATGTATAGTTATGCATGTGCATGTGTGTTTGGGGGCCACGTGTGTGTTTGCACGCATGCTTGCCATCAGGGTGTCTTTCTCACTCATTCCACCTTATTTTTTGAGATGGGGTCTTTCACTGAGTCCAAAGCTTGCCATTTCAGCTGATTGGCTGTCAGGGAGCCCTTGAGATGTGACAGTCCCCACCTCCCCAAGTGCTGGAACTACAGGCAGCTTTTCTGTAGGTTCTGGGGATCCGATCTCCCAAGCACTAAAGGTTCTTGTTTATTAAGGGCTGATTGTGTGCATTCTTAGATATCCCATTTTAATTAGACAGCTAGGCAAGGCAAAACTTATTTGAAGAGACTATCCTGATTTATATATAGCTTATAGTTCACCTGAAATTTGGGCATCTCCACGTGCACAATTGAGTTTGAGTGTCTAATTTTTCTTTTCCAAGTATTTAATAAATTTCCTGATAGCCTTTATTACCATTCTTTAATTTTTTTTAACAGTTAAATATTTATTTAGCCCAGGGGAGGGTCGGGGTGGCTCAGGGGTGACTGAGCAGCTGTGGAAGTCAAAGGACAATTTGCAGGAGTCTGTAGTCTGTTCTCTCTTTACACCACATGGGTTTGGGGATTGAACTCAGGCTGTTAGGCCCAGCAGCAAGAGCCCTGCACCCATTGAGCCATCTCAAGGGCCCCTCCCTTTACATTTAAATTACCTTATTGATCACATCCATATACTAAGAGGACTGGTTTCCAGACCACATATTCTTGTTGACTGATCTGTGTACCCTCTTCAATAACCACCTGAAATTAATACCAATACTAAAGTTATATGATGTCACACATCATATAGTAAGTATAGTGAGGATATATGTTTCTACATTACATATCTATTACTTACTATAAGCATAGTAAAACATATTATGATTGGGATTTCCAGTAATTATTTGCTAAATTCTTTCACATAGTTTCTCTTTAATTTTAGAATCATCTTTATTAAAAATCCTAGTAGCATTTTAGATAGGTTGATGTAAAGTTATATAGTTACAAAATAAAAAATGGATTTTTTAAATAACAATTTTGAGTCTTCCTACTTTCTTTGTCAACCCGAGGAAAAGTCATTGATCTTTTCCTTTATATGGGTGTTAATATTTGTTGTTTATAGTATTATACATTTTATAATCTTCTCATTATTGCTATTTAAAAGGAGGAATTTTTTTTCCTTTTAAATTTTCCTATACATGTCATAGAAAACACTTTTTGGTATGAATATGTATGCATGTGGGCATGTGTGTGTTGGTACTGAGGACTGAACCCCATAAACCCCCAGCCTTGGATGTTCTAGGCAAATGCCTTACCACTGAGGGTTGTCTCCAACCCCATTTCTGAACAGTAATCTTGTATTTTGTCACTTTTGCAGACTCATATCTCAGTGGTTGTAGTTCATCTATTCAGCCTTTTAATAATCTGTGTAAGTTATCTATATGGGCCTGCTTTGAAATTTGTGTCTTTAATTTATTTTTCTCAGAGTATTTTAGGGCCTTCTGTATATGGTGAATATTAGTGAGTAGAAATTCTTAATTCTGAGTGAATTTTCTGGTATTTTTCCCTGTAAGAATATTGGTTATGGGTTCTTGGTAAACACCATACATGTACACATGATATGTGTGTGTGTGTGTGTGTGTGTGTGTGTGTGTGTGTGTGTGTGTGTGTGTGTATACACACACACACACACACATATATATATATAGTACACATATATGCATATATAATGCAAGTTTCTATTTATTTAGTGGCAAATGCATTTTTGTATCCACTGGGATAATTATGATATATTTTTGTACTATTTTCAGGTTGAGTCTTACTGACAATCTAATAAGCCATAACCATTATTTCCAGAGAAGTTTATGCTCACATTTACCAGTTTCCACAGCTCTAACTTAAAAAGCACAATTGAACAGTGCCGTGCTGTGGTGAAAGTCATGGGGGAAGGGATACATATGCTGAACATGCCACACTGTTCGACACCATGACAGCTAGACTGGTTTCCTTTGCCTCCAGTGAGACTGAAGATGCAACTCACCCTGGCATGTGCTCTTGCACCCTGACCCGTACCTAGTGGGAAAGCACCCCGCCGTGTGACTGTGGGGCTGGGCTTAAGGGTCAGTTGAACTCTTCGGAATTCTCATGACTGCAGCCCTGTCCATGCACTATCTCCAGCAGCACATCTGCTGTAGCTTCTGTCTGTTGTTCCAGAAGGCTGCCGGCCTCTTCACTGTGCATCCTGATTGTGCTAACTTCCTTCTGCAGAGTCAAGATAAGGGAAATTTCTTGATTTATCAAGTGTCTTTGTCTGGTCACACAGTCATTTGGATCTTATTAATGACATTTATCAATGTGGTGGGTGTGAGATCTTTTAATCTAATGACTGGTAAAATACTTTTAAAAAATTATCAAATGATTCTTTCATTGCTAGGATATAGTATAGGCTATGTTGTTTTAATTTTCCATACGGACACTGGAACTAAATGTATTTAGAGATGACATAATGCTGTTTACGTCTGAGCTGGAAGTTCACTACGAAAAAGATTTCTTCAATGGGATATTTTTTAAAAATTAAACATTGGACATATCTTTTACTTTTTATCTACAAATACACTTAAGATCAAAGGCAAACTATGATGTAAACAGGGAAAGGCACAAGAACAAAATATATCTGTTCATCCTTTATAATTTGGAGAGGGGAAAAAAGGCCTTTCTAAAATCAAGTCCCAAATCCAGAAGCCAGTGATAATTTGTTTAAAAGGGGGAAACAACATAAAACAGGAAGCAGAGACTCTAGAAACACCTCTAAAGCAAATGAGAAACTAGACTAACACATTAGCAATTCAGAGCAGGATCAATACTCTCAAAGCTCCCAATATAATACCTTAAAGGCTCTGAGAGATGGAGGAGAGCTAACAACCTGGACACCGCTAATATGGCACCTGAGAGGGAACAAAGAGGCCCCGCCCTATACAACGTCCATCTTCACTCTTAGGAAAAATGCACATTGTGTTGCCAGCTGAGAAGAGCTCCCCACAGCCTGGCTAGGGTCAGAGAGCAAATAGAGAGGGCTCCATGAAGGCACTGGGAGGAGGTCTGAGGAAATGGCCATCTGCATCCTACTTCTGAAATTTTCCCCCTATAAATGTATCAGCTTCCATGTGAAATGCTATACTTTCAAGATTATTATGTTACTGTTAATTATTTTAAAAGCGGATGGGGTAGAGAGAATTCAGATGTCTGTCAAAGAGAACTGTTTAAATGTAGTAAGTCCAGAAAATCGCATAGCAGGCTGTTATGAAAAGTAGTCAAAACCTTTCTTTGTATTGGCTTAGAGAGCTTCATCATCATAGTAAAGTAAAAACTGGGCAAAGACGCAGGGCACAGCATTAGTCTTGTAAGACTGTTGATAGGGATTAATGGTTGTCACCACAGTGACTTCTGTGATCTGGAGACCTACCACTCTCTGGATTTACTTCCAAATCATTTTCAAATACCATCAAAAATGTATTGATCAATCTTGTCTAATTTCCAAACTGTAGACACATTAGTTTAAAAAAATTCCCAGAATAAATATTACCTTGTGTAGACTCAAAATTACCACATTAGCTACATTTCTCATGACGGTGAGAAAATTCCTGGCAGAAGGAACTTAAGGGGGAGAAGAGTTCATCTTAGCCCACATTTCAGAGGGCACCGTTCATCATGGTGTGGAGGAACAACAGCCCAGGAAACTCTGTGGTGGCAGGAGCTTGCAGTGGGGCTCATTCACATCTTGGGGGATCAGGACACATCAAACAAGAGCACATATTACTTTTGCAGCCTGCCCCACCCCTCCCCCAGTATCCTACTCAGGCTAGCCAAGTCACACATCTCAATGGTCTCACAGCCTCTCAAAACAGCACCACCACCTGGGGAGTGGGTATTCCAACAAACATTTTACTTCCAACTCAAGCCCTCTGTCGTTTACATGTGCGCTATCATGAATGCTGTTTAGGTCAGACTGTGAAGAAAGAAATAAGCACCACCCATCCAAGGAAACTGTCCAAGGAAACAGACCACACCTGCCAGCATCTCGAGACCTCTTTCCAGAATGAAGTTTACAAAAATAAAACGAGAGTCAACAGCCTTGTCTTCCCACTTCAGAGTTAAGAGTAAGACGGCTAATACATGTAGACCTATACAAGACTAAAGAATGAAGAGAGCATTCTGTTTCTGTTTAACAAGTAAATATAGACCTATGAAACACAGGTTTGTGGTCATTGTTATATGTGGCCAGGCATCCGATGCTTGGTCACAAAGGAAACTGAATGAGGAAAAATGATACTTAGGACAATAGGAAAACAGATGACATTTGCTGTTTATAAAATGCTTTTTACTTGCGCAAATATTTCTGAACGATGATCTCCCAGGCACACACATTGAGCTGTTTTTTCCTAAAGTCGTGTTTCATTTGCACAAACCAACCACATTTTCATCTGAGATTCTCCAAATGACTAGTGAAGCATAACTCTGAGGTTATGATTTAGGGGAATATCTGTGGCCTTAGAAGGCATGGTGCTGGCTGGGTCCATCCCTACCATGAGTATAAATGTGCTCTTGTGTAACTGCTAACCAGCTTACCACCCCCTTCCTTCCTTTTCAGGGGGTGGGGTGGTGTTTTGAGACAAGCTCCTACTATGTAGGGCTGCCTACCTGGAACCTTACTGTGTAGATCAGGCTAACCTTAAAACTCATGGCAATCCTCCTGTCTCTGCCTCCTGAGTATTAGGGTTATAGGCATCTGCCACTGTCTTCAACTCTACCTTTACTTTTTTGTGAACAGGGACAAGGAATGTATCTGTGTGTGCAAACATGAGTATGTTTGGAGGGAGCAATGCACAGTGTGTGTGTGGGGGGGGTGCCTGAATGCATGTTTGCTCACAAATATGTACAGGCCAGAGGCCAGTATGAGGTGTCTGTCATACTTAATACTGAATGTACTGTCCACATTTTTTTTTTTTTTGAGACAAGATCTCTTAATGGCCCAGAACTTGTCAAGTAGGCTAAGCTGGCTGTCACCAACATTCAATGACCTATGTGTCTCCGCCCTCCAGCAGTATTATTACAGGTGAATGCCCCATGCCTGGCTTTCTAAAACATAGGTTCTAGGGATCAATTTAAAGTTCCTGTGCATGCCAGGTAAACATTTTTCCAACTGATCTCCTAAGACCTCTTTTATGTTTTAAAATCATTTATGTAACTATAGTCATATTAAAAGCCATGTGTTTTTAAAACATCCAGTGTATTTACATCATTAATTTAAAAATGATTTTTACACTGGCCATGTCCATGTTTATTAAATTCTTGTAATAGTTCAGGCTGGAATGTCCTCCACAGGCTTGCTTTTCAAATGTGCGGTACCCAGTTGACAGCACTATTTTTAGAATTTTTGCTTTTTGGATGTGGGAGCTAACTGGAAGATACAGACTATGGTGGGTGGGCCCTTGATGTTTATATCTGCCTTTATAGCAATCAGTCTCTCTTGTTTCCAGATAAACCAAGATGGGAAGAGTCCTCATTACACATCTCTTCTATTGTGAATTAATCCATGCTGTCCCTGAAATGATGGATTAAAACCATCAGCCAAATTAAGTCATTCCTCTCTTAAATGTCTTTGTTAGGGTTGTTTCTGGTCAACAAACAACAAAATCATTAATATAATCTTATGTAATAATTCTAACTCTTTGCCAAGATATAACCTCAAAATTCTCATATATGTAGTTCATTCTTGCTGTTTTTGTAGGTCACTTTCTCCAGGAAGCCTTCCTGTCTTCCCTCTGTATCAGAGACATAGGGCAACACATCACTGCCTCTTTCCTTCTGGAGGGCCCTTCCTTACAGATCAGTATGCTAAACATGTTGGTATACTGTGTGCATATCAAGAATGAAGTGCAAACAGTTGCATTAAGGTTGTAAAGTATTTCCACCGTCTGGAAAGAATAAAATGGTCAAATATATGTGAACTGCAAAGCACAAATTGTGCAGTCTTGGTAATCCTGTCTCAGAAGTCTTCCACTTACCTGTAATACCAGCTGTGCACAAAAGCAAGGCAAGTGGCAGTATCCAAACCTATGATTGTGAACTTGAATTCTTTCTTTATCTGGAATAGCCTTCAATAGGAAATTTAAAAAGGCCCCCAAAAGAAAAGAAAAGGCCTTATGTTTAGTGCCTTTTGTAACATTTTCTTTGCCTGCTTTTTGAACAAGGAGTCCTACTGCCTTTTCATTTGGTACTGGGCCTCATGAAATGTGTCACATTTTAAATGATACAATAGCATCCTTGGATGCTTTAAAGGTTCAATATCTGTCTGAATACCAAATGAATAGAAATATGATATATAGGCATATGGATTACTAGATGGTGATGATAAAGATAGAAGACAGACAGACAGACAGGCAGACACTGTTCATTCACTTTGTCAAAACAGCCACTGGGAAAGCATGTCTGAAATGCACTTAGCACACCACTCTCCTAATGTGTCTTTACAATGTTGCAGTCTTTTGGACTAGGAGGGTTACATGTTTTTCAGCACAGCACCTAGCACCTGGGCTGGGCTTTCGCGGCTCTGGGAACCTTTCATCACATGTTCACAGGGTGCTCCGTGACCTCTAAGGAAGATCAGGTGGTCTCTCTCTTCTTCACACCTGGGAAGGAAAGACCTGCTCATGAATGTAACAAATGTTTCCTGGGTTCAAGCCAATTTACTTTTGATCTTCATTTGATCTTTATTTTGACTAATCCTTTTCTCTTTGTGCGATTTCCTTTTGTTGATATGCCAAAATTCTGCCAAAATGTTTCCTTTCTCAAAGGAAAAA